>OZ012737.1:14688224-14812340 GCA_963859935.3 Lathyrus sativus
ATAGTCTCTTAACTTATTTTCTTAAAGGTGAAGAAACCAACATTTTGGTGATGGAGAAGAAGAAAAATATAGAAATTGTTTACATCTATTATACCATAATACAATGTGATTATAGTGAATACAAATAACATTCAGCTTAAATATTTAATTTTAGTGATTACCCATGTAGATGTAATTTATTTGTCATTCATTTACAGTCTTAATACTCACTGGATTTGTGACGAATAAACATGGAATTTGGTGATGGAGAAGAAACATATTGAATATTATTACATCTAACTTACCATAATTCAATGTGAAAATGGTAATTATCAATAAATTCTAGCTTGACTATTTATTTTAATAATTACCTATTTTATATGAAAAATATGCATGGATTATAGTCTTTTAACTTTGTTTTTTAGTGGGGAAAAACCTAAAATTTTGTGATGGAGTAGAAAAATAAAATATTATTAATGTTTTACATCTACTATACTCTATTATGTTTTTAGCTTAGTGATAAAAGAATTTAAAACTTTGGGATGGTGAAGAAAAATATTGAATATTTTTAGATGTAATATACCATAAGTCAATGTCAATATGATGAATATAAATAATATAGAGCTTGAGTATTCAATTTTAATTATTATGCATATGCATGAATTATGGGTCATTCATTTGTAGTCTCTTAACTTATTTTCTTAGAGGTGAAGAAACCAACATTTTGGTGATGGAGAAGAAGAAAAATATAGAAATTGTTTACATCTATTATACCATAATACAATGTGATTATAGTGAATACAAATAACATTCAGCTTAAATATTTAATTTTAGTGATTACCCATGTGGATGTAATTTATTTGTCATTCATTTACAGTCTTAATACTCAGTGGATTAGTGACGAATAAACATGGAATTTGGTGATGGAGAAGAAACATATTGAATATATTTACATCTAACTTACCATAATTCAATGTGAAAATGGTAATTATCAATAAATTCTAGCTTGACTATTTATTTTAATAATTACCTATTTTATATGAAAAATATGTCATGGATTATAGTCTTTTAACTTTGTTTTTTAGTGGGGAAAAATCTAAAATTTTGCGATGGAGTAGAAAAATAAAATATAATTAATGGTTTACATCTACTATAGTCTATTATGTTTTTAGCTTAGTGGTAAAGGAATTTAAAACTTTGGGATCGTTCAGAAAAATATTGAATATTTTTAGATGTAATATACCATAAGTCAATGTGAATATGATGAATATAAATAATATTGAGCTAGATTATTTAATTTTAATTGTTATGCATATGCATGAATTATGGGTCATTCATTTGTAGTCTCTTAACTTATTTTCTTAGAGGTGAAGAAGCCAAAATTTTGGTGATGGAGAAAAAGAAAAATATAGAAATTGTTTACATCTATTATACCATAATACAATGTGATTATAGTGAATACAAATAACATTGAGCTTAAATATTTAATTTTAGTGAATACCCATGTAGATGTAATTTATTTGTCATTCATTTAAAGTCTTATTACTCTGTGGATTAGTTATGAAGAAACATGAAAATTGTTGATGGAAAAGAAACATATTGAATATATTTACATCTAACTTACCATAATTTAAAGTGAAAATGATAATTATCAATAAATTCTAGGTTGACTATTTATTTTAATAGTTACCTATTTTATATAAAAAAGTATGTCGTGGATTATACTCTTTTTACTTTGTTTTTTAGTGGGGAAAATCCTAAAATTTTGTGATGGAGTAGAAAAATAAAATAGAATTAATGTTTTACATCTACTATAGTCTATTATGTTTTTAGCTTAGTGATAAAAGAATTTTAAACTTTGGTATGGTGAAGAAAAATATTGAATATTTTTAGATGTAATATACCATAAGTCAATGTGTATATGATGAATATAAATAATATTGAGCTAGATTATTTAATTTTAATTGTTATGCATATGCATGAATTATGGGTCATTCATTTGTAGTCTCTTAACTTATTTTCTTAGAGGTGAAGAAACCAACATTTTGGTGATGGAGAAGAAGAAGAATATAGAAATTGTTTACATTTATTATACCATAATAGAATGTGATTATAGTGAATACAAATAACATTCAACTTAAATATTTAATTTTAGTGATTACCCATGTAGATGTAATTTATTTGTCATTCATTTACAGTCTTAATACTCAGTGGATTAGTGACGAATAAACATGGAATTTGGAGATGGAGAAGAAACATATTGAATATATTTACATCTAACTTACCATAATTCAATGTGAAAAATGGTAATTATCAATAAATTCTAGCTTGACTATTTATTTTAAAAATTACCTATTTTATATGAAAAATATGTCATGGATTATACAATTTTTACTTTGTTTTTTAGTGGGGAAAATCCTAAAATTTTGTGATGGAGTACAAAAAAAAAAACTAGAATTAATGTTTTACATCTACTATAGTCTATTATGTTTTTAGCTTAGTGATAAAAGAATTTAAAACTTTGGGATGGTGAAGAAAAATATTGAATATTTTTAGATGTAATATACCATAAGTCAATGTGAATACGATGAATATAAAAAATATAGAGCTTCATTATTTAATTTTAATTGTTAAGCATATGCATGAATTATGGGTCATTCATTTGTAGTCTCTTAACTTATTTTCTTAGAGGTGAAGAAACCAACATTTTGGTGATGGAGAAGAAGAAAAATATAGAAATTGTTTACATCTATTATACCATAATACAATGTGATTATAATGAATACAAATAATATTGAGCTTAAATATTTAATTTTAGTGATTACCCATGTAGATGTAATTTATTTGTCATTCATTTACAGTCTTAATACTCACTGGATTTGTGACGAATAAACATGGAATTTGGTGATGGAGAAGAAACATATTGAGTATTATTACATCTAACTTACCATAATTCAATGTGAAAATGGTAATTATACATAAATTCTAGCTTGACTATTTTTTTTAATAATTACCTATTTTATATGAAAAATATGTCATGGATTATAGTCTTTTAACTTTGTTTTTAGTTGGGAAAAACCTAAAATTTTGTGATGGAGTAGAAAAATAAAATATAATTAATGTTTAACATCTACTATAGTCTATTATGTTTTTAGCTAAGTGATAAAAGAATTTAAAACTTTGGGATGGTGAAGAAAAATAATGAATATTTTTAGATGTAATATACCATAAGTCAATGTGAATATGATGAATATAAATAATATTGAGATTGATTATTTAATTTTTATTGTTATGCATATGCATGAATTATGGGTCATTCATTTGTAGTCTCTTAACTTATTTTCTTAGAGGTGAAGAAACCAACATTTTGGTGAAGGAGAAGAAGAAAAATATAGAAATTGTTTACATCTATTATACCATAATACAATGTGATTATAGTGAATACAAATAACATTCAGCTTAAATATTTAATTTTAGTGATTACCCATGTAGATGTAATTTATTTGTCATTCATTTACAGTCTTAATACTCACTGGATTTGTGACGAATAAACATGGAATTTGGTGATGGAGAAGAAACATATTGAATATTATTACATCTAACTTACCATAATTCAATGTGAAAATGGTAATTATCAATAAATTCTAGCTTGACTATTTATTTTAATAATTAGCTATTTTATATGAAAAATATGCATGGATTATAGTCTTTTAACTTTGTTTTTTAGTGGGGAAAAACATAAAATTTTGTGATGGAGTAGAAAAATAAAATATTATTAATGTTTTACATCTACTATACTCTATTATGTTTTTAGCTTAGTGATAAAAGAATTTAAAACTTTGGGATGGTGAAGAAAAATATTGAATATTTTTAGATGTAATATACCATAAGTCAATGTCAATATGATGAATATAAATAATATAGAGCTTGAGTATTCAATTTTAATTATTATGCATATGCATGAATTATGGGTCATTCATTTATAGTCTCTTAACTTATTTTCTTAGAGGTGAAGAAACCAACATTTTGGTGATGGAGAAGAAGAAAAATATAGAAATTGTTTACATCTATTATACCATAATACAATGTGATTATAGTGAATACAAATAACATTCAGCTTAAATATTTAATTTTAGTGATTACCCATGTGGATGTAATTTATTTGTCATTCATTTACAGTCTTAATACTCAGTGGATTAGTGACGAATAAACATGGAATTTGGTGATGGAGAAGAAACATATTGAATATATTTACATCTAACTTACCATAATTCAATGTGAAAATGGTAATTATCAATAAATTCTAGCTTGACTATTTTTTTTAATAATTACCTATTTTATATGAAAAATATGTCATGGATTATAGTCTTTTAACTTTGTTTTTTAGTGGGGAAAAACCTAAATTTTGTGATGGAGTAGAAAAATAAAATATAATTAATGTTTTACATCTACTATAGTCTATTATGTTTTTAGCTTAGTGATAAAGGAATTTAAAACTTTGGGATGGTGAAGAAAAATATTGAATATTTTTAGATGTAATATACCATAAGTCAATGTGACTATGATGAATATAAAAAATATTGAGCTTGATTAGTTAATTTTAATTGTTATGCATATGCGTGAATTATGGGTCATTCATTTGTAGTCTCTTAATTTATTTTCTTAGAGGTGAAGAAACCAACATTTTGGTGATGGAGAAGAAGAAGAATATAGAAATTGTTTACATTTATTATACCATAATAGAATGTGATTATAGTGAATACAAATAACATTCAACTTAAATATTTAATTTTAGTGATTACCCATGTAGATGTAATTTATTTGTCATTCATTTACAGTCTTAATACTCAGTGGATTAGTGACGAATAAACATGGAATTTGGTGATGGAAAAGAAACATATTGAATATATTTACATCTAACTTACCATAATTCAATGTGAAAAATGGTAATTATCAATAAATTCTAGCTTGACTATTTATTTTAATAATTACCTATTTTATATGAAAAATATGTCATGGATTATACAATTTTTACTTTGTTTTTTAGTGGGGAAAATCCTAAAATTTTGTGATGGAGTACAAAAAAAAAACTAGAATTAATGTTTTACATCTACTATAGTCTATTATGTTTTTAGCTTAGTGATAAAAGAATTTAAAACTTTGGGATGGTGAAGAAAAATATTGAATATTTTTAGATGTAATATACCATAAGTCAATGTGAATACGATGAATATAAAAAATATAGAGCTTCATTATTTAATTTTAATTGTTAAGCATATGCATGAATTACGGGTCATTCATTTGTAGTCTCTTAACTTATTTTCTTAGAGGTGAAGAAACCAACATTTTGGTGATGGAGAAGAAGAAAAATATAGAAATTGTTTACATCTATTATACCATAATACAATGTGATTATAATGAATACAAATAACATTGAGCTTAAATATTTAATTTTAGTGATTACCCATGTAGATGTAATTTATTTGTCATTCATTTACAGTCTTAATACTCACTGGATTTGTGACGAATAAACATGGAATTTGGTGATGGAGAAGAAACATATTGAGTACTATTACATCTAACTTACCATAATTCAATATGAAAATGGTAATTATACATAAATTCTAGCTTGACTATTTTTTTTAATAATTACCTATTTTATATGAAAAATATGTCATGGATTATAGTCTTTTAACTTTGTTTTTTAGTGGGGAAAAACCTAAAATTTTGTGAGGGAGTAGAAAAATAAAATATAATTATTGTTTTACATCTACTATAGTCTATTATGTTTTTAGCTAAGTGATAAAAGAATTTAAAACTTTGGGATGGTGAAGAAAAATATTGAATATTTTTAGATGTAATATACCATAAGTCAATGTGAATACGATGAATATAAATAATATAGAGCTTGAGTATTTAATTTTTATTGTTATGCATATGCATGAATTATGGGTCATTCATTTATAGTCTCTTAACTTATTTTCTTAAAGGTGAAGAAACCAACATTTTGGTGATGGAGAAGAAGAAAAATATAGAAATTGTTTACATCTATTATACCATAATACAATGTGATTATAGTGAATACAAATAACATTCAGCTTAAATATTTAATTTTAGTGATTACCCGTGTAGATGTAATTTATTTGTCATTCATTTACAGTCTTAATACTCACTGGATTTGTGACGAATAAACATGGAATTTGGTGATGGAGAAGAAACATATTGAATATTATTACATCTAACTTACCATAATTCAATGTGAAAATGGTAATTATCAATAAATTCTAGCTTGACTATTTATTTTAATAATTACCTATTTTATATGAAAAATATGCATGGATTATAGTCTTTTAACTTTGTTTTTTAGTGGGGAAAAACCTAAAATTTTGTGATGGAGTAGAAAAATAAAATATTATTAATGTTTTACATCTACTATACTCTATTATGTTTTTAGCTTAGTGATAAAAGAATTTAAAACGTTGGGATGGTGAAGAAAAATATTGAATATTTTTAGATGTAATATACCATAAGTCAATATCAATATGATGAATATAAATAATATAGAGCTTGAGTATTCAATTTTAATTATTATGCATATGCATGAATTATGGGTCATTCATTTGTAGTCTCTTAACTTATTTTCTTAGAGGTGAAGAAACCAACATTTTGGTGATGGAGAAGAAGAAAAATATAGAAATTGTTTACATCTATTATACCATAATACAATGTGATTATAGTGAATACAAATAACATTCAGCTTAAATATTTAATTTTAGTGATTACCCATGTGGATGTAATTTATTTGTCATTCATTTACAGTCTTAATACTCAGTGGATTAGTGACGAATAAACATGGAATTTGGTGATGGAGAAGAAACATATTGAATATATTTACATCTAACTTACCATAATTCAAAGTGAAAATGGTAATTATCAATAAATTCTAGCTTGACTATTTATTTTAATAATTACCTATTTTATATGAAAAATATGTCATGGATTATAGTCTTTTAACTTTGTTTTTTAGTGGGGAAAAATCTAAAATTTTGCGATGGAGTAGAAAAATAAAATATAATTAATGGTTTACATCTACTATAGTCTATTATGTTTTTAGCTTAGTGGTAAAGGAATTTAAAACTTTGGGATCGTTCAGAAAAATATTGAATATTTTTAGATGTAATATACCATAAGTCAATGTGAATATGATGAATATAAATAATATTGAGCTAGATTATTTAATTTTAATTGTTATGCATATGCATGAATTATGGGTCATTCATTTGTAGTCTCTTAACTTATTTTCTTAGAGGTGAAGAAGCCAAAATTTTGGTGATGGAGAAAAAGAAAAATATAGAAATTGTTTACATCTATTATACCATAATACAATGTGATTATAGTGAATACAAATAACATTGAGCTTAAATATTTAATTTTAGTGAATACCCATGTAGATGTAATTTATTTGTCATTCATTTAAAGTCTTATTACTCTGTGGATTAGTTATGAAGAAACATGAAAATTGTTGATGGAAAAGAAACATATTGAATATATTTACATCTAACTTACCATAATTTAAAGTGAAAATGATAATTATCAATAAATTCTAGGTTGACTATTTATTTTAATAGTTACCTATTTTATATAAAAAAGTATGTCGTGGATTATACTCTTTTTACTTTGTTTTTTAGTGGGGAAAATCCTAAAATTTTGTGATGGAGTAGAAAAATAAAATAGAATTAATGTTTTACATCTACTATAGTCTATTATGTTTTTAGCTTAGTGATAAAAGAATTTAAAACTTTGGTATGGTGAAGAAAAATATTGAATATTTTTAGATGTAATATACCATAAGTCAATGTGAATATGATGAATATAAATAATATTGAGCTAGATTATTTAATTTTAATTGTTATGCATATGCATGAATTATGGGTCATTCATTTGTAGTCTCTTAACTTATTTTCTTAGAGGTGAAGAAGCCAAAATTTTTGTGATGGAGAAAAAGAAAAATATAGAAATTGTTTACATCTATTATACCATAATACAATGTGATTATAGTGAATACAAATAACATTGAGCTTAAATATTTTATTTTAGTGAATACCCATGTAGATGCAATTTATTTGTCATTCATTTAAAGTCTTATTACTCTGTGGCTTAGTGACGAATAAACATGGAATTTGGTGATGGAGAAGAAACATATTGAATATATTTACATCTAACTTACCATAATTTAAAGTGAAAATGATAATTATCAATAAATTCTAGGTTGACTATTTATTTTAATAGTTACCTATTTTATATAAAAAAGTATGTCGTGGATTATACTCTTTTTACTTTGTTTTTTAGTGGGGAAAATCCTAAAATTTTGTGATGGAGTAGAAAAATAAAATAGAATTAATGTTTTACATCTACTATAGTCTATTATGTTTTTAGCTTAGTGATAAAAGAATTTAAAACTTTGGTATGGTGAAGAAAAATATTGAATATTTTTAGATGTAATATACCATAAGTCAATGTGAATATGATGAATATAAATAATATTGAGCTAGATTATTTAATTTTAATTGTTATGCATATGCATGAATTATGGGTCATTCATTTGTAGTCTCTTAACTTATTTTCTTAGAGGTGAAGAAGCCAAAATTTTTGTGATGGAGAAAAAGAAAAATATAGAAATTGTTTACATCTATTATACCATAATACAATGTGATTATAGTGAATACAAATAACATTGAGCTTAAATATTTTATTTTAGTGAATACCCATGTAGATGCAATTTATTTGTCATTCATTTAAAGTCTTATTACTCTGTGGCTTAGTGACGAATAAACATGGAATTTGGTGATGGAGAAGAAACATATTGAATATATTTACATCTAACTTACCATAATTCAATGTGAAAATGGTAATTATCAATAAATTCTAGCTTGACTATTTTTTTTAATAATTACCTATTTTATATGAAAAATATGTCATGGATTATAGTCTTTTAACTTTGTTTTTTAGTGGGGAAAAACCTAAATTTTGTGATGGAGTAGAAAAATAAAATATAATTAATGTTTTACATCTACTATAGTCTATTATGTTTTTAGCTTAGTGATAAAGGAATTTAAAACTTTGGGATGGTGAAGAAAAATATTGAATATTTTTAGATGTAATATACCATAAGTCAATGTGACTATGATGAATATAAAAAATATTGAGCTTGATTAGTTAATTTTAATTGTTATGCATATGCGTGAATTATGGGTCATTCATTTGTAGTCTCTTAATTTATTTTCTTAGAGGTGAAGAAACCAACATTTTGGTGATGGAGAAGAAGAAGAATATAGAAATTGTTTACATTTATTATACCATAATAGAATGTGATTATAGTGAATACAAATAACATTCAACTTAAATATTTAATTTTAGTGATTACCCATGTAGATGTAATTTATTTGTCATTCATTTACAGTCTTAATACTCAGTGGATTAGTGACGAATAAACATGGAATTTGGTGATGGAGAAGAAACATATTGAATATATTTACATCTAACTTACCATAATTCAATGTGAAAAATGGTAATTATCAATAAATTCTAGCTTGACTATTTATTTTAATAATTACCTATTTTATATGAAAAATATGTCATGGATTATACAATTTTTACTTTGTTTTTTAGTGGGGAAAATCCTAAAATTTTGTGATGGAGTACAAAAAAAAAACTAGAATTAATGTTTTACATCTACTATAGTCTATTATGTTTTTAGCTTAGTGATAAAAGAATTTAAAACTTTGGGATGGTGAAGAAAAATATTGAATATTTTTAGATGTAATATACCATAAGTCAATGTGAATACGATGAATATAAAAAATATAGAGCTTCATTATTTAATTTTAATTGTTAAGCATATGCATGAATTACGGGTCATTCATTTGTAGTCTCTTAACTTATTTTCTTAGAGGTGAAGAAACCAACATTTTGGTGATGGAGAAGAAGAAAAATATAGAAATTGTTTACATCTATTATACCATAATACAATGTGATTATAATGAATACAAATAACATTGAGCTTAAATATTTAATTTTAGTGATTACCCATGTAGATGTAATTTATTTGTCATTCATTTACAGTCTTAATACTCACTGGATTTGTGACGAATAAACATGGAATTTGGTGATGGAGAAGAAACATATTGAGTACTATTACATCTAACTTACCATAATTCAATGTGAAAATGGTAATTATACATAAATTCTAGCTTGACTATTTTTTTTAATAATTACCTATTTTATATGAAAAATATGTCATGGATTATAGTCTTTTAACTTTGTTTTTTAGTGGGGAAAAACCTAAAATTTTGTGATGGAGTAGAAAAATAAAACATAATTATTGTTTTACATCTACTATAGTCTATTATGTTTTTAGCTAAGTGATAAAAGAATTTAAAACTTTGGGATGGTGAAGAAAAATATTGAATATTTTTAGATGTAATATACCATAAGTCAATGTGAATACGATGAATATAAATAATATAGAGCTTGAGTATTTAATTTTTATTGTTATGCATATGCATGAATTATGGGTCATTCATTTATAGTCTCTTAACTTATTTTCTTAAAGGTGAAGAAACCAACATTTTGGTGATGGAGAAGAAGAAAAATATAGAAATTGTTTACATCTATTATACCATAATACAATGTGATTATAGTGAATACAAATAACATTCAGCTTAAATATTTAATTTTAGTGATTACCCATGTAGATGTAATTTATTTGTCATTCATTTACAGTCTTAATACTCACTGGATTTGTGACGAATAAACATGGAATTTGGTGATGGAGAAGAAACATATTGAATATTATTACATCTAACTTACCATAATTCAATGTGAAAATGGTAATTATCAATAAATTCTAGCTTGACTATTTATTTTAATAATTACCTATTTTATATGAAAAATATGTCATGGATTATAGTCTTTTAACTTTGTTTTTTAGTGGGGAAAAATCTAAAATTTTGCGATGGAGTAGAAAAATAAAATATAATTAATGGTTTACATCTACTATAGTCTATTATGTTTTTAGCTTAGTGGTAAAGGAATTTAAAACTTTGGGATCGTTCAGAAAAATATTGAATATTTTTAGATGTAATATACCATAAGTCAATGTGAATATGATGAATATAAATAATATTGAGCTAGATTATTTAATTTTAATTGTTATGCATATGCATGAATTATGGGTCATTCATTTGTAGTCTCTTAACTTATTTTCTTAGAGGTGAAGAAGCCAAAATTTTGGTGATGGAGAAAAAGAAAAATATAGAAATTGTTTACATCTATTATACCATAATACAATGTGATTATAGTGAATACAAATAACATTGAGCTTAAGTATTTAATTTTAGTGAATACCCATGTAGATGTAATTTATTTGTCATTCATTTAAAGTCTTATTACTCTGTGGATTAGTTATGAAGAAACATGAAAATTGTTGATGGAAAAGAAACATATTGAATATATTTACATCTAACTTACCATAATTTAAAGTGAAAATGATAATTATCAATAAATTCTAGGTTGACTATTTATTTTAATAGTTACCTATTTTATATAAAAAAGTATGTCGTGGATTATACTCTTTTTACTTTGTTTTTTAGTGGGGAAAATCCTAAAATTTTGTGATGGAGTAGAAAAATAAAATAGAATTAATGTTTTACATCTACTATAGTCTATTATGTTTTTAGCTTAGTGATAAAAGAATTTAAAACTTTGGTATGGTGAAGAAAAATATTGAATATTTTTAGATGTAATATACCATAAGTCAATGTGAATACGATGAATATAAAAAATATAGAGCTTCATTATTTAATTTTAATTGTTAAGCATATGCATGAATTATGGGTCATTCATTTGTAGTCTCTTAACTTATTTTCTTAGAGGTGAAGAAACCAACATTTTGGTGATGGAGAAGAAGAAAAATATAGAAATTGTTTACATCTATTATACCATAATACAATGTGATTATAATGAATACAAATAACATTGAGCTTAAATATTTAATTTTAGTGATTACCCATGTAGATGTAATTTATTTGTCATTCATTTAGAGTCTTAATACTCACTGGATTTGTGTCGAATAAACATGGAATTTGGTGATGGAGAAGAAACATATTGAGTATTATTACATCTAACTTACCATAATTCAATGTGAAAATGGTAATTATACATAAATTCTAGCTTGACTATTTTTTTAAATAATTACCTATTTTATATGAAAAATATGTCATGGATTATAGTCTTTTAACTTTGTTTTTAATGGGGAAAAACCTAAAATTTTGTGATGGAGTAGAAAAATAAAATATAATTAATGTTTTACATCTACTATAGTCTATTATGTTTTTAACTTAGTGATAAAAGAATTTAAAACTTTGGGATGGTGAAGAAAAATATTGAATATTTTTAGATGTAATATACCATAAGTCAATGTGAATACGATGAATATAAATAATATAGAGCTTGAGTATTTAATTTTTATTGTTATGCATATGCATGAATTATGGGTCATTCATTTATAGTCTCTTAACTTATTTTCTTAAAGGTGAAGAAACCAACATTTTGGTGATGGAGAAGAAGAAAAATATAGAAATTGTTTACATCTATTATACCATAATACAATGTGATTATAGTGAATACAAATAACATTCAGCTTAAATATTTAATTTTAGTGATTACCCATGTAGATGTAATTTATTTGTCATTCATTTACAGTCTTAATACTCACTGGATTTGTGACGAATAAACATGGAATTTGGTGATGGAGAAGAAACATATTGAATATTATTACATCTAACTTACCATAATTCAATGTGAAAATGGTAATTATCAATAAATTCTAGCTTGACTATTTATTTTAATAATTACCTATTTTATATGAAAAATATGCATGGATTATAGTCTTTTAACTTTGTTTTTTAGTGGGGAAAAACCTAAAATTTTGTGATGGAGTAGAAAAATAAAATATTATTAATGTTTTACATCTACTATACTCTGTTATGTTTTTAGCTTAGTGATAAAAGAATTTAAAACTTTGGGATGGTGAAGAAAAATATTGAATATTTTTAGATGTAATATACCATAAGTCAATGTCAATATGATGAATATAAATAATATAGAGCTTGAGTATTCAATTTTAATTATTATGCATATGCATGAATTATGGGTCATTCATTTGTAGTCTCTTAACTTATTTTCTTAGAGGTGAAGAAACCAACATTTTGGTGATGGAGAAGAAGAAAAATATAGAAATTGTTTACATCTATTATACCATAATACAATGTGATTATAGTGAATACAAATAACATTCAGCTTAAATATTTAATTTTAGTGATTACCCATGTGGATGTAATTTATTTGTCATTCATTTACAGTCTTAATACTCAGTGGATTAGTGACGAATAAACATGGAATTTGGTGATGAAGAAGAAACATATTGAATATATTTACATCTAACTTACCATAATTCAAAGTGAAAATGGTAATTATCAATAAATTCTAGCTTGACTATTTATTTTAATAATTACCTATTTTATATGAAAAATATGTCATGGATTATAGTCTTTTAACTTTGTTTTTTAGTGGGGAAAAATCTAAAATTTTGCGATGGAGTAGAAAAATAAAATATAATTAATGGTTTACATCTACTATAGTCTATTATGTTTTTAGCTTAGTGGTAAAGGAATTTAAAACTTTGGGATCGTTCAGAAAAATATTGAATATTTTTAGATGTAATATACCATAAGTCAATGTGAATATGATGAATATAAATAATATTGAGCTAGATTATTTAATTTTAATTGTTATGCATATGCATGAATTATGGGTCATTCATTTGTAGTCTCTTAACTTATTTTCTTAGAGGTGAAGAAGCCAAAATTTTGGTGATGGAGAAAAAGAAAAATATAGAAATTGTTTACATCTATTATACCATAATACAATGTGATTATAGTGAATACAAATAACATTGAGCTTAAATATTTAATTTTAGTGAATACCCATGTAGATGTAATTTATTTGTCATTCATTTAAAGTCTTATTACTCTGTGGATTAGTTATGAAGAAACATGAAAATTGTTGATGGAAAAGAAACATATTGAATATATTTACATCTAACTTACCATAATTTAAAGTGAAAATGATAATTATCAATAAATTCTAGGTTGACTATTTATTTTAATAGTTACCTATTTTATATAAAAAAGTATGTCGTGGATTATACTCTTTTTACTTTGTTTTTTAGTGGGGAAAATCCTAAAATTTTGTGATGGAGTAGAAAAATAAAATAGAATTAATGTTTTACATCTACTATAGTCTATTATGTTTTTAGCTTAGTGATAAAAGAATTTAAAACTTTGGTATGGTGAAGAAAAATATTGAATATTTTTAGATGTAATATACCATAAGTCAATGTGAATACGATGAATATAAAAAATATAGAGCTTCATTATTTAATTTTAATTGTTAAGCATATGCATGAATTATGGGTCATTCATTTGTAGTCTCTTAACTTATTTTCTTAGAGGTGAAGAAACCAACATTTTGGTGATGGAGAAGAAGAAAAATATAGAAATTGTTTACATCTATTATACCATAATACAATGTGATTATAATGAATACAAATAACATTGAGCTTAAATATTTAATTTTAGTGATTACCCATGTAGATGTAATTTATTTGTCATTCATTTACAGTCTTAATACTCACTGGATTTGTGTCGAATAAACATGGAATTTGGTGATGGAGAAGAAACATATTGAGTATTATTACATCTAACTTACCATAATTCAATGTGAAAATGGTAATTATACATAAATTCTAGCTTGACTATTTTTTTAAATAATTACCTATTTTATATGAAAAATATGTCATGGATTATAGTCTTTTAACTTTGTTTTTAATGGGGAAAAACCTAAAATTTTGTGATGGAGTAGAAAAATAAAATATAATTAATGTTTTACATCTACTATAGTCTATTATGTTTTTAACTTAGTGATAAAAGAATTTAAAACTTTGGGATGGTGAAGAAAAATATTGAATATTTTTAGATGTAATATACCATAAGTCAATGTGAATACGATGAATATAAATAATATTGAGATTGATTATTTAATTTTAATTGTTATGCATATGCATGAATTATGGGTCATTCATTTGTAGTCTCTTAACTTATTTTCTTAGAGGTGAAGAAACCAACATTTTGGTGATGGAGAAGAAGAAAAATATAGAAATTGTTTACATCTATTATACCATAATACAATGTGATTATAGTGAATACAAATAACATTGAGCTTAAATATTTAATTTTAGTGAATACCCATGTAGATGTAATTTATTTGTCATTCATTTAAAGTCTTATTACTCTGTGGATTAGTTATGAAGAAACATGAAAATTGTTGATGGAAAAGAAACATATTGAATATATTTACATCTAACTTACCATAATTTAAAGTGAAAATGATAATTATCAATAAATTCTAGGTTGACTATTTATTTTAATAGTTACCTATTTTATATAAAAAAGTATGTCGTGGATTATACTCTTTTTACTTTGTTTTTTAGTGGGGAAAATCCTAAAATTTTGTGATGGAGTAGAAAAATAAAATAGAATTAATGTTTTACATCTACTATAGTCTATTATGTTTTTAGCTTAGTGATAAAAGAATTTAAAACTTTGGTATGGTGAAGAAAAATATTGAATATTTTTAGATGTAATATACCATAAGTCAATGTGAATACGATGAATATAAAAAATATAGAGCTTCATTATTTAATTTTAATTGTTAAGCATATGCATGAATTATGGGTCATTCATTTGTAGTCTCTTAACTTATTTTCTTAGAGGTGAAGAAACCAACATTTTGGTGATGGAGAAGAAGAAAAATATAGAAATTGTTTACATCTATTATACCATAATACAATGTGATTATAATGAATACAAATAACATTGAGCTTAAATATTTAATTTTAGTGATTACCCATGTAGATGTAATTTATTTGTCATTCATTTACAGTCTTAATACTCACTGGATTTGTGTCGAATAAACATGGAATTTGGTGATGGAGAAGAAACATATTGAGTATTATTACATCTAACTTACCATAATTCAATGTGAAAATGGTAATTATACATAAATTCTAGCTTGACTATTTTTTTAAATAATTACCTATTTTATATGAAAAATATGTCATGGATTATAGTCTTTTAACTTTGTTTTTAATGGGGAAAAACCTAAAATTTTGTGATGGAGTAGAAAAATAAAATATAATTAATGTTTTACATCTACTATAGTCTATTATGTTTTTAACTTAGTGATAAAAGAATTTAAAACTTTGGGATGGTGAAGAAAAATATTGAATATTTTTAGATGTAATATACCATAAGTCAATGTGAATACGATGAATATAAATAATATTGAGATTGATTATTTAATTTTAATTGTTATGCATATGCATGAATTATGGGTCATTCATTTGTAGTCTCTTAACTTATTTTCTTAGAGGTGAAGAAACCAACATTTTGGTGATGGAGAAGAAGAAAAATATAGAAATTGTTTACATCTATTATACCATAATACAATGTGATTATAGTGAATACAAATAACATTCAGCTTAAATATTTAATTTTAGTGATTACCCATGTAGATGTAATTTATTTGTCATTCATTTAAAGTCTTATTACTCTGTGGATTAGTTATGAAGAAACATGAAAATTGTTGATGGAAAAGAAACATATTGAATATATTTACATCTAACTTACCATAATTTAAAGTGAAAATGATAATTATCAATAAATTCTAGGTTGACTATTTATTTTAATAGTTACCTATTTTATATAAAAAAGTATGTCGTGGATTATACTCTTTTTACTTTGTTTTTTAGTGGGGAAAATCCTAAAATTTTGTGATGGAGTAGAAAAATAAAATAGAATTAATGTTTTACATCTACTATAGTCTATTATGTTTTTAGCTTAGTGATAAAAGAATTTAAAACTTTGGTATGGTGAAGAAAAATATTGAATATTTTTAGATGTAATATACCATAAGTCAATGTGAATACGATGAATATAAAAAATATAGAGCTTCATTATTTAATTTTAATTGTTAAGCATATGCATGAATTATGGGTCATTCATTTGTAGTCTCTTAACTTATTTTCTTAGAGGTGAAGAAACCAACATTTTGGTGATGGAGAAGAAGAAAAATATAGAAATTGTTTACATCTATTATACCATAATACAATGTGATTATAATGAATACAAATAACATTGAGCTTAAATATTTAATTTTAGTGATTACCCATGTAGATGTAATTTATTTGTCATTCATTTACAGTCTTAATACTCACTGGATTTGTGTCGAATAAACATGGAATTTGGTGATGGAGAAGAAACATATTGAGTATTATTACATCTAACTTACCATAATTCAATGTGAAAATGGTAATTATACATAAATTCTAGCTTGACTATTTTTTTAAATAATTACCTATTTTATATGAAAAATATGTCATGGATTATAGTCTTTTAACTTTGTTTTTAATGGGGAAAAACCTAAAATTTTGTGATGGAGTAGAAAAATAAAATATAATTAATGTTTTACATCTACTATAGTCTATTATGTTTTTAACTTAGTGATAAAAGAATTTAAAACTTTGGGATGGTGAAGAAAAATATTGAATATTTTTAGATGTAATATACCATAAGTCAATGTGAATACGATGAATATAAATAATATTGAGATTGATTATTTAATTTTAATTGTTATGCATATGCATGAATTATGGGTCATTCATTTGTAGTCTCTTAACTTATTTTCTTAGAGGTGAAGAAACCAACATTTTGGTGATGGAGAAGAAGAAAAATATAGAAATTGTTTACATCTATTATACCATAATACAATGTGATTATAGTGAATACAAATAACATTCAGCTTAAATATTTAATTTTAGTGATTACCCATGTAGATGTAATTTATTTGTCATTCATTTACAGTCTTAATACTCACTGGATTTGTGACGAATAAACATGGAATTTGGTGATGGAGAAGAAACATATTGAATATTATTACATCTAACTTACCATAATTCAATGTGAAAATGGTAATTATCAATAAATTCTAGCTTGACTATTTATTTTAATAATTACCTATTTTATATGAAAAATATGCATGGATTATAGTCTTTTAACTTTGTTTTTTAGTGGGGAAAAACCTAAAATTTTGTGATGGAGTAGAAAAATAAAATATTATTAATGTTTTACATCTACTATACTCTATTATAGTTTTAGCTTAGTGATAAAAGAATTTAAAACTTTGGGATGGTGAAGAAAAATATTGAATATTTTTAGATGTAATATACCATAAGTCAATGTCAATATGATGAATATAAATAATATAGAGCTTGAGTATTCAATTTTAATTATTATGCATATGCATGAATTATGGGTCATTCATTTGTAGTCTCTTAACTTATTTTCTTAGAGGTGAAGAAACCAACATTTTGGTGATGGAGAAGAAGAAAAATATAGAAATTGTTTACATCTATTATACCATAATACAATATGATTATAGTGAATACAAATAACATTCAGCTTAAATATTTAATTTTAGTGATTACCCATGTGGATGTAATTTATTTGTCATTCAGTTACAGTCTTAATACTCAGTGGATTAGTGACAAATAAACATGGAATTTGGTGATGGAGAAGAAACATATTGAATATATTTACATCTAACTTACCATAATTCAAAGTGAAAATGGTAATTATCAATAAATTCTAGCTTGACTATTTATTTTAATAATTACCTATTTTATATGAAAAATATGTCATGGATTATAATTAATGTTTTACATCTACTATAGCCTATTATGTTTTTAGCTTAGTGGTAAAGGAATTTAAAACTTTGGGATCGTGAAGAAAAATATTGAATATTTTTAGATGTAATATACCATAAGTCAATGTGAATATGATGAATATAAATAATATTGAGCTAGATTATTTAATTTTAATTGTTATGCATATGCATGAATTATGGGTCATTCATTTGTAGTCTCTTAACTTATTTTCTTAGAGGTGAAGAAGCCAAAATTTTGGTGATGGAGAAAAAGAAAAATATAGAAATTGTTTACATCTAGTATACCATAATACAATGTGATTATAGTGAATACAAATAACATTGAGCTTAAATATTTTATTTTAGTGAATACCCATGTAGATGCAATTTATTTGTCATTCATTTAAAGTCTTATTACTCTGTGGCTTAGTGACGAATAAACATGGAATTTGGTGATGGAGAAGAAACATATTGAATATATTTACATCTAACTTACCATAATTCAATGTGAAAATGGTAATTATCAATAAATTCTAGCTTGACTATTTTTTTTAATAATTACCTATTTTATATGAAAAATATGTCATGGATTATAGTCTTTTAACTTTGTTTTTTAGTGGGGAAAAACCTAAAATTTTGTGATGGAGTAGAAAAATAAAATATAATTAATGTTTTACATCTACTATAGTCTATTATGTTTTTAGCTTAGTGATAAAGGAATTTAAAACTTTGGGATGGTGAAGAAAAATATTGAATATTTTTAGATGTAATATACCATAAGTCAATGTGAATACGATGAATATAAATAATATTGAGCTTGATTATTTAATTTTAATTGTTATGAATATGCATTAATTATGGGTCATTCATTTTTATTCTCTTAACTTATTTTCTTAGAGGTGAAGAAGCCAAAATTTTGGTGATGGAGAAAAAGAAAAATATAGAAATTGTTTACATCTATTATACCATAATACAATGTGATTATAGTGAATACAAATAACATTGATCTTAAATATTTAATTTTAGTGAATACCCATGTAGATGCAATTTATTTGTCATTCATTTAAAGTCTTATTACTCTGTGGATTAGTGACGAATAAACATGGAATTTGGTGATGGAGAAGAAACATATTGAATATATTTACATCTAACTTACCATAATTCAATGTGAAAATGGTAATTATCAATAAATTCTAGCTTGACTATTTTTTTTAATAATTACCTATTTTATATGAAAAATATGCATGGATTATAGTCTTTTAACTTTGTTTTTTAGTGGGGAAAAACCTAAAATTTTGTGATGGAGTAGAAAAATAAAATATTATTAATGTTTTACATCTACTATACTCTATTATGTTTTTAGCTTAGTGATAAAAGAATTTAAAACTTTGGGATGGTGAAGAAAAATATTGAATATTTTTAGATGTAATATACCATAAGTCAATGTCAATATGATGAATATAAATAATATAGAGCTTGAGTATTCAATTTTAATTATTATGCATATGCATGAATTATGGGTCATTCATTTGTAGTCTCTTAACTTATTTTCTTAGAGGTGAAGAAACCAACATTTTGGTGATGGAGAAGAAGAAAAATATAGAAATTGTTTACATCTATTATACCATAATACAATATGATTATAGTGAATACAAATAACATTCAGCTTAAATATTTAATTTTAGTGATTACCCATGTGGATGTAATTTATTTGTCATTCAGTTACAGTCTTAATACTCAGTGGATTAGTGACAAATAAACATGGAATTTGGTGATGGAGAAGAAACATATTGAATATATTTACATTTAACTTACCATAATTCAAAGTGAAAATGGTAATTATCAATAAATTCTAGCTTGACTATTTATTTTAATAATTACCTATTTTATATGAAAAATATGTCATGGATTATAATTAATGTTTTACATCTACTATAGCCTATTATGTTTTTAGCTTAGTGGTAAAGGAATTTAAAACTTTGGGATCGTGAAGAAAAATATTGAATATTTTTAGATGTAATATACCATAAGTCAATGTGAATATGATGAATATAAATAATATTGAGCTAGATTATTTAATTTTAATTGTTATGCATATGCATGAATTATGGGTCATTCATTTGTAGTCTCTTAACTTATTTTCTTAGAGGTGAAGAAGCCAAAATTTTGGTGATGGAGAAAAAGAAAAATATAGAAATTGTTTACATCTATTATACCATAATACAACGTGATTATAGTGAATACAAATAACATTGAGCTTAAATATTTTATTTTAGTGAATACCCATGTAGATGCAATTTATTTGTCATTCATTTAAAGTCTTATTACTCTGTGGCTTAGTGACGAATAAACATGGAATTTGGTGATGGAGAAGAAACATATTGAATATATTTACATCTAACTTACCATAATTCAATGTGAAAATGGTAATTATCAATAAATTCTAGCTTGACTATTTTTTTTAATAATTACCTATTTTATATGAAAAATATGTCATGGATTATAGTCTTTTAACTTTGTTTTTTAGTGGGGAAAAACCTAAAATTTTGTGATGGAGTAGAAAAATAAAATATAATTAATGTTTTACATCTACTATAGTCTATTATGTTTTTAGCTTAGTGATAAAGGAATTTAAAACTTTGGGATGGTGAAGAAAAATATTGAATATTTTTAGATGTAATATACCATAAGTCAATGTGAATACGATGAATATAAATAATATTGAGCTTGATTATTTAATTTTAATTGTTATGAATATGCATTAATTATGGGTCATTCATTTTTAGTCTCTTAACTTATTTTCTTAGAGGTGAAGAAGCCAAAATTTTGGTGATGGAGAAAAAGAAAAATATAGAAATTGTTTACATCTATTATACCATAATACAATGTGATTATAGTGAATACAAATAACATTGATCTTAAATATTTAATTTTAGTGAATACCCATGTAGATGCAATTTATTTGTCATTCATTTAAAGTTTTATTACTCTGTGGATTAGTGACGAATAAACATGGAATTTGGTGATGGAGAAGAAACATATTGAATATATTTACATCTAACTTACCATAATTCAATGTGAAAATGGTAATTATCAATAAATTCTAGCTTGACTATTTTTTTTAATAATTACCTATTTTATATGAAAAATATGTCATGGATTATAGTCTTTTAACTTTGTTTTTTAGTGGGGAAAAACCTAAAATTTTGTGATGGAGTAGAAAAATAAAATATAATTAATGTTTTACATCTACTATAGTCTATTATGTTTTAAGCTTAGTAATAAAGGAATTTAAAACTTTGGGATGGTGAAGAAAAATATTGAATATTTTTAGATGGAATATACCATAAGTCAATGTGAATACGATGAATATAAATAATATTGAGCTTGATTATTTAATTTTAATTGTTATGCATATGCATGAATTATGGGTCATTCATTTGTAGTCTCTTATCTTATTTTCTTAGAGGTGAAGAAGCCAAAATTTTGGTGATGGAGAAAAAGAAAAATATAGAAATTGTTTACATCTATTATACCATCATACAATGTGATTATAGTGAATACAAATAACATTGAGCTTAAATATTTAATTTTAGTGAATACCCATGTAGATGTGATTTATTTGTCATTCATTTAAAGTCTTACTACTCTGTGGATTAGTGATGAAGAAACATGAAAGTTGTTGATGGAAAAGAAACATATTGAATATATTTACATCTAACTTACCATAATTCAATGTGAAAATGGTAATTATCAATAAATTCTAGCTTGACTATTTATTTTAATAGTTACCTATTTTATATAAAAAAATATGTCATGGACTATACTCTTTTTACTTTGTTTTTTAGTGGGGAAAATCCTAAAATTTTGTGATGGAGTAGAAAAATAAAATAGAATTAATGTTTTATATCTACTATAGTCTATTATGTTTTTAGCTTAGTGATAAAAGAATTTAAAACTTTGGTATGGTGAAGAAAAATATTGAATATTTTTAGATGTAATATACCATAAGTCAATGTGAATATGATCAATATAAAAATATAGAGCTTGATTATTTAATTTTAATTGTTAAGCATATGCATAAATTATGGGTCATTCATTTGTAGTCTCTTAACTTATTTTCTTAGAGGTGAAGAAACCAACATTTTGGTGATGGAGAAGAAGAAAAATATAGAAATTGTTTACATCTATTATACCATAATACAATGTGATTATAGTGAATACAAATAACATTGAGCTTAAATATTTAATTTTAGTGATTACCCATGTAGATGTAATTTATTTGTCATTCATTTACAGTCTTAATACTCACTGGATTTGTCACGAATAAACATGGAATTTGGTGATGGAGAAGAAACATATTGAATATATTTACATCTAATTTACCATAATTCAATGTGAAAATGGTAATTATCAATAAATTCTAGCTTGACTATTTATTTTAATAATTACCTATTTTATATGAAAAATATGTCATGGATTATAGTCTTTTAACTTTGTTTTTTAGTGGGGAAAAACCTAAAATTTTGTGATGGAGTAGAAAATAAAATATAATTAATGTTTTACATCTACTATAGTCTATTATGTTTTTAGCTTAGTGATAAAGGAATTTAAAACTTTGGGATGGTGAAGAAAAATATTGAATATTTTTAGATGTAATATACCATAAGTCAATGTGAATATGATGAATATAAATAATATTGAGCTTGATTATTTAATTTTAATTGTTATGCATATGCATGAATTATGGGTCATTCATTTGTAGTCTCTTAACTTATTTTCTTAGAGGTGAAGAAACCAACATTTTGGTGATGGAGAAGAAGAAAAATATAGAAATTGTTTACATCTATTATACCATAATACAATGTGATTATAGTGAATACAAATAACATTGAGCTTAAATATTTAATTTTAGTGAATACCCATGTAGATGTAATTTATTTGTCATTCATTTACAGTCTTAATACTCAGTGGATTAGTGACGAATAAACATGGAATTTGGTGATGGAGAAGAAACATATTGAATATATTTACATCTAACTTACCATAATTCAATGTGAAAATGGTAGTTATCAATAAATTCTAGCTTGACTATTATTTTTAATAATTACCTATTTTATATGAAAAATATGTCATGGATTAGAGTCTTTTAACTTTGTTATTTAGTGGGGAAAAACCTAAAATTTTGTGATGGAGTAGAAAAAAAAATATATAATTAATGTTTTACATCTACTATAGTCTATTATGTTTTTAGCTTAGTGATAAAGGAATTTAAAACTTTGCGATGGTGAAGAAAAATATTGAATATTTTTAGATGTAATATACCATAAGTCAATGTGAATATGATGAATATAAATAATATTGAGCTAGATTATTTAATTTTAATTGTTATGCATATGCATGAATTATGGGTCATTCATTTGTAGTCTCTTAACTTATTTTCTTAGAGGTGAAGAAGCCAAAATTTTGGTGATGGAGAAAAAGAAAAATATAGAAATTGTTTACATCTATTATACCATAATACAATGTGATTATAGTGAATACAAATAACATTGAGCTTAAATATTTAATTTTAGTGAATACCCATGTAGATGTAATTTATTTGTCATTCATTTAAAGTCTTATTACTCTGTGGATTAGTTATGAAGAAACATGAAAATTGTTGATGGAAAAGAAACATATTGAATATATTTACATCTAACTTACCATA
Organism: Lathyrus sativus; assembly: GCA_963859935.3. Classification (NCBI taxonomy): domain Eukaryota; kingdom Viridiplantae; phylum Streptophyta; class Magnoliopsida; order Fabales; family Fabaceae; genus Lathyrus; species Lathyrus sativus. The sequence continues at coordinate 14,712,796 of OZ012737.1, forward strand.
ATTTAAAGTGAAAATGATAATTATCAATAAATTCTAGGTTGACTATTTATTTTAATAGTTACCTATTTTATATAAAAAAGTATGTCGTGGATTATACTCTTTTTACTTTGTTTTTTAGTGGGGAAAATCCTAAAATTTTGTGATGGAGTAGAAAAATAAAATAGAATTAATGTTTTACATCTACTATAGTCTATTATGTTTTTAGCTTAGGGATAAAAGAATTTAAAACTTTGGTATGGTGAAGAAAAATATTGAATATTTTTAGATGTAATATACCATAAGTCAATGTGAATACGATGAATATAAAAAATATAGAGCTTCATTATTTAATTTTAATTGTTAAGCATATGCATGAATTATGGGTCATTCATTTGTAGTCTCTTAACTTATTTTCTTAGAGGTGAAGAAACCAACATTTTGGTGATGGAGAAGAAGAAAAATATAGAAATTGTTTACATCTATTATACCATAATACAATGTGATTATAATGAATACAAATAACATTGAGCTTAAATATTTAATTTTAGTGATTACCCATGTAGATGTAATTTATTTGTCATTCATTTACAGTCTTAATACTCACTGGATTTGTGTCGAATAAACATGGAACTTGGTGATGGAGAAGAAACATATTGAGTATTATTACATCTAACTTACCATAATTCAATGTGAAAATGGTAATTATACATAAATTCTAGCTTGACTATTTTTTTAAATAATTACCTATTTTATATGAAAAATATGTCATGGATTATAGTCTTTTAACTTTGTTTTTAATGGGGAAAAACCTAAAATTTTGTGATGGAGTAGAAAAATAAAATATAATTAATGTTTTACATCTACTATAGTCTATTATGTTTTTAACTTAGTGATAAAAGAATTTAAAACTTTGGGATGGTGAAGAAAAATATTGAATATTTTTAGATGTAATATACCATAAGTCAATGTGAATACGATGAATATAAATAATATTGAGATTGATTATTTAATTTTAATTGTTATGCATATGCATGAATTATGGGTCATTCATTTGTAGTCTCTTAACTTATTTTCTTAGAGGTGAAGAAACCAACATTTTGGTGATGGAGAAGAAGAAAAATATAGAAATTGTTTACATCTATTATACCATAATACAATGTGATTATAGTGAATACAAATAACATTCAGCTTAAATATTTAATTTTAGTGATTACCCATGTAGATGTAATTTATTTGTCATTCATTTACAGTCTTAATACTCACTGGATTTGTGACGAATAAACATGGAATTTGGTGATGGAGAAGAAACATATTGAATATTATTACATCTAACTTACCATAATTCAATGTGAAAATGGTAATTATCAATAAATTCTAGCTTGACTATTTATTTTAATAATTACCTATTTTATATGAAAAATATGCATGGATTATAGTCTTTTAACTTTGTTTTTTAGTGGGGAAAAACCTAAAATTTTGTGATGGAGTAGAAAAATAAAATATTATTAATGTTTTACATCTACTATAGTCTATTATGTTTTTAGCTTAGTGATAAAAGAATTTAAAACTTTGGGATGGTGAAGAAAAATATTGAATATTTTTAGATGTAATATACCATAAGTCAATGTCAATATGATGAATATAAATAATATAGAGCTTGAGTATTCAATTTTAATTATTATGCATATGCATGAATTATGGGTCATTCATTTGTAGTCTCTTAACTTATTTTCTTAGAGGTGAAGAAACCAACATTTTGGTGATGGAGAAGAAGAAAAATATAGAAATTGTTTACATCTATTATACCATAATACAATGTGATTATAGTGAATACAAATAACATTCAGCTTAAATATTTAATTTTAGTGATTACCCATGTGGATGTAATTTATTTGTCATTCAGTTACAGTCTTAATACTCAGTGGATTAGTGACAAATAAACATGGAATTTGGTGATGGAGAAGAAACATATTGAATATATTTACATCTAACTTACCATAATTCAAAGTGAAAATGGTAATTATCAATAAATTCTAGCTTGACTATTTATTTTAATAATTACCTATTTTATATGAAAAATATGTCATGGATTATAATTAATGTTTTACATCTACTATAGCCTATTATGTTTTTAGCTTAGTGGTAAAGGAATTTAAAACTTTGGGATCGTGAAGAAAAATATTGAATATTTTTAGATGTAATATACCATAAGTCAATGTGAATATGATGAATATAAATAATATTGAGCTAGATTATTTAATTTTAATTGTTATGCATATGCATGAATTATGGGTCATTCATTTGTAGTCTCTTAACTTATTTTCTTAGAGGTGAAGAAACCAACATTTTGGTGATGGAGAAGAAGAAAAATATAGAAAGTGTTTACATCTATTATACCATAATACAATGTGATTATAGTGAATACAAAAACATTGAGCTTAAATATTTAATTTTAGTGAATACCCATGTAGATGCAATTTATTTGTCATTCATTTAAAGTCTTATTACTCTGTGGATTAGTGACGAATAAACATGGAATTTGGTGATGGAGAAGAAACATATTGAATATATTTACATCTAACTTACCATAATTCAATGTGAAAATGGTAATTATCAATAAATTTTAGCTTGACTATTTTTTTTAATAATTACCTATTTTATATGAAAAATATGTCATGGATTATAGTCTTTTAACTTTGTTTTTTAGTGGGGAAAAACCTAAAATTTTGTGATGGAGTAGAAAAATAAAATATAATTAATGTTTTACATCTACTATAGTCTATTATGTTTTTAGATTAGTGATAAAGGAATTTAAAACTTTGGGATGGTGAATAAAAATATTGAATATTTTTAGATGTAATATACCATAAGTCAATGTGAATACGATGAATATAAATAATATTGAGCTTGATTATTTAATTTTAATTGTTATGAATATGCATTAATTATGGGTCATTCATTTGTAGTCTCTTAACTTATTTTCTTAGAGGTGAAGAAGCCAAAATTTTGGTGATGGAGAAAAAGAAAAATATAGAAATTGTTTACATCTATTATACCATAATACAATGTGATTATAGTGAATACAAATAACATTGATCTTAAATATTTAATTTTAGTGAATACCCATGTAGATGCAATTTATTTGTCATTCATTTAAAGTCTTATTACTCTGTGGATTAGTGACGAATAAACATGGAATTTGGTGATGGAGAAGAAACATATTGAATATATTTACATCTAACTTACCATAATTCAATGTGAAAATGGTAATTATCAATAAATTCTAGCTTGACTATTTTTTTTAATAATTACCTATTTTATATGAAAAATATGTCATGGATTATAGTCTTTTAACTTTGTTTTTTAGTGGGGAAAAACCTAAAATTTTGTGATGGAGTAGAAAAATAAAATATAATTAATGTTTTACATCTACTATAGTCTATTATGTTTTTAGCTTAGTGATAAAGGAATTTAAAACTTTGGGATGGTGAAGAAAAATATTGAATATTTTTAGATGTAATATACCATAAGTCAATGTGAATACGATGAATATAAATAATATTGAGCTTGATTATTTAATTTTAATTGTTTTGCATATGCATGAATTATGGGTCATTCATTTGTAGTCTCTTAACTTATTTTCTTAGAGGTGAAGAAGCCAAAATTTTGGTGATGGAGAAAAAGAAAAATATAGAAATTGTTTACATCTATTATACCATAATACAATGTGATTATAGTGAATACAAATAACATTGAGCTTAAATATTTAATTTTAGTGAATACCCATGTAGATGTGATTTATTTGTCATTCATTTAAAGTCTTATTACTCTGTGGATTAGTGATGAAGAAACATGAAAGTTGTTGATGGAAAAGAAACATATTGAATATATTTACATCTAACTTACCATAATTCAATGTGAAAATGGTAATTATCAATAAATTCTAGCTTGACTATTTATTTTAAGAGTTACCTATTTTATATAAAAAAATATGTCATGGACTATACTCTTTTTACTTTGTTTTTTAGTGGGGAAAATCCTAAAATTTTGTGATGGAGTAGAAAAATAAAATAGAATTAATGTTTTATATCTACTATAATCTATTATGTTTTTAGCTTAGTGATAAAAGAATTTAAAACTTTGGTATGGTGAAGAAAAATATTGAATATTTTTAGATGTAATATACCATAAGTCAATGTGAATATGATCAATATAAAAATATAGAGCTTGATTATTTAATTTTAATTGTTAAGCATATGCATAAATTATGGGTCATTCATTTGTAGTCTCTTAACTTATTTTCTTAGAGGTGAAGAAACCAACATTTTGGTGATGGAGAAGAAGAAAAATATAGAAATTGTTTACATCTATTATACCATAATACAATGTGATTATAGTGAATACAAATAACATTGAGCTTAAATATTTAATTTTAGTGATTACCCATGTAGATGTAATTTATTTGTCATTCATTTACAGTCTTAATACTCACTGGATTTGTCACGAATAAACATGGAATTTGGTGATGGAGAAGAAACATATTGAATATATTTACATCTAACTTACCATAATTCAATGTGAAAATGGTAATTATCAATAAATTCTAGCTTGACTATTTATTTTAATAATTACCTATTTTATATGAAAAATATGTCATGGATTATAGTCTTTTAACTTTGTTTTTTAGTGGGGAAAAACCTAAAATTTTGTGATGGAGTAGAAAATAAAATATAATTAATGTTTTACATCTACTATAGTCTATTATGTTTTTAGCTTAGTGATAAAGGAATTTAAAACTTTGGGATGGTGAAGAAAAATATTGAATATTTTTAGATGTAATATACCATAAGTCAATGTGAATACGATGAATATAAATAATATTGAGCTTGATTATTTAATTTTAATTGTTATGCATATGCATGAATTATGGGTCATTCATTTGTAGTCTCTTAACTTATTTTCTTAGAGGTGAAGAAGCCAAAATTTTGGTGATGGAGAAAAAGAAAAATATAGAAATTGTTTACATCTATTATACCATAATACAATGTGATTATAGTGAATACAAATAACATTGAGCTTAAATATTTAATTTTAGTGAATACCCATGTAGATGTGATTTATTTGTCATTCATTTAAAGTCTTATTACTCTGTGGATTAGTGATGAAGAAACATGAAAGTTGTTGATGGAAAAGAAACATATTGAATATATTTACATCTAACTTACCATAATTCAATGTGAAAATGGTAATTATTAATAAATTCTAGCTTGACTATTTATTTTAATAGTTACCTATTTTATATAAAAAAATATGTCATGGATTATACTCTTTTTACTTTGTTTTTTAGTGGGGAAAATCCTAAAATTTTGTGATGGAGTAGAAAAATAAAATAGAATTAATGTTTTACATCTACTATAGTCTGTTATGTTTTTAGCTTAGTGATAAAAGAATTTAAAACTTTGGTATGGTGAAGAAAAATATTGAATATTTTTAGATGTAATATACCATAAGTCAATGTGAATATGATGAATATAAAAATATAGAGCTTGATTATTTAATTTTAATTGTTAAGCATATGCATAAATTATGGGTCACTCATTTGTAGTCTCTTAACTTATTTTCTTAGAGGTGAAGAAACCAACATTTTGGTGATGGAGAAGAAGAAAAATATAGAAATTGTTTACATCTATTATACCTTAATACAATGTGATTATAATGAATACAAATAACATTGAGCTTAAATATTTAATTTTAGTGATTACCCATGTAGATGTAATTTATTTGTCATTCATTTACAGTCTTAATACTCACTGGATTTGTGACGAATAAACATGGAATTTGGTGATGGAGAAGAAACATATTGAGTATTATTACATCTAACTTACCATAATTCAATGTGAAAATGGTAATTATACATAAATTCTAGCTTGACTATTTTTTTAATAATTACCTATTTTATATGAAAAATATGTCATGGATTATAGTCTTTTAACTTTGTTTTTAGAGGGGGAAAACCTAATATTTTGTGATGGAGTAGAAAAATAAATATAATTAATGTTTTACATCTACTATAGTCTATTATGTTTTTAGCTAAGTGATAAAAGAATTTAAAACTTTGGGATGGTGAAGAAAAATATTGAATATTTTTAGATGTAATATACCATAAGTCAATGTCAATATGATGAATATAAATAATATAGAGCTTGAGTATTTAATTTTAATTGTTATGCATATGCATGAATTATGGGTCATTCATTTGTAGTCTCTTAACTTATTTTCTTAGAGGTGAAGAAACCAACATTTTGGTGATGGAGAAGAAGAAAAATATAGAAATTGCTTACATCTATTATACCATAATAAAATGTGATTATAGTGAATACAAATAACATTCAGCTTAAATATTTAATTTTAGTGATTACCCATGTAGATGTAATTTATTTGTCATTCATTTACAGTCTTAATACTCAGTGCATTAGTGACGAATAAACATGGAATTTGGTGATGGAGAAGAAACATATTGAATATATTTACATCTAGCTTACCATAATTCAATGTGAAAATGGTAATTATCAATAAATTCTAGCTTGACTATTTATTTTAATAATTACCTATTTTATATGAAAAATATGTCATGGATTATAGTCTTTTAACTTTGTTTTTTAGTGGGGAAAAACCTAAAATTTTGTGATGGAGTAGAAAAATAAAATATAATTAATGTTTTACATCTACTATAGTCTATTATGTTTTTAGCTTAGTGATAAAGGAATTTAAAACTTTGGGATGGTGAAGAAAAATATTGAATATTTTTAGATGTAATATACCATATGTCAATGTGAATACGATGAATATAAATAATATTGAGCTTGATTATTTAATTTTAATTGTTATGCATATGCATGAATTATGGGTCATTCATTTGTAGTCTCTTAACTTATTTTCTTAGAGGTGAAGAAGCCAAAATTTTGGTGATGGAGAAAAAGAAAAATATAGAAATTGTTTACATCTATTATACCATAATACAATGTGATTATAGTGAATACAAATAACATTGAGCTTAAATATTTAATTTTAGTGAATACCCATGTAGATGTGATTTATTTGTCATTCATTTAAAGTCTTATTACTCTGTGGATTAGTGATGAAGAAACATGAAAGTTGTTGATGGAAAAGAAACATATTGAATATATTTACATCTAACTTACCATAATTCAATGTGAAAATGGTAATTATTAATAAATTCTAGCTTGACTGTTTATTTTAATAGTTACCTATTTTATATAAAAAAATATGTCATGGATTATACTCTTTTTACTTTGTTTTTTAGTGGGGAAAATCCTAAAATTTTGTGATGGAGTAGAAAAATATAATAGAATTAATGTTTTACATCTACTATAGTCTGTTATGTTTTTAGCTTAGTGATAAAAGAATTTAAAACTTTGGTATGGTGAAGAAAAATATTGAATATTTTTAGATGTAATATACCATAAGTCAATGTGAATATGATGAATATAAAAATATAGAGCTTGATTATTTAATTTTAATTGTTAAGCATATGCATAAATTATGGGTCACTCATTTGTAGTCTCTTAACTTATTTTCTTAGAGGTGAAGAAACCAACATTTTGGTGATGGAGAAGAAGAAAAATATAGAAATTGTTTACATCTATTATACCTTAATACAATGTGATTATAATGAATACAAATAACATTGAGCTTAAATATTTAATTTTAGTGATTACCCATGTAGATGTAATTTATTTGTCATTCATTTACAGTCTTAATACTCACTGGATTTGTGACGAATAAACATGGAATTTGGTGATGGAGAAGAAACATATTGAGTATTATTACATCTAACTTACCATAATTCAATGTGAAAATGGTAATTATACATAAATTCTAGCTTGACTATTTTTTTAATAATTACCTATTTTATATGAAAAATATGTCATGGATTATAGTCTTTTAACTTTGTTTTTAGAGGGGGAAAACCTAATATTTTGTGATGGAGTAGAAAAATAAATATAATTAATGTTTTACATCTACTATAGTCTATTATGTTTTTAGCTAAGTGATAAAAGAATTTAAAACTTTGGGATGGTGAAGAAAAATATTGAATATTTTTAGATGTAATATACCATAAGTCAATGTCAATATGATGAATATAAATAATATAGAGCTTGAGTATTTAATTTTAATTGTTATGCATATGCATGAATTATGGGTCATTCATTTGTAGTCTCTTAACTTATTTTCTTAGAGGTGAAGAAACCAACATTTTGGTGATGGAGAAGAAGAAAAATATAGAAATTGCTTACATCTATTATACCATAATAAAATGTGATTATAGTGAATACAAATAACATTCAGCTTAAATATTTAATTTTAGTGATTACCCATGTAGATGTAATTTATTTGTCATTCATTTACAGTCTTAATACTCAGTGCATTAGTGACGAATAAACATGGAATTTGGTGATGGAGAAGAAACATATTGAATATATTTACATCTAGCTTACCATAATTCAATGTGAAAATGGTAATTATCAATAAATTCTAGCTTGACTATTTATTTTAATAATTACCTATTTTATATGAAAAATATGTCATGGATTATAGTCTTTTAACTTTGTTTTTTAGTGGGGAAAAACCTAAAATTTTGTGATGGAGTAGAAAAATAAAATATAATTAATGTTTTACATCTACTATAGTCTATTATGTTTTTAGCTTAGTGATAAAGGAATTTAAAACTTTGGGATGGTGAAGAAAAATATTGAATATTTTTAGATGTAATATACCATATGTCAATGTGAATACGATGAATATAAATAATATTGAGCTTGATTATTTAATTTTAATTGTTATGCATATGCATGAATTATGGGTCATTCATTTGTAGTCTCTTAACTTATTTTCTTAGAGGTGAAGAAGCCAAAATTTTGGTGATGGAGAAAAAGAAAAATATAGAAATTGTTTACATCTATTATACCATAATACAATGTGATTATAGTGAATACAAATAACATTGAGCTTAAATATTTAATTTTAGTGAATACCCATGTAGATGTGATTTATTTGTCATTCATTTAAAGTCTTATTACTCTGTGGATTAGTGATGAAGAAACATGAAAGTTGTTGATGGAAAAGAAACATATTGAATATATTTACATCTAACTTACCATAATTCAATGTGAAAATGGTAATTATTAATAAATTCTAGCTTGACTGTTTATTTTAATAGTTACCTATTTTATATAAAAAAATATGTCATGGATTATACTCTTTTTACTTTGTTTTTTAGTGGGGAAAATCCTAAAATTTTGTGATGGAGTAGAAAAATATAATAGAATTAATGTTTTACATCTACTATAGTCTGTTATGTTTTTAGCTTAGTGATAAAAGAATTTAAAACTTTGGTATGGTGAAGAAAAATATTGAATATTTTTAGATGTAATATACCATAAGTCAATGTGAATATGATGAATATAAAAATATAGAGCTTGATTATTTAATTTTAATTGTTAAGCATATGCATAAATTATGGGTCACTCATTTGTAGTCTCTTAACTTATTTTCTTAGAGGTGAAGAAACCAACATTTTGGTGATGGAGAAGAAGAAAAATATAGAAATTGTTTACATCTATTATACCTTAATACAATGTGATTATAATGAATACAAATAACATTGAGCTTAAATATTTAATTTTAGTGATTACCCATGTAGATGTAATTTATTTGTCATTCATTTACAGTCTTAATACTCACTGGATTTGTGACGAATAAACATGGAATTTGGTGATGGAGAAGAAACATATTGAGTATTATTACATCTAACTTACCATAATTCAATGTGAAAATGGTAATTATACATAAATTCTAGCTTGACTATTTTTTTAATAATTACCTATTTTATATGAAAAATATGTCATGGATTATAGTCTTTTAACTTTGTTTTTAGAGGGGGAAAACCTAATATTTTGTGATGGAGTAGAAAAATAAATATAATTAATGTTTTACATCTACTATAGTCTATTATGTTTTTAGCTAAGTGATAAAAGAATTTAAAACTTTGGGATGGTGAAGAAAAATATTGAATATTTTTAGATGTAATATACCATAAGTCAATGTCAATATGATGAATATAAATAATATAGAGCTTGAGTATTTAATTTTAATTGTTATGCATATGCATGAATTATGGGTCATTCATTTGTAGTCTCTTAACTTATTTTCTTAGAGGTGAAGAAACCAACATTTTGGTGATGGAGAAGAAGAAAAATATAGAAATTGCTTACATCTATTATACCATAATAAAATGTGATTATAGTGAATACAAATAACATTCAGCTTAAATATTTAATTTTAGTGATTACCCATGTAGATGTAATTTATTTGTCATTCATTTACAGTCTTAATACTCAGTGCATTAGTGACGAATAAACATGGAATTTGGTGATGGAGAAGAAACATATTGAATATATTTACATCTAGCTTACCATAATTCAATGTGAAAATGGTAATTATCAATAAATTCTAGCTTGACTATTTATTTTAATAATTACCTATTTTATATGAAAAATATGTCATGGATTATAGTCTTTTAACTTTGTTTTTTAGTGGGGAAAAACCTAAAATTTTGTGATGGAGTAGAAAAATAAAATATAATTAATGTTTTACATCTACTATAGTCTATTATGTTTTTAGCTTAGTGATAAAGGAATTTAAAACTTTGGGATGGTGAAGAAAAATATTGAATATTTTTAGATGTAATATACCATATGTCAATGTGAATACGATGAATATAAATAATATTGAGCTTGATTATTTAATTTTAATTGTTATGCATATGCATGAATTATGGGTCATTCATTTGTAGTCTCTTAACTTATTTTCTTAGAGGTGAAGAAGCCAAAATTTTGGTGATGGAGAAAAAGAAAAATATAGAAATTGTTTACATCTATTATACCATAATACAATGTGATTATAGTGAATACAAATAACATTGAGCTTAAATATTTAATTTTAGTGAATACCCATGTAGATGTGATTTATTTGTCATTCATTTAAAGTCTTATTACTCTGTGGATTAGTGATGAAGAAACATGAAAGTTGTTGATGGAAAAGAAACATATTGAATATATTTACATCTAACTTACCATAATTCAATGTGAAAATGGTAATTATTAATAAATTCTAGCTTGACTGTTTATTTTAATAGTTACCTATTTTATATAAAAAAATATGTCATGGATTATACTCTTTTTACTTTGTTTTTTAGTGGGGAAAATCCTAAAATTTTGTGATGGAGTAGAAAAATATAATAGAATTAATGTTTTACATCTACTATAGTCTGTTATGTTTTTAGCTTAGTGATAAAAGAATTTAAAACTTTGGTATGGTGAAGAAAAATATTGAATATTTTTAGATGTAATATACCATAAGTCAATGTGAATATGATGAATATAAAAATATAGAGCTTGATTATTTAATTTTAATTGTTAAGCATATGCATAAATTATGGGTCACTCATTTGTAGTCTCTTAACTTATTTTCTTAGAGGTGAAGAAACCAACATTTTGGTGATGGAGAAGAAGAAAAATATAGAAATTGTTTACATCTATTATACCTTAATACAATGTGATTATAATGAATACAAATAACATTGAGCTTAAATATTTAATTTTAGTGATTACCCATGTAGATGTAATTTATTTGTCATTCATTTACAGTCTTAATACTCACTGGATTTGTGACGAATAAACATGGAATTTGGTGATGGAGAAGAAACATATTGAGTATTATTACATCTAACTTACCATAATTCAATGTGAAAATGGTAATTATACATAAATTCTAGCTTGACTATTTTTTTAATAATTACCTATTTTATATGAAAAATATGTCATGGATTATAGTCTTTTAACTTTGTTTTTAGAGGGGGAAAACCTAATATTTTGTGATGGAGTAGAAAAATAAATATAATTAATGTTTTACATCTACTATAGTCTATTATGTTTTTAGCTAAGTGATAAAAGAATTTAAAACTTTGGGATGGTGAAGAAAAATATTGAATATTTTTAGATGTAATATACCATAAGTCAATGTCAATATGATGAATATAAATAATATAGAGCTTGAGTATTTAATTTAATTGTTATGCATATGCATGAATTATGGGTCATTCATTTGTAGTCTCTTAACTTATTTTCTTAGAGGTGAAGAAACCAACATTTTGGTGATGGAGAAGAAGAAAAATATAGAAATTGCTTACATCTATTATACCATAATAAAATGTGATTATAGTGAATACAAATAACATTGAGCTTAAATATTTAATTTTAGTCATTACCCATGTAGATGTAATTTATTTGTCATTCATTTACAGTCTTAATACTCAGTGCATTAGTGACGAATAAACATGGAATTTGGTGATGGAGAAGAAACATAGTGAATATATTTACATCTAGCTTACCATAATTCAATGTGAAAATGGTAATTATCAATAAATTCTAGCTTGACTATTTATTTTAATAATTACCTATTTTATATGAAAAATATGTCATGGATTATAGTCTTTTAACTTTGTTTTTTAGTGGGGAAAAACCTAAAATTTTGTGATGGAGTAGAAAAATAAAATATAATTAATGTTTTACATCTACTATAGTCTATTATGTTTTTAGCTTAGTGATAAAGGAATTTAAAACTTTGGGATGGTGAAGAAAAATATTGAATATTTTTAGATGTAATATACCATAAGTCAATGTGAATACGATGAATATAAATAATATTGAGCTTGATTATTTAATTTTAATTGTTATGCATATGCATGAATTATGGGTCATTCATTTGTAGTCTCTTAACTTATTTTCTTAGAGGTGAAGAAGCCAAAATTTTGGTGATGGAGAAAAAGAAAAATATTGAAATTGTTTACATCTATTATACCATAATACGATGTGATTATAATGAATACAAATAACATTGAGCTTAAATATTTAATTTTAGTGATTACCCATGTAGATGTAATTTATTTGTCATTCATTTACAGTCTTAATACTCACTGGATTTGTGACGAATAAACATGGAATTTGGTGATGGAGAAGAAACATATTGAGTATTATTACATCTAACTTACCATAATTCAATGTGAAAATGGTAATTATCAATAAATTCTAGCTTCACTATTTTTTTTAATAATTACCTATTTTATACAAAAAATATGTCATGGATTAAAGTCTTTTGACTTTGTTTTTAGTGGGGGAAAACCTAAAATTTTGTGATGGAGTAGAAAAATAAAATATATTAATTTTTTACATCTACTATGGTCTATTTTGTATTTAGCTTAGTGATAAAAGAATTTAGAACTTTGGGATGGTGAAGAAAAATATTGAATATTTTTAGATGTAATATACGATAAGTCAATGTGAATACAATGAATATAAATAATATTGAACTTTATTAGTTAATTTTAATTGTTATGCATATGTAGGAATTCTTGGTCATACATATGTAGTCTGTTAACATAGTTTCTTATAGGTGAAAAACTAAAATTTTGGTGATGGAGAAGAAGAAAAATATAGAAATTATTTACATCTATTATACCATAATACAACGTGATTATAGTGAATACATATAACATTGAGCTTAAATATTTAATTTTAGTGATTACCCATGTAGATGTAATTTATTTGTCATTCATTTACAGTCTTATTACTCTGTGGATTAGTGACGAATAAACATGGAATTTGGTGATGGAGAAGAAACATATTGAATATATTTACATCTAACTTACCATAATTCAATGTGAAAATAGTAATTATCAATAAATTCTAGCTTGACTATTTATTTTAATAATTACGTATTTTATATAAAAAATATGTCATGGATTATACTCTTTTTACTTTGTTTTTTAGTGGGGAAAATCCTAAAATTTTGTGATGGAGTAGAAAAAAAAATATAATTAATGTTTTACATCTACTATAGTGTATTATGTTTTTAGCTTAGTGATAAAGGAATTTAAAACTTTGGGATGGTGAAGAAAAATATTGAATATTTTTAGATGTAATATACCATAAGTCAATGTGAATACGATGAATATAAATAATATTGAGCTTGATTATTTAATTTTAATTATTATGCATATGCATGAATTATGGGTCATGCATTTGTAGTCTCTTAACTTATTTTCTTAGAGGAGAAGAAACCAAAATTTTGGCAATGGAGAAGAAGAAAAATATAGAAATTGTTTAAATCTATTATACCATAATACAAAGTGATTATAGTGAATACAAATAACATTGCGCTTAAATATTTAATTTCAGTGATTACCCATGTAGATGTAATTTATTTGTCATTCATTTACAGTCTTAATACTAAGTGGATTAGTGACGAATAAACATGGAATTTGGTGATGGAGAAGAAACATATTGAATATATTTACATCTAACTTACCATAATTCAATCTGAAAATGGTAATTATCAATAAATTCTAGCTTGACTATTTATTTTAATAATTACGTATTTTATATGAAAAATATGTCACGAATTATAGTCTTTTAACATTGTTTTTTAGTGGGGAAAAACCTAAAATTTTGTGATGGAGTAGATAAATAAAATATAATTAATCTTTTACATCTACTATAGTCTATTATGGTTTTAGCTTAGTGATAAAAGAATTTCAATCTTTGGGATGGTGAAGAAAAATATTGAATATTTTTAGATGTAATATACGATAAGTCAATGTGAATACAATGAATATAAATAATATTGAACTTTATTAGTTAATTTTAATTGTTATGCATATGTAGGAATTCTGGGTCATTCATATGTAGTCTGTTAACATAGTTTCTTATAGGTGAAGAAACTAAAATTTTGGTGATGGAGAAGAAGAAAAATATAGAAATTATTTACATCTATTATACCATAATACAATGTGATTATAGTGAAGAAAAATAACATTGAGCTTAAATATTTAATTTTAGTGATTACCCATGTAGATGTAATTTATTTGTCATTCATTTACAGTCTTTTAACTTTGTGGATTAATGACGAAGAAACATGAAATTTGGTGATGGAGAAGAAACATATTGAATATATTTACATCTAACTTACCATAATTCAATGTGAAAATGGTAATTATCAATAAACTCTACCTTGACTATTTATTTTAATAATTACCTATTTTATATAATAAATATGTCATGAATTATAGTCTTTTGACTTTGTTTTTTAGTGCGTAAAAACCTAAAATTTTGTGATGGAGTAGAAAAATAAAATATATTAATTTTTTACATCTACTATGTTCTACTTTGGTTTTAGCTTAGTGATAAAAAAATTTAAAACTTTGGGATGGTGATGAAAAATATTGAATATTTTTAGATGTAATATACCATAAATCAATGTGACTACAATGAATATAAATATTATTGAGCTTGATTATTTAATTTTAATTGTTATAAATATGCAAGAATTATGGGTCATTCATTTATAGTGTCTTAACTTATTTTCTTAGAGGTGAAGAAACCAAAATTTTGGCAATGGAGAAGAAGAAAAATATAGAAATTGTTTACAACTATTATACCATAATACAAAGTGATTATAGTGAATACAAATAACATTGAGCTTAAATATTTAATTTTATTGATTACCCATGTAGATGTAATTTATTTGTCATTCATTTACAGTCTTAATACTAAGTGGATTAGTGACGAATAAACATGGAATTTGGTGATGGAGAAGAAACATATTGAATATATTTACATCTAACTTACCATAATTCAATGTGAAAATGGTAATTATCAATAAATTCTAGCTTGACTATTTATTTTAATAATTACGTATTTTATATGAAAAATATGTCATGTATTATAGTCTTTTAACTTTGTTTTTTAGTGGGGAAAAACCTAAAATTTTGTGATGGAGTAGATAAATAAAATATAATTAATCTTTTACATCTACTACAGTCTATTATGGTTTTAGCTTAGTGATAAAAGAATTTCAAACTTTGGGATGGTGAAGAAAAATATTGAATATTTTTAGATGTAATATACGATAAGTCAATGTGAATACAATGAATATAAATAATATTGAACTTTATTAGTTAATTTTAATTGTTATGCATATGTAGGAATTCTTGGTCATTCATATGTAGTCTGTTAACATAGTTTCTTATAGGTGAAGAAACTAAAATTTTGGTGATGGAGAAGAAGAAAAATATAGAAATTATTTACATCTATTATACCATAATACAACGTGATTATAGTGAATACATATAACATTGAGCTTAAATATTTAATTTTAGTGATTACCCATGTAGATGTAATTTATTTGTCATTCATTTACAGTCTTATTACTCTGTGGATTAGTGACGAATAAACATGGAATTTGTTGATGGAGAAGAAGCATATTGAATATATTTACATCTAACTTACCATAATTCAATGTGAAAATAGTAATTATCAATAAATTCTAGCTTGACTATTTATTTTAATAATTATGTATTTTATATAAAAAATATGTCATGGATTATACTCTTTTTACTTTGTTTTTTAGTGGGGAAAATCCTAAAATTTTGTGATGGAGTAGAAAAAAAATATATAATTAATGTTTTACATCTACTATAGTGTATTATGTTTTGCAGCTTAGTGATAAAGGAATTTAAAACTTTGGGATGGTGAAGAAAAATATTGAATATTTTTAGATGTAATATACCATAAGTCAATGTGAATACGATGAATATAAATAATATTGAGCTTGATTATTTAATTTTAATTATTATGCATATGCATGAATTATGGGTCATGCATTTGTAGTCTCTTAACTTATTTTCTTAGAGGAGAAGAAACCAAAATTTTGGCAATGGAGAAGAAGAAAAATATAGAAATTGTTTAAATCTATTATACCATAATACAAAGTGATTATAGTGAATACAAATAACATTGAGCTTAAATATTTAATTTCAGTGATTACCCATGTAGATGTAATTTATTTGTCATTCATTCACAGTCTTAATACTAAGTGGATTAGTGACGAATAAACATGGAATTTGGTGATGGAGAAGAAACATATTGAATATATTTACATCTAACTTACCATAATTCAATCTGAAAATGGTAATTATCAATAAATTCTAGCTTGACTATTTATTTTAATAATTACGTATTTTATATGAAAAATATGTCATGAATTATAGTCTTTTAACTTTGTTTTTTAGTGGGGAAAAACCTAAAATTTTGTGATGGAGTAGATAAATAAAATATAATTAATCTTTTACATCTACTATAGTCTATTATGGTTTTAGCTTAGTGATAAAAGAATTTCAATCTTTGGGATGGTGAAGAAAAATATTGAATATTTTTAGATGTAATATACGATAAGTCAATGTGAATACAATGAATATAAATAATATTGAACTTTATTAGTTAATTTTAATTGTTATGCATATGTAGGAATTCTGGGTCATTCATATGTAGTCTGTTAACATAGTTTCTTATAGGTGAAGAAACCAAAATTTTGGTGATGGAGAAGAAGAAAAATATAGAAATTATTTACATCTATTATACCATAATACAATGTGATTATAGTGAAGAAAAATAACATTGAGCTTAAATATTTAATTTTAGTGATTACCCATGTAGATGTAATTTATTTGTCATTCATTTACAGTCTTTTAACTTTGTGGATTAATGACGAAGAAACATGAAATTTGGTGATGGAGAAGAAACATATTGAATATATTTACATCTAACTTACCATAATTCAATGTGAAAATGGTAATTATCAATAAACTCTACCTTGACTATTTATTTTAATAATTACCTATTTTATATAATAAATATGTCATGAATTATAGTCTTTTGACTTTGCTTTTTAGTGTGGAAAAACCTAAAATTTTGTGATGGAGTAGAAAAATAAAATATATTAATTTTTTACATCTACTATGGTCTATTTTGTTTTTAGCTTAGTGATAAAAAAATTTAAAACTTTGGGATGGTGATGAAAAATATTGAATATTTTTAGATGTAATATACCATAAATCAATGTGACTACAATGAATATAAATATTATTGAGCTTGATTATTTAATTTTAATTGTTATGAATATGCATGAATTATGGGTCATTCATTTATAGTGTCTTAACTTATTTTCTTAGAGGTGAAGAAACCAAAATTTTGGCAATGGAGAAGAAGAAAAATATAGAAATTGTTTACATCTATTATACCATAATACAAAGTGATTATAGTGAATACAAATAACATTGAGCTTAAATATTTAATTTTATTGATTACCCATGTAGATGTAATTTATTTGTCATTCATTTAGAGTCTTAATACTAAGTGGATTAGTGACGAATAAACATGGAATTTGGTGATGGAGAAGAAACATATTGAATATATTTACATCTAACTTACCATAATTCAATGTGAAAATGGTAATTATCAATAAATTCTAGCTTGACTATTTATTTTAATAATTACGTATTTTATATGAAAAATATGTCATGTATTATAGTCTTTTAACTTTGTTTTTTAGTGGGGAAAAACCTAAAATTTTGTGATGGAGTAGATAAATAAAATATAATTAATCTTTTACATCTACTATAGTCTATTATGGTTTTAGCTTAGTGATAAAAGAATTTCAAACTTTGGGATGGTGAAGAAAAATATTGAATATTTTTAGATGTAATATACGATAAGTCAATGTGAATACAATGAATATAAATAATATTGAACTTTATTAGTTAATTTTAATTGTTATGCATATGTAGGAATTCTTGGTCATTCATATGTAGTCTGTTAACATAGTTTCTTATAGGTGAAGAAACTAAAATTTTGGTGATGGAGAAGAAGAAAAATATAGAAATTATTTACATCTATTATACCATAATACAACGTGATTATAGTGAATACATATAACATTGAGCTTAAATATTTAATTTTAGTGATTACCCATGTAGATGTAATTTATTTGTCATTCATTTACAGTCTTATTACTCTGTGGATTAGTGACGAATAAACATGGAATTTTGTGATGGAGAAGAAACATATTGAATATATTTACATCTAACTTACCATAATTCAATGTGAAAATAGTAATTATCAATAAATTCTAGCTTGACTATTTATTTTAATAATTACGTATTTTATATAAAAAATATGTCATGGATTATACTCTTTTTACTTTGTTTTTTAGTGGGGAAAATCCTAAAATTTTGTGATGGAGTAGAAAAAAAAAATATAATTAATGTTTTACATCTACTATAGTGTATTATGTTTTTAGCTTAGTGATAAAGGAATTTAAAACTTTGGGATGGTGAAGAAAAATATTGAATATTTTTAGATGTAATATACCATAAGTCAATGTGAATACGATTAATATAAATAATATTGAGCTTGATTATTTAATTTTAATTATTATGCATATGCATGAATTATGGGTCATGCATTTGTAGTCTCTTAACTTATTTTCTTAGAGGAGAAGAAACCAAAATTTTGGCAATGGAGAAGAAGAAAAATATAGAAATTGTTTACATCTATTATACCATAATACAAAGTGATTATAGTGAATACAAATAACATTGAGCTTAAATATTTAATTTCAGTGATTACCCATGTAGATGTAATTTATTTGTCATTCATTTACAGTCTTAATACTAAGTGGATTAGTGACGAATAAACATGGAATTTGGTGATGGAGAAGAAACATATTGAATATATTTACATCTAACTTACCATAATTCAATGTGAAAATGGTAATTATCAATAAATTCTAGCTTGACTATTTATTTTAATAATTACGTATTTTATATGAAAAATATGTCATGAATTATAGTCTTTTAACTTTGTTTTTTAGTGGGGAAAAACCTAAAATTTTGTGATGGAGTAGATAAATAAAATATAATTAATCTTTTACATCTACTATAGTCTATTATGGTTTTAGCTTAGTGATAAAAGAATTTCAATCTTTGGGATGGTGAAGAAAAATATTGAATATTTTTAGATGTAATATACGATAAGTCAATGTGAATACAATGAATATAAATAATATTGAACTTTATTAGTTAATTTTAATTGTTATGCATATGTAGGAATTCTGGGTCATTCATATGTAGTCTGTTAACATAGTTTCTTATAGGTGAAGAAACCAAAATTTTGGTGATGGAGAAGAAGAAAAATATAGAAATTATTTACATCTATTATACCATAATACAATGTGATTATAGTGAAGAAAAATAACATTGAGCTTAAATATTTAATTTTAGTGATTACCCATGTAGATGTAATTTATTTGTCATTCATTTACAGTCTTTTAACTTTGTGGATTAATGACGAAGAAACATGAAATTTGGTGATGGAGAAGAAACATATTGAATATATTTACATCTAACTTACCATAATTCAATGTGAAAATGGTAATTATCAATAAACTCTACCTTGACTATTTATTTTAATAATTACCTATTTTATATAATAAATATGTCATGAATTATAGTCTTTTGACTTTGCTTTTTAGTGTGGAAAAACCTAAAATTTTGTGATGGAGTAGAAAAATAAAATATATTAATTTTTTACATCTACTATGGTCTATTTTGTTTTTAGCTTAGTGATAAAAAAATTTAAAACTTTGGGATGGTGATGAAAAATATTGAATATTTTTAGATGTAATATACCATAAATCAATGTGACTACAATGAATATAAATATTATTGAGCTTGATTATTTAATTTTAATTGTTATGAATATGCATGAATTATGGGTCATTCATTTATAGTGTCTTAACTTATTTTCTTAGAGGTGAAGAAACCAAAATTTTGGCAATGGAGAAGAAGAAAAATATAGAAATTGTTTACATCTATTATACCATAATACAAAGTGATTATAGTGAATACAAATAACATTGAGCTTAAATATTTAATTTCAGTGATTACCCATGTAGATGTAATTTATTTGTCATTCATTTACAGTCTTAATACTAAGTGGATTAGTGACGAATAAACATGGAATTTGGTGATGGAGAAGAAACATATTGAATATATTTACATCTAACTTACCATAATTCAATCTGAAAATGGTAATTATCAATAAATTCTAGCTTGACTATTTATTTTAATAATTACGTATTTTATATGAAAAATATGTCATGAATTATAGTCTTTTAACTTTGTTTTTTAGTGGGGAAAAACCTAAAATTTTGTGATGGAGTAGATAAATAAAATATAATTAATGTTTTACATCTACTATAGTCTATTATGGTTTTAGCTTAGTTATAAAAGAATTTCAATCTTTGGGATGGTGAAGAAAAATATTGAATATTTTTAGATGTAATATACGATAAGTCAATGTGAATACAATGAATATAAATAATATTGAACTTTATTAGTTAATTTTAATTGTTATGCATATGTAGGAATTCTGGGTCATTCATATGTAGTCTGTTAACATAGTTTCTTATAGGTGAAGAAACCAAAATTTTGGTGATGGAGAAGAAGAAAAATATAGAAATTATTTACATCTATTATACCATAATACAATGTGATTATAGTGAAGAAAAATAACATTGAGCTTAAATATTTAATTTTAGTGATTACCCATGTAGATGTAATTTATTTGTCATTCATTTACAGTCTTTTAACTTTGTGGATTAATGACGAAGAAACATGAAATTTGGTGATGGAGAAGAAACATATTGAATATATTTACATCTAACTTACCATAATTCAATGTGAAAATGGTAATTATCAATAAACTCTACCTTGACTATTTATTTTAATAATTACCTATTTTATATAATAAATATGTCATGAATTATAGTCTTTTGACTTTGCTTTTTAGTGTGGAAAAACCTAAAATTTTGTGATGGAGTAGAAAAATAAAATATATTAATTTTTTACATCTACTATGGTCTATTTTGTTTTTAGCTTAGTGATAAAAAAATTTAAAACTTTGGGATGGTGATGAAAAATATTGAATATTTTTAGATGTAATATACCATAAATCAATGTGACTACAATGAATATAAATATTATTGAGCTTGATTATTTAATTTTAATTGTTATGAATATGCATGAATTATGGGTCATTCATTTATAGTGTCTTAACTTATTTTCTTAGAGGTGAAGAAACCAAAATTTTGGCAATGGAGAAGAAGAAAAATATAGAAATTGTTTACATCTATTATACCATAATACAAAGTGATTATAGTGAATACAAATAACATTGAGCTTAAATATTTAATTTTATTGATTACCCATGTAGATGTAATTTATTTGTCATTCATTTACAGTCTTAATACTAAGTGGATTAGTGACGAATAAACATGGAATTTGGTGATGGAGAAGAAACATATTGAATATATTTACATCTAACTTACCATAATTCAATGTGAAAATGGTAATTATCAATAAATTCTAGCTTGACTATTTATTTTAATAATTACGTATTTTATATGAAAAATATGTCATGTATTATAGTCTTTTAACTTTGTTTTTTAGTGGGGAAAAACCTAAAATTTTGTGATGGAGTAGATAAATAAAATATAATTAATCTTTTACATCTACTATAGTCTATTATGGTTTTAGCTTAGTGATAAAAGAATTTCAAACTTTGGGATGGTGAAGAAAAATATTGAATATTTTTAGATGTAATATACGATAAGTCAATGTGAATACAATGAATATAAATAATATTGAACTTTATTAGTTAATTTTAATTGTTATGCATATGTAGGAATTCTTGGTCATTCATATGTAGTCTGTTAACATAGTTTCTTATAGGTGAAGAAACTAAAATTTTGGTGATGGAGAAGAAGAAAAATATAGAAATTATTTACATCTATTATACCATAATACAACGTCATTATAGTGAATACATATAACATTGAGCTTAAATATTTAATTTTAGTGATTACCCATGTAGATGTAATTTATTTGTCATTCATTTACAGTCTTATTACTCTGTGGATTACTGACGAATAAACATGGAATTTGGTGATGGAGAAGAAACATATTGAATATATTTACATCTAACTTACCATAATTCAATGTGAAAATAGTAATTATCAATAAATTCTAGCTTGACAATTTATTTTAATAATTACGTATTTTATATAAAAAATATGTCATGGATTATACTCTTTTTACTTTGTTTTTTAGTGGGGAAAATCCTAAAATTTTGTGATGGAGTAGAAAAAAAAAATATAATTAATGTTTTACATCTACTATAGTGTATTATGTTTTTAGCTTAGTGATAAAGGAATTTAAAACTTTGGGATGGTGAAGAAAAATATTGAATATTTTTAGATGTAATATACCATAAGTCAATGTGAATACGATTAATATAAATAATATTGAGCTTGATTATTTAATTTTAATTATTATGCATATGCATGAATTATGGGTCATGCATTTGTAGTCTCTTAACTTATTTTCTTAGAGGAGAAGAAACCAAAATTTTGGCAATGGAGAAGAAGAAAAATATAGAAATTGTTTAAATCTATTATACCATAATACAAAGTGATTATAGTGAATACAAATAACATTGAGCTTAAATATTTAATTTCAGTGATTACCCATGTAGATGTAATTTATTTGTCATTCATTTACAGTGTTAATACTAAGTGGATTAGTGACGAATAAACATGGAATTTGGTGATGGAGAAGAAACATATTGAATATATTTACATCTAACTTACCATAATTCAATGTGAAAATGGTAATTATCAATAAATTCTAGCTTGACTATTTATTTTAATAATTACGTATTTTATATGAAAAATATGTCATGAATTATAGTCTTTTAACTTTGTTTTTTAGTGGGGAAAAACCTAAAATTTTGTGATGGAGTAGATAAATAAAATATAATTAATCTTTTACATCTACTATAGTCTATTATGGTTTTAGCTTAGTGATAAAAGAATTTCAATCTTTGGGATGGTGAAGAAAAATATTGAATATTTTTAGATGTAATATACGATAAGTCAATGTGAATACAATGAATATAAATAATATTGAACTTTATTAGTTAATTTTAATTGTTATGCATATGTAGGAATTCTAGGTCATTCATATGTAGTCTGTTAACATAGTTTCTTATAGGTGAAGAAACCAAAATTTTGGTGATGGAGAAGAAGAAAAATATAGAAATTATTTACATCTATTATACCATAATACAATGTGATTATAGTGAAGAAAAATAACATTGAGCTTAAATATTTAATTTTAGTGATTACCCATGTAGATGTAATTTATTTGTCATTCATTTACAGTCTTTTAACTTTGTGGATTAATGACGAAGAAACATGAAATTTGGTGATGGAGAAGAAACATATTGAATATATTTACATCTAACTTACCATAATTCAATGTGAAAATGGTAATTATCAATAAACTCTACCTTGACTATTTATTTTAATAATTACCTATTTTATATAATAAATATGTCATGAATTATAGTCTTTTGACTTTGCTTTTTAGTGTGGAAAAACCTAAAATTTTGTGATGGAGTAGAAAAATAAAATATATTAATTTTTTACATCTACTATGGTCTATTTTGTTTTTAGCTTAGTGATAAAAAAATTTAAAACTTTGGGTTGGTGATGAAAAATATTGAATATTTTTGGATGTAATATACCATAAATCAATGTGACTACAATGAATATAAATATTATTGAGCTTGATTATTTAATTTTAATTGTTATGAATATGCATGAATTATGGGTCATTCATTTATAGTGTCTTAACTTATTTTCTTAGAGGTGAAGAAACCAAAATTTTGGCAATGGAGAAGAAGAAAAATATAGAAATTGTTTACATCTATTATACCATAATACAAAGTGATTATAGTGAATACAAATAACATTGAGCTTAAATATTTAATTTCAGTGATTACCCATGTAGATGTAATTTATTTGTCATTCATTTACAGTCTTAATACTAAGTGGATTAGTGACGAATAAACATGGAATTTGGTGATGGAGAAGAAACATATTGAATATATTTACATCTAACTTACCATAATTCAATCTGAAAATGGTAATTATCAATAAATTCTAGCTTGACTATTTATTTTAATAATTATGTATTTTATATGAAAAATATGTCATGAATTATAGTCTTTTAACTTTGTTTTTTAGTGGGGAAAAACCTAAAATTTTGTGATGGAGTAGATAAATAAAATATAATTAATCTTTTACATCTACTATCGTCTATTATGGTTTTAGCTTAGTGATAAAAGAATTTCAATCTTTGGGATGGTGAAGAAAAATATTGAATATTTTTAGATGTAATATACGATAAGTCAATGTGAATACAATGAATATAAATAATATTGAACTTTATTAGTTAATTTTAATTGTTATGCATATGTAGGAATTCTGGGTCATTCATATGTAGTCTGTTAACATAGTTTCTTATAGGTGAAGAAACCAAAATTTTGGTGATGGAGAAGAAGAAAAATATAGAAATTATTTACATCTATTATACCATAATACAATGTGATTATAGTGAAGAAAAATAACATTGAGCTTAAATATTTAATTTTAGTGATTACCCATGTAGATGTAATTTATTTGTCATTCATTTACAGTCTTTTAACTTTGTGGATTAATGACGAAGAAACATGAAATTTGGTGATGGAGAAGAAACATATTGAATATATTTACATCTAACTTACCATAATTCAATGTGAAAATGGTAATTATCAATAAACTCTACCTTGACTATTTATTTTAATAATTACCTATTTTATATAATAAATATGTCATGAATTATAGTCTTTTGACTTTGCTTTTTAGTGTGGAAAAACCTAAAATTTTGTGATGGAGTAGAAAAATAAAATATATTAATTTTTTACATCTACTATGGTCTATTTTGTTTTTAGCTTAGTGATAAAAAAATTTAAAACTTTGGGATGGTGATGAAAAATATTGAATATTTTTAGATGTAATATACCATAAATCAATGTGACTACAATGAATATAAATATTATTGAGCTTGATTATTTAATTTTAATTGTTATGAATATGCATGAATTATGGGTCATTCATTTATAGTGTCTTAACTTATTTTCTTAGAGGTGAAGAAACCAAAATTTTGGCAATGGAGAAGAAGAAAAATATAGAAATTGTTTACATCTATTATACCATAATACAAAGTGATTATAGTGAATACAAATAACATTGAGCTTAAATATTTAATTTTATTGATTACCCATGTAGATGTAATTTATTTGTCATTCATTTACAGTCTTAATACTAAGTGGATTAGTGACGAATAAACATGGAATTTGGTGATGGAGAAGAAACATATTGAATATATTTACATCTAACTTACGATAATTCAATGTGAAAATGGTAATTATCAATAAATTCTAGCTTGACTATTTATTTTAATAATTACGTATTTTATATGAAAAATATGTCATGTATTATAGTCTTTTAACTTTGTTTTTTAGTGGGGAAAAACCTAAAATTTTGTGATGGAGTAGATAAATAAAATATAATTAATCTTTTAAATCTACTATAGTCTATTATGGTTTTAGCTTAGTGATAAAAGAATTTCAAACTTTGGGATGGTGAAGAAAAATATTGAATATTTTTAGATGTAATATACGATAAGTCAATGTGAATACAATGAATATAAATAATATTGAACTTTATTAGTTAATTTTAATTGTTATGCATATGTAGGAATTCTTGGTCATTCATATGTAGTCTGTTAACATAGTTTCTTATAGGTGAAGAAACTAAAATTTTGGTGATGGAGAAGAAGAAAAATATAGAAATTATTTACATCTATTATACCATAATACAACGTGATTATAGTGAATACATATAACATTGAGCTTAAATATTTAATTTTAGTGATTACCCATGTAGATGTAATTTATTTGTCATTCATTTACAGTCTTATTACTCTGTGGATTAGTGACGAATAAACATGGAATTTGGTGATGGAGAAGAAACATATTGAATATATTTACATCTAACTTACCATAATTCAATGTGAAAATAGTAATTATCAATAAATTCTAGCTTGACTATTTATTTTAATAATTACGTATTTTATATAAAAAATATGTCATGGATTATACTCTTTTTACTTTGTTTTTTAGTGGGGAAAATCCTAAAATTTTGTGATGGAGTAGAAAAAAAAAATATAATTAATGTTTTACATCTACTATAGTGTATTATGTTTTTAGCTTAGTGATAAAGGAATTTAAAACTTTGGGATGGTGAAGAAAAATATTGAATATTTTTAGATGTAATATACCATAAGTCAATGTGAATACGATTAATAGAAATAATATTGAGCTTGATTATTTAATTTTAATTATTATGCATATGCATGAATTATGGGTCATGCATTTGTAGTCTCTTAACTTATTTTCTTAGAGGAGAAGAAACCAAAATTTTGGCAATGGAGAAGAAGAAAAATATAGAAATTGTTTAAATCTATTATACCATAATACAAAGTGATTATAGTGAATACAAATAACATTGAGCTTAAATATTTAATTTCAGTGATTACCCATGTAGATGTAATTTATTTGTCATTCATTTACAGTCTTAATACTAAGTGGATTAGTGACGAATAAACATGGAATTTGGTGATGGAGAAGAAACATATTGAATATATTTACATCTAACTTACCATAATTCAATGTGAAAATGGTAATTATCAATAAATTCTAGCTTGACTATTTATTTTAATAATTACGTATTTTATATGAAAAATATGTCATGAATTATAGTCTTTTAACTTTGTTTTTTAGTGGGGAAAAACCTAAAATTTTGTGATGGAGTAGATAAATAAAATATAATTAATATTTTACATCTACTATAGTCTATTATGGTTTTAGCTTAGTGATAAAAGAATTTCAATCTTTGGGATGGTGAAGAAAAATATTGAATATTTTTAGATGTAATATACGATAAGTCAATGTGAATACAATGAATATAAATAATATTGAACTTTATTAGTTAATTTTAATTGTTATGCATATGTAGGAATTCTGGGTCATTCATATGTAGTCTGTTAACATAGTTTCTTATAGGTGAAGAAACCAAAATTTTGGTGATGGAGAAGAAGAAAAATATAGAAATTATTTACATTTATTATACCATAATACAATGTGATTATAGTGAAGAAAAATAACATTGAGCTTAAATATTTAATTTTAGTGATTACCCATGTAGATGTAATTTATTTGTCATTCATTTACAGTCTTTTAACTTTGTGGATTAATGACGAAGAAACATGAAATTTGGTGATGGAGAAGAAACATATTGAATATATTTACATCTAACTTACCATAATTCAATGTGAAAATGGTAATTATCAATAAACTCTACCTTGACTATTTATTTTAATAATTACCTATTTTATATAATAAATATGTCATGAATTATAGTCTTTTGACTTTGCTTTTTAGTGTGGAAAAACCTAAAATTTTGTGATGGAGTAGAAAAATAAAATATATTAATTTTTTACATCTACTATGGTCTATTTTGTTTTTAGCTTAGTGATAAAAAAATTTAAAACTTTGGGATGGTGATGAAAAATATTGAATATTTTTAGATGTAATATACCATAAATCAATGTGACTACAATGAATATAAATATTATTGAGCTTGATTATTTAATTTTAATTGTTATGAATATGCATGAATTATGGGTCATTCATTTATAGTGTCTTAACTTATTTTCTTAGAGGTGAAGAAACCAAAATTTTGGCAATGGAGAAGAAGAAAAATATAGAAATTGTTTACATCTATTATACCATAATACAAAGTGATTATAGTGAATAAAAATAACATTGAGCTTAAATATTTAATTTTAGTGATTACCCATGTAGATGTAATTTATTTGTCATTCATTTACAGTCTTAATACTAAGTGGATTAGTGACGAATATACATGGAATTTGGTGATGGAGAAGAAACATATTGAATATATTTACATCTAACTTACCATAATTCAATCTGAAAATGGTAATTATCAATAAATTCTAGCTTGACTATTTATTTTAATAATTACGTATTTTATATGAAAAATATGTCATGGATTATAGTCTTTTAACTTTGTTTTTTAGTGTGGAAAAACCTAAAATTTCGTGATGGAGTAGAAAAATAAAATATATTAATTTTTTACATCTACTATGGTCTATTTTGTTTTTAGATTAGTGATAAAAGAATTTAGAACTTTGGGATGGTGAAGAAAAATATTGAATATTTTTAGATGTAATTAACCATAAGTCAATGTGAATACGATGAATATAAATAATATTGAGATTGATTATTTAATTTTAATTGTTATGCATATGCATGAATTATGGGTCATTCATTTGTAGTCTCTTAACTTATTTTCTAAGAGGTGAAGAAACCAAAATTTTGGTGATGGAGAAGAAGAAAAATATAGAAATTGTTTACATCTATTATACCATAATACACTGTGATTATAGTGAAGACAAATAACATTGAGCTAAAATATTTAATTTTAGTGATTACCCATGTAGATGTAATTTATTTGTCATTCATTTACAGTCTTAATACTCTGTGGATTAGTGACGAATAAACAAGGAATTTGGTGAGGGAGAAGAAACATATTGAATATATTTAAATCTAACTTACCATAATTCAATGTTAAAATGGTAATTATCAATAAATTCTAGCTTGACTATTTATTTTAATAATTACCTATTTTATATGAAAAATATGTCATGGATTATAGTCTTTTAACTTTGTTTTTTAGTGGGGAAAAACCTAAAATTTTATGATGGAGTAGATAAATAAAATATAACTAATGTTTTACATCTACTATAGTCTATTATGTTTTTAGCATAGTGATAAAAGAGTTTAAAACTTTGGGATGGTGAAGAAAAATATTGAATATTTTTAGATGTAATATACCATAAGTCAATGTGAATACGATGAATATAAATAATATTGAGATTGATTATTTGATTTGAATTGTTATGCATATGCATGAATTATGGGTCATTCATCTGTAGTCTCTTAACTTATTTTCTAAGAGGTGAAGAAACCAAAATTTTGGTGATGCAGAAGAAGAAAAATATAGAAATTGTTTACATCTATTATACAATAATACACTGTTATTATAGTGAAGACAAATAACATTGAGCTTAAATATTTAATTTTAGTGATTACCCATGTAGATTTAATTTATTTGTCATTCATTTACAGTCTTAATACTCTGTGGATTAGTGACGAACAAACATGGAATTTGGTGATGGAGAAGAAACAGTTAGAATATATTTACATCTAACTTACCATAATTCAATGTGAAAATGGTAAATATCAATAAATTCTAGCTTGACTATTTATTTTAATAATTACCTTTTTTATATGAATAATATGTCATGGATTATAGTCTTTTAACTTTGTTTTTTAGTTGGGAAAAACCTAAAATTTTATGATGGAGTAGATAAATAAAATATAATTAATGTTTTACATCTACTATAGTCTATTATGTTTTTAGCATAGTGATAAAAGAACTTAAAACTTTGGGATGGTGAAGAAAAATATTGAATATTTTTAGATGTAATATACCATAAGTCAATGTGAATACGATGAATATAAATAATATTGAGATTGATTATTTAATTTTAATTGTTATACATATGTATGAGTTATGGGTCATTCATTTGTAGTGTGTTAACATAGTTTCTTAGAGGTGAAGAAACCAAAATTTTGGTGATGGAGAAGAAGAAAAATATAAAAGTTGTTTACATCTATTAAACCATAATACAATGTGATTATAGTGAATACAAATAACATTGAGCTCAAATATTTAATTTTAGTGATTACCCATGTAGATGTAATTTATTTGTCATTCATTTACAGTCTTAATACTCTGTGGATTAGTGACGAATAAACATGGAATTTGGTGATGGAGAAGAAACATATTGAATATATTTACATCTAACTTACCATAATTCAATGTGAAAATGATAATTTTCATTAAATTCTAGCTTGACTATTTATTTTAATAATTACCTATTTTATATGAAAAATATGTCATGGATTATAGTCTTTTAACTTTGTTTTTTAGTGGGGAAAAACCTAAAATTTTGTGATGGAGTAGATAAATAAAATATAATTAATGTTTTACATCTACTATAGTCTATTGTATTTTTAGCTTTGTGATAAAAGAATTTAGAACTTTGGGATGGTGAAGAAAAATATTGAATATTTTTAGATGTAATATACCATAAGTCAATGTGAATACAATGAATACAAATAATATTGAGATTTATTATTTAATTTTAATTGTTATTCATATGCATGAATTATGGGTCATTCATTTGTAGTCTGTTAACATAGTTTCTTAGAGGTGAAGAAACCAAAATTTTGGTGATGGAGAAGAAGAAAAATATAGAAAGTGTTTACATCTATTATACCATAATACACTGTAATTATAGTGAATACAAATAACATTGAGCTTAAATATTTAATTTTATTGATTACCCATGTAGATGTAATTTAATTGTCATTCATTTACAGTCTTAATACTCTGTGGATTAGTGACGAATAAACATGGAATTTGGTGATGGAGAAGAAACATATTGAATATATTTACATCTAACTTACCATAATTCAATGTGAAAATGGTAATTATCAATAAATTCTAGCTTGATGATTTATTTTAATAATTACCTATTTTATATGAAAAATATCTCATTGATTATAGTCTTTTAACTTTGTTTTTTAGTGGGAAAAAACCTAAAATTTTGTGATGGAGTAGATAAATAAAATATAATTAATGTTTTACATCTACTATAGTCTATTGTATTTTTAGCTTAGTGATAAAAGAATTTAGAACTTTGGGATGGTGAAGAAAAATATTGAATATTTTTAGATGTAATATACCATAAGTCAATGTGAATACGATGAATATAAATAATATTGAGATTGATTATTTAATTTTAATTGTTATACATATGCATGAGTTATGGGTCATTCATTTGTAGTCTATTAACATAGTTTCTTAGAGGTGAAGAAACCAAAATTTTGGTGATGTAGAAGAAGAAAAATATAAAAGTTGTTTACCTCTATTATACCATAATACAATGTGATTATAATGAATACAAATAACATTGAGCTCAAATATTTAATTTTAGTGATTACCCATGTAGCTGTAATTTATTTGTCATTCATTTACAGTCTTAATACTCTGTGGATTAGTGACGAATAAACACGGAATTTGGTGATGGAGAAGAAACATATTGAATATATTTACATCTAACTTACCATAATTCAATGTGAAAATGATAATTTTCATTAAATTCTAGCTTGACTATTTATTTTAATAATTACCTATTTTATATGAAAAATATGTCATGGATTATAGTCTTTTAACTTTGTTTTTTAGTGGGAAAAAACCGAAAATTTTGTGATGGAGTAGATAAATAAAATATAATTAATGTTTTACATCTACTATAGTCTATTGTATTTTTAGCTTAGTGATAAAAGAATTTAGAACTTTGGGATGGTGAAGAAAAATATTGAATATTTTTAGATGTAATATACCATAAGTCAATGTGAATACGATGAATATAAATGATATTGAGATTGATTATTTGATTTTAATTGTTATTCATATGCATGAATTATGGGTCATTCATTTGTAGTCTCTTAACTTATTCTCTAAGAGGTGAAAAAACCAAAATTTTGGTGATGGAGAAGAAGAAAAATATAGAAATTATTTACATCTATTATACCATAATACACCGTGATTATAGTGAATACAAATAACATTGAGCTTAAATATTTAATTTTAGTGATTACCCATGTAGATGTAATTTATTTGGCATTCATTTACAGTCTTAATACTCTGTGGATTAGTGACGAATCAACATGGAATTTGGTGATGGAGAAGAAACATATTGAATATATTTACATCTAACTTACCATAATTCAATGTGAAAATGGTAATTATCAATAAATTCTAGCTTGACTATTTATTTTAATAATTACCTATTTTATATGAAAAATATGTCATGGATTATAGTCTTTTAACTTTGTTTTTTAGTGGGGAAAAACCTAAAATTTTGTGATGGAGTAGATAAATAAAATATAATTAATGTTTTACATCTAGTATAGTCTAATATATTTTTAGCTTAGTGATAAAAGAATTTAGAATATTGGGATGGTGAAGAAAAATATTGAATATTTTTAGATGTAATATACCATAAGTCAATGTGAATACGATGAATATAAATAATTTTGAGATTGATTATTTGATTTTAATTGTTATGCATATGCATGAATTATGGGTCATTCATCTGTAGTCTCTTAACTTATTTTCTAAGAGGTGAAGAAACCAAAATTTTGGTGATGCAGAAGAAGAAAAATATAGAAATTGTTTACATCTATTATACCATAATACACTGTGATTATAGTGAAGACAAAAAACATTGTTTCTTAAATATTTAATTTTAGTGATTACCCATGTAGATTTAATTTATTTGTCATTCATTTACAGTCTTAATACTCTGTGGATTAGTGACGAATAAACATGGAATTTGGTGATGGAGAAGAAACATATTGAATATATTTACATCTAACTTACCATAATTCAATGTGAAAATGGTAAATATCAATAAATTCTAGCTTGACTATTTATTTTAATAATTACCTATTTTATATGAAAAAAATGTCATGGATTATAGTCTTTTAACTTTGTTTTTTAGTGGGGAAAAATCTAAAATTTTTTGATGGAGTAGATAAATAAAATATAATTAATGTTTTACATCTACTATAGTCTATTATGTTTTTAGCATAGTGATTAAAGAACTTAAAACTTTGGGATGGTGAAGAAAAATATTGAATATTTTTAGATGTAATATACCATAAGTCAATGTGAATACGATGAATATAAATAATATTGAGATTGATTATTTAATTTTAATTGTTATACATATGCATGAGTTATGGGTCATTCATTTGTAGTCTGTTAACATAGTTTCTTAGAGGTGAAGAAACCAAAATTTTGGTGATGGAGAAGAAGAAAAATATAGAAATTGTTTACATCTATTATACCATAATACACTGTGATTATAGTGAAGACAAATAACATTGAGCTAAAATATTTAATTTTAGTGATTACCCATGTAGATGTAATTTATTTGTCATTCATTTACAGTCTTAATACTCTGTGGATTAGTGACGAATAAACATGGAATTTGGTGATGGAGAAGAAACATATTGAATATATTTACATCTAACTTACCATAATTCAATGTGAAAATGATAATTTTCATTAAATTCTAGCTTGACTATTTATTTTAATAATTACCTATTTTATATGAAAAATATGTCATGGATTATAGTCTTTTAACTTTGTTTTTTAGTGGGGAAAAACCTAAAATTTTGTGATGGAGTAGATAAATAAAATATAATTAATGTTTTACATCTACTATAGTCTATTGTATTTTTAGCTTAGTGATAAAAGAATTTAGAACTTTGGGATGGTGAAGAAAAATATTGAATATTTTTAGATGTAATATACCATAAGTCAATGTGAATACAATGAATATAAATAATATTGAGATTGATTATTTAATTTTAATTGTTATTCATATGCATGAATTATGGGTCATTCATTTGTAGTCTGTTAACATAGTTTCTTAGAGGTGAAGAAACCAAAATTTTGGTGATGGAGAAGAAGAAAAATATAGAAAGTGTTTACATCTATTATACCATAATACACTGTAATTATAGTGAATACAAATAACATTGAGCTTAAATATTTAATTTTAGTGATTACCCATGTAGATGTAATTTATTTGTCATTCATTTACAGTCTTAATACTCTGTGGATTAGTGACGAATAAACATGGAATTTGGTGATGGAGAAGAAACATATTGAATATATTTACATCTAACTTACCATAATTCAATGTGAAAATGGTAATTATCAATAAATTCTAGCTTGACGATTTATTTTAATAATTACCTATTTTATATGAAAAATATGTCATGGATTATAGTCTTTTAACTTTGTTTTTTAGTGGGGAAAAACCTAAAATTTTGTGATGGAGTAGATAAATAAAATATAATTAATGTTTTACATCTAGTATAGTCTAATATATTTTTAGCTTAGTGATAAAAGAATTTAGAATATTGGGATGGTGAAGAAAAATATTGAATATTTTTAGATGTAATATACCATAAGTCAATGTGAATACGATGAATATAAATAATTTTGAGATTGATTATTTGATTTTAATTGTTATGCATATGCATGAATTATGGGTCATTCATCTGTAGTCTCTTAACTTATTTTCTAAGAGGTGAAGAAACCAAAATTTTGGTGATGCAGAAGAAGAAAAATATAGAAATTGTTTACATCTATTATACCATAATACACTGTGATTATAGTGAAGACAAAAAACATTGTTTCTTAAATATTTAATTTTAGTGATTACCCATGTAGATTTAATTTATTTGTCATTCACTTACAGTCTTAATACTCTGTGGATTAGTGACGAATAAACATGGAATTTGGTGATGGAGAAGAAACATATTGAATATATTTACATCTAACTTACCATAATTCAATGTGAAAATGGTAAATATCAATAAATTCTAGCTTGACTATTTATTTTAATAATTACCTATTTTATATGAAAAAAATGTCATGGATTATAGTCTTTTAACTTTGTTTTTTAGTGGGGAAAAATCTAAAATTTTTTGATGGAGTAGATAAATAAAATATAATTAATGTTTTACATCTACTATAGTCTATTATGTTTTTAGCATAGTGATTAAAGAACTTAAAACTTTGGGATGGTGAAGAAAAATATTGAATATTTTTAGATGTAATATACCATAAGTCAATGTGAATACGATGAATATAAATAATATTGAGATTGATTATTTAATTTTAATTGTTATACATATGCATGAGTTATGGGTCATTCATTTGTAGTCTGTTAACATAGTTTCTTAGAGGTGAAGAAACCAAAATTTTGGTGATGGAGAAGAAGAAAAATATAAAAGTTGTTTACATCTATTATACCATAATACAATGTGATTATAGTGAATACAAATAACATTTAGCTCAAATATTTAATTTTAGTGATTACCCATGTAGATGTAATTTATTTGTCATTCATTTACAGTCTTAATACTCTGTGGATTAGTGACGAATAAACATGGAATTTGGTGATGGAGAAGAAACATATTGAATATATTTACATCTAACTTACCATAATTCAATGTGAAAATGATAATTTTCATTAAATTCTAGCTTGACTATTTATTTTAATAATTACCTATTTTATATGAAAAATATGTCATGGATTATAGTCTTTTAACTTTGTTTTTTAGTGGGGAAAAACCTAAAATTTTGTGATGGAGTAGATAAATAAAATATAATTAATGTTTTACATCTACTATAGTCTATTGTATTTTTAGCTTAGTGATAAAAGAATTTAGAACTTTGGGATGGTGAAGAAAAATATTGAATATTTTTAGATGTAATATACCATAAGTCAATGTGAATACAATGAATATAAATAATTTTGAGATTGATTATTTGATTTTAATTGTTATGCATATGCATGAATTATGGGTCATTCATCTGTAGTCTCTTAACTTATTTTCTAAGAGGTGAAGAAACCAAAATTTTGGTGATGCAGAAGAAGAAAAATATAGAAATTGTTTACATCTATTATACCATAATACACTGTGATTATAGTGAAGACAAATAACATTGTTTCTTAAATATTTAATTTTAGTGATTACCCATGTAGATTTAATTTATTTGTCATTCATTTACAGTCTTAATACTCTGTGGATTAGTGACGAATAAACATGGAATTTGGTGATGGAGAAGAAACATATTGAATATATTTACATCTAACTTACCATAATTCAATGTGAAAATGGTAAATATCAATAAATTCTAGCTTGACTATTTATTTTAATAATTACCTATTTTATATGAAAAATATGTCATGGATTATAGTCTTTTAACTTTGTTTTTTAGTGGGGAAAAATCTAAAATTTTTTGATGGAGTAGATAAATAAAATATAATTAATGTTTTACATCTACTATAGTCTATTATGTTTTTAGCATAGTGATTAAAGAACTTAAAACTTTGGGATGGTGAAGAAAAATATTGAATATTTTTAGATGTAATATACCATAAGTCAATGTGAATACGATGAATATAAATAATATTGAGATTGATTATTTAATTTTAATTGTTATACATATGCATGAGTTATGGGTCATTCATTTGTAGTCTGTTAACATAGTTTCTTAGAGGTGAAGAAACCAAAATTTTGGTGATGGAGAAGAAGAAAAATATAAAAGTTGTTTACATCAATTATACCATAATACAATGTGAATATAGTGAATACAAATAACATTTAGCTCAAATATTTAATTTTAGTGATTACCCATGTAGATGTAATTTATTTGTCATTCATTTACAGTCTTAATACTCTGTGGATTAGTGACGAATAAACATGGAATTTGGTGATGGAGAAGAAACATATTGAATATATTTACATCTAACTTACCATAATTCAATGTGAAAATGATAATTTTCATTAAATTCTAGCTTGACTATTTATTTTAATAATTACCTATTTTATATGAAAAATATGTCATGGATTATAGTCTTTTAACTTTGTTTTTTAGTGGGGAAAAACCTAAAATTTTGTGATGGAGTAGATAAATAAAATATAATTAATGTTTTACATCTACTATAGTCTATTGTATTTTTAGCTTAGTGATAAAAGAATTTAGAACTTTGGGATGGTGAAGAAAAATATTGAATATTTTTAGATGTAATATACCATAAGTGAATGTGAATACGATGAATATAAATGATATTGAGATTGATTATTTGATTTTAATTGTTATTCATATGCATGAATTATGGGTCATTCATTTGTAGTCTGTTAACATAGTTTCTTAGAGGTGAAGAAACCAAAATTTTGGTGATGGAGAAGAAGAAAAATATAGAAAGTGTTTACATCTATTATCCCATAATACACTGTAATTATAGTGAATACAAATAACATTGAGCTTAAATATTTAATTTTAGTGATTACCCATGTAGATGTAATTTATTTGTCATTCATTTACAGTCTTAATACTCTGTGGATTAGTGACGAATAAACATGGAATTTGGTGATGGAGAAGAAACATATTGAATATATTTACATCTAACTTACCATAATTCAATGTGAAAATGGTAATTATCAATAAATTCTAGCTTGACGATTTATTTTAATAATTACCTATTTTATATGAAAAATATGTCATGGATTATAGTCTTTTAACTTTGTTTTTTAGTGGGAAAAAACCTAAAATTTTGTGATGGAGTAGATAAATAAAATATAATTAATGTTTTACATCTACTATAGTCTATTGTATTTTTAGCTTAGTGATAAAAGAATTTAGAACTTTGGGATGGTGAAGAAAAATATTGAATATTTTTAGATGTAATATACCATAAGTCAATGTGAATACGATGAATATAAATAATATTGAGATTGATTATTTAATTTTAATTGTTATCCATATGCATGAGTTATGGGTCATTCATTTGTAGTCTGTTAACATAGTTTCTTAGAGGTGAAGAAACCAAAATTTTGGTGATGCAGAAGAAGAAAAATATAAAAGTTGTTTACATCTATTATACCATAATACAATGTGATTATAGTGAATACAAATAACATTTAGCTCAAATATTTAATTTTAGTGATTACCCATGTAGATGTAATTTATTTGTCATTCATTTACAGTCTTAATACTCTGTGGATTAGTGACGAATAAACACGGAATTTGGTGATGGAGAAGAAACATATTGAATATATTTACATCTAACTTACCATAATTCAATGTGAAAATGATAATTTTCATTAAATTCTAGCTTGACTATTTATTTTAATAATTACCTATTTTATATGAAAAATATGTCATGGATTATAGTCTTTTAACTTTGTTTTTTAGTGGGGAAAAACTTAAAATTTTGTGATGGAGTAGAAAAATAAAATATAATTAATGTTTTACATCTACTATAGTCTATTGTATTTTTAGCTTAGTGATAAAAGAATTTAGAACTTTGGGATGGTGAAGAAAAATATTGAATATTTTTAGATGTAATATACCATATGTCAATGTGAATACGATGAATATAAATAATATTGAGATTGATTATTTAATTTTAATTGTTACACATATGCATCAGTTATGGGTCATTCATTTGTAGTCTGTTAACATAGTTTCTTAGAGGTGAAGAAACCAAAATTTTGGTGATGCAGAAGAAGAAAAATATAAAAGTTGTTTACATCTATTATACCATAATACAATGTGATTATAGTGAATACAAATAACATTGAGCTCAAATATTTAATTTTAGTGATTACCCATGTAGATGTAATTTATTTGTCATTCATTTACAGTCTTAATACTCTGTGGATTAGTGACGAATAAACATGGAATTTGGTGATGGAGAAGAAACATATTGAATATATTTACATCTAACTTACCATAATTCAATGTGAAAATGATAATTTTCATTAAATTCTAGCTTGACTATTTATTTTAATAATTACCTATTTTATATGAAAAATATGTCATGGATTATAGTCTTTTAACTTTGTTTTTTAGTGGGGAAAAACCTAAAATTTTGTGATGGAGTAGATAAATAAAATATAATTAATGTTTTACATCTACTATAGTCTATTGTATTTTTAGCTTAGTGATAAAAGAATTTAGAATTTTGGGATGGTGAAGAAAAATATTGAATATTTTTAGATGTAATATACCATAAGTCAATGTGAATACGATGAATATAAATAATATTGAGATTGATTATTTAATTTTAATTGGTATACATATGCATGAGTTATGGGTCATTCATTTGTAGTCTGTTAACATAGTTTCTTAGAGGTGAAGAAACCAAAATTTTGGTGATGGAGAAGAAGAAAAATATAAAAGTTGTTTACATCTATTATACCATAATACAATGTGATTATAGTGAATACAAATAACATTGAGCTCAAATATTTAATTTTAGTGATTACCCATGTAGATGTAATTTATTTGTCATTCATTTACAGTCTTAATACTCTGTGGATTAGTGACGAATAAACACGGAATTTGGTGATGGAGAAGAAACATATTGAATATATTTACATCTAACTTACCATAATTCAATGTGAAAATGATAATTTTCATTAAATTCTAGCCTGACTATTTATTTTAATAATTACCTATTTTATATGAAAAATATGTCATGGATTATAGTCTTTTAACTTTGTTTTTTAGTGGGGAAAAACCTAAAATTTTGTGATGGAGTAGATAAATAAAATATAATTAATGTTTTACATCTACTATAGTCTATTGTATTTTTAGCTTAGTGATAAAAGAATTTAGAACTTTGGGATGGTGAAGAAAAATATTGAATATTTTTAGATGTAATATACCATAAGTCAATGTGAATACGATGAATATAAATAATATTGAGATTGATTATTTAATTTTAATTGTTATACATATGCATGAGTTATGGGTCATTCATTTGTAGTCTGTTAACATAGTTTCTTAGAGGTGAAGAAACCAAAATTTTGGTGATGTAGAAGAAGAAAAATATAAAAGTTGTTTACATCTATTATACCATAATACAATGTGATTATAGTGAATACAAATAACATTGAGCTCAAATATTTAATTTTAGTGATTACCCATGTAGATGTAATTTATTTGTCATTCATTTACAGTCTTAATACTCTGTGGATTAGTGACGAATAAACATGGAATTTGGTGATGGAGAAGAAACATATTGAATATATTTACATCTAACTTACCATAATTCAATGTGAAAATGATAATTTTCATTAAATTCTAGCCTGACTATTTATTTTAATAATTACCTATTTTATATGAAAAATATGTCATGGATTATAGTCTTTTAACTTTGTTTTTTAGTGGGGAAAAACCTAAAATTTTGTGATGGAGTAGATAAATAAAATATAATTAATGTTTTACATCTACTATAGTCTATTGTATTTTTAGCTTAGTGATAAAAGAATTTAGAACTTTGGGATGGTGAAGAAAAATATTGAATATTTTTAGATGTAATATACCATAAGTCAATGTGAATACGATGAATATAAATAATATTGAGATTGATTATTTAATTTTAATTGTTATACATATGCATGAGTTATGGGTCATTCATTTGTAGTCTGTTAACATAGTTTCTTAGAGGTGAAGAAACCAAAATTTTGGTGATGTAGAAGAAGAAAAATATAGAAAGTGTTTACATCTATTATACCATAATACACTGTAATTATAGTGAATACAAATAACATTAAGCTTAAATATTTAATTTTAGTGATTACCCATGTAGATGTAATTTATTTGTCATTCATTTACAGTCTTAATACTCTGTGGATTAGTGACGAATAAACATGGAATTTGGTGATGGAGAAGAAACATATTGAATATATTTACATCTAACTTACCATAATTCAATGTGAAAATGGTAATTATCAATAAATTCTAGCTTGACGATTTATTTTAATAATTACCTATTTTATATGAAAAATATGTCATGGATTATAGTCTTTTAGCTTTGTTTTTTAGTGGGAAAAAACCTAAAATTTTGTGATGGAGTAGATAAATAAAATATAATTAATGTTTTACATCTACTATAGTCTATTGTATTTTTAGCTTAGTGATAAAAGAATTTAGAACTTTAGGATGGTGAAGAAAAATATTGAATATTTTTAGATGTAATATACCATAAGTCAATGTGAATACGATGAATATAAATAATATTGAGATTGATTATTTAATTTTAATTGTTATACATATGCATGAGTTATGGGTCATTCATTTGTAGTCTGTTAACATAGTTTCTTAGAGGTGAAGAAACCAAAATTTTGGTGATGGAGAAGAAGAAAAATATAGAAAGTGTTTACATCTATTATACCATAATACACTGTAATTATAGTGAATACAAATAACATTGAGCTCAAATATTTAATTTTAGTGATTACCCAT
The DNA here is from genome assembly GCA_963859935.3 of Lathyrus sativus. Classification (NCBI taxonomy): domain Eukaryota; kingdom Viridiplantae; phylum Streptophyta; class Magnoliopsida; order Fabales; family Fabaceae; genus Lathyrus; species Lathyrus sativus. The sequence continues at coordinate 14,754,820 of OZ012737.1, forward strand.
GTAGATGTAATTTATTTGTCATTCATTTACAGTCTTAATACTCTGTGGATTAGTGACGAATAAACACGGAATTTGATGATGGAGAAGAAACATATTGAATATATTTACATCTAACTTACCATAATTCAATGTGAAAATGATAATTTTCATTAAATTCTAGCTTGACTATTTATTTTAATAATTACCTATTTTATATGAAAAATATGTCATGGATTATAGTCTTTTAACTTTGTTTTTTAGTGGGAAAAAACCAAAAATTTTGTGATGGAGTAGATAAATAAAATATAATTAATGTTTTACATCTACTATAGTCTATTGTATTTTTAGCTTAGTGATAAAAGAATTTAGAACTTTGGGATGGTGAAGAAAAATATTGAATATTTTTAGATGTAATATACCATAAGTCAATGTGAATACGATGAATATAAATGATATTGAGATTGATTATTTGATTTTAATTGTTATTCATACGCATGAATTATGGGTCATTCATTTGTAGTCTCTTAACTTATTCTCTAAGAGGTGAAAAAACCAAAATTTTGGTGATGGAGAAGAAGAAAAATATAGAAATTATTTACATCTATTATACCATAATACACCGTGATTATAGTGAATACAAATAACATTGAGCTTAAATATATATTTTAGTGATTACCCATGTAGATGTAATTTATTTGTCATTCATTTACAGTCTTAATACTCTGTGGATTAGTGACGAATAAACATGGAATTTGGTGATGGAGAAGAAACATATTGAATATATTTACATCTGACTTACCATAATTCAATGTGAAAATGGTAATTATCAATAAATTCTAGCTTGACTATTTATTTTAATAATTACCTATTTTATATGAAAAATATGTCATGGATTATAGTCTTTTAACTTTGTTTTTTTGTGGGGAAAAACCTAAAATTTTGTGATGGAGTAGATAAATAAAATATAATTAATGTTTTACATCTAGTATACTCTAATATATTTTTAGCTTAGTGATAAAAGAATTTAGAATATTGGGATGGTGAAGAAAAATATTGAATATTTTTAGATGTAATATACCATAAGTCAATGTGAATACGATGAATATAAATAATTTTGAGATTGATTATTTGATTTTAATTGTTATGCATATGCATGAATTATGGGTCATTCATCTGTAGTCTCTTAACTTATTTTCTAAGAGGTGAAGAAACCAAAATTTTGGTGATGCAGAAGAAGAAAAATATAAAAGTTGTTTACATCTATTATACCATAATACAATGTGATTATAGTGAATACAAATAACATTTAGCTCAAATATTTAATTTTAGTGATTACCCAGGTAGATGTAATTTATTTGTCATTCATTTACAGTCTTAATACTCTGTGGATTAGTGACGAATAAACATGGAATTTGGTGATGGAGAAGAAACATATTGAATATATTTACGTCTAACTTACCATAATTCAATGTGAAAATGATAATTTTCATTAAATTCTAGCTTGACTATTTATTTTAATAATTACCTATTTTATATGAAAAATATGTCATGGATTATAGTCTTTTAACTTTGTTTTTTAGTGGGGAAAAACTTAAAATTTTGTGATGGAGTAGAAAAATAAAATATAATTAATGTTTTACATCTACTATAGTCTATTGTATTTTTAGCTTAGTGATAAAAGAATTTAGAACTTTGGGATGGTGAAGAAAAATATTGAATATTTTTAGATGTAATATACCATAAGTCAATGTGAATACGATGAATATAAATAATATTGAGATTGATTATTTAATTTTAATTGTTATACATATGCATGAGTTATGGGTCATTCATTTGTAGTCTGTTAACATAGTTTCTTAGAGGTGAAGAAACCAAAATTTTGGTGATGGAGAAGAAGAAAAATATAAAAGTTGTTTACATCTATTATACCATAATACAATGTGATTATAGTGAATACAAATATAGAAATTGAGCTCAAATATAGAAATTGTTTCTTAAATATTTAATTTTAGTGATTACCCATGTAGATTTAATTTATTTGTCATTCATTTACAGTCTTAATACTCTGTGGATTAGTGACGAATAAACATGGAATTTGGTGATGGAGAAGAAACATATTGAATATATTTACATCTAACTTACCATAATTCAATGTGAAAATGGTAAATATCAATAAATTCTAGCTTGACTATTTATTTTAATAATTACCTATTTTATATGAAAAATATGTCATGGATTATAGTCTTTTAACTTTGTTTTTTAGTGGGGAAAAACCTAAAATTTTGTGATGGAGTAGATAAATAAAATATAATTAATGTTTTACATCTAGTATAGCCTATTATGTTTTTAGCATAGTGATTAAAGAACTTAAAACTTTGGGATGGTGAAGAAAAATATTGAATATTTTTAGATGTAATATACCATAAGTCAATGTGAATACGATGAATATAAATAATATTGAGATTGATTATTTAATTTTAATTGTTATACATATGCATGAGTTATGGGTCATTCATTTGTAGTCTGTTAACATAGTTTCTTAGAGGTGAAGAAACCAAAATTTTGGTGATGGAGAAGAAGAAAAATATAAAAGTTGTTTACATCTATTATACCATAATACAATGTGATTATAGTGAATACAAATAACATTGTTTCTTAAATATTTAATTTTAGTGATTACCCATGTAGATGTAATTTATTTGTCATTCATTTACAGTCTTAATACTCTGTGGATTAGTGACGAATAAACATGGAATTTGGTGATGGAGAAGAAACATATTGAATATATTTACATCTAACTTACTATAATTCAATGTGAAAATGATAATTTTCATTAAATTCTAGCTTGACTATTTATTTTAATAATTACCTATTTTATATGAAAAATATGTCATGGATTATAGTCTTTTAACTTTGTTTTTTAGTGGGGAAAAACCTAAAATTTTGTGATGGAGTAGATAAATAAAATATAATTAATGTTTTACATCTACTATAGTCTATTGTATTTTTAGCTTAGTGATAAAAGAATTTAGCACTTTGGGATGGTGAAGAAAAATATTGAATATTTTTAGATGTAATATACCATAAGTCAATGTGAATACAATGAATATAAATAATATTGAGATTGATTATTTAATTTTAATTGTTATACATATGCATGAGTTATGGGTCATTCATTTGTAGTCTGTTAACATAGTTTCTTAGAGGTGAAGAAACCAAAATTTTGGTGATGGAGAAGAAGAAAAATATAAAAGTTGTTTACATCTATTATACCATAATACAATGTGATTATAGTGAATACAAATAACATTGAGCTCAAATATTTAATTTTAGTGATTACCCATGTAGATGTAATTTATTTGTCATTCATTTACAGTCTTAATACTCTGTGGATTAGTGACGAATAAACACGGAATTTGGTGATGGAGAAGAAACATATTGAATATATTTACATCTAACTTACCATAATTCAATGTGAAAATGATAATTTTCATTAAATTCTAGCCTGACTATTTATTTTAATAATTACCTATTTTATATGAAAAATATGTCATGGATTATAGTCTTTTAACTTTGTTTTTTAGTGGGGAAAAACCTAAAATATTGTGATGGAGTAGATAAATAAAATATAATTAATGTTTTACATCTACTATAGTCTATTGTATTTTTAGCTTAGTGATAAAAGAATTTAGAACTTTGGGATGGTGAAGAAAAATATTGAATATTTTTAGATGTAATATACCATAAGTCAATGTGAATACGATGAATATAAATAATATTGAGATTGATTATTTAATTTTAATTGTTATACATATGCATGAGTTATGGGTCATTCATGTGTAGTCTGTTAACATAGTTTCTTAGAGGTGAAGAAACCAAAATTTTGGTGATGGAGAAGAAGAAAAATATAAAAGTTGTTTACATCTATTATACCATAATACAATGTGATTATAGTGAATACAAATAACATTGAGCTCAAATATTTAATTTTAGTGATTACCCATGTAGATGTAATTTATTTGTCATTCATTTAAAGTCTTAATACTCTGTGGATTAGTGACGAATAAACATGGAATTTGGTGATGGAGAAGAAACATATTGAATATATTTACATCTAACTTACTATAATTCAATGTGAAAATGATAATTTTCATTAAATTCTAGCTTGACTATTTATTTTAATAATTACCTATTTTATATGAAAAATATGTCATGGATTATAGTCTTTTAACTTTGTTTTTTAGTGGGGAAAAACCTAAAATTTTGTGATGGAGTAGATAAATAAAATATAATTAATGTTTTACATCTACTATAGTCTATTGTATTTTTAGCTTAGTGATAAAAGAATTTAGAACTTTGGGATGGTGAAGAAAAATATTGAATATTTTTAGATGTAATGTACCATAAGTCAATGTGAATACGATGAATATAAATAATATTGAGATTGATTATTTAATTTTAATTGTTATACATATGCATGAGTTATGGGTCATTCATTTGTAGTCTGTTAACGTAGTTTCTTAGAGGTGAAGAAACCAAAATTTTGGTGATGGAGAAGAAGAAAAATATAAAAGTTGTTTACATCTATTATACCATAATACAATGTGATTATAGTGAATACAAATAACATTGAGCTCAAATATTTAATTTTAGTGATTACCCATGTAGATGTAATTTATTTGTCATTCATTTACAGTCTTAATACTCTGTGGATTAGTGACGAATAAACATCGAATTTGGTGATGGAGAAGAAACATATTGAATATATTTACATCTAACTTACCATAATTCAATGTGAAAATGATAATTTTCATTAAATTCTAGCTTGACTATTTATTTAATAATTACCTATTTTATATGAAAAATATGTCATGGATTATAGTCTTTTAACTTTGTTTTTTAGTGGGGAAAAACCTATAATTTTGTGATGGAGTAGATAAATAAAATATAATTAATGTTTTACATCTACTATAGTCTATTGTATTTTTAGCTTAGTGATAAAAGAATTTAGAATTTTGGGATGGTGAAGAAAAATATTGAATATTTTTAGATGTAATATACCATAAGTCAATGTGAATACGATGAATATAAATAATATTGAGATTGATTATTTAATTTTAATTGTTATACATATGCATGAGTTATGGGTCATTCATTTGTAGTCTGTTAACATAGTTTCTTAGAGGTGAAGAAACCAAAATTTTGGTGATGGAGAAGAAGAAAAATATAAAAGTTGTTTACATCTATTATACCATAATACAATGTAATTATAGTGAATACAAATAAGATTGAGCTCAAATATTTAATTTTAGTGATTACCCATGTAGATGTAATTTATTTGTCATTCATTTACAGTCTTAATACTCTGTGGATTAGTGACGAATAAACACGGAATTTGGTGATGGAGAAGAAACATATTGAATATATTTACATCTAACTTACCATAATTCAATGTGAAAATGATAATTTTCATTAAATTCTAGCCTGACTATTTATTTTAATAATTACCTATTTTATATGAAAAATATGTCATGGATTATAGCCTTTTAACTTTGTTTTTTATTGGGGAAAAACCTAAAATTTTGTGATGGAGTAGATAAATAAAATATAATTAATGTTTTACATCTACTATAGTCTTTTGTATTTTTAGCTTAGTGATAAAAGAATTTAGAACTTTGGGATGGTGAAGAAAAATATTGAATATTTTTAGATGTAATATACCATAAGTCAATGTGAATACGATGAATATAAATAATATTGAGATTGATTATTTAATTTTAATTGTTATACATATGCATGAGTTATGGGTCATTCGTTTGTAGTCTGTTAACATAGTTTCTTAGAGGTGAAGAAACCAAAATTTTGGTGATGTAGAAGAAGAAAAATATAAAAGTTGTTTACATCTATTATACCATAATACAATGTGATTATAGTGAATACAAATAACATTGAGCTCAAATATTTAATTTTAGTGATTACCCATGTAGATGTAATTTATTTGTCATTCATTTACAGTCTTAATACTCTGTGGATTAGTGACGAATAAACATGGAATTTGGTGATGGAGAAGAAACATATTGAATATATTTACATCTAACTTACCATAATTCAATGTGAAAATGATAATTTTCATTAAATTCTTGCTTGACTATTTATTTTAATAATTACCTATTTTATATGAAAAATATGTCATGGATTATAGTCTTTTAACTTTGTTTTTTAGTGGGGAAAAACCTAAAATTTTGTGATGGAGTAGATAAATAAAATATAATTAATGTTTTACATCTACTATAGTCTATTGTATTTTTAGCTTAGTGATAAAAGAATTTAGAATTTTGGGATGGTGAAGAAAAATATTGAATATTTTTAGATGTAATATACCATAAGTCAATGTGAATACGATGAATATAAATAATATTGAGATTGATTATTTAATTTTAATTGTTATACATATGCATGAGTTATGGGTCATTCATTTGTAGTCTGTTAACATAGTTTCTTAGAGGTGAAGAAACCAAAATTTTGGTGATGGAGAAGAAGAAAAATATAAAAGTTGTTTACATCTATTATACCATAATACAATGTGATTATAGTGAATACAAATAACATTGAGCTCAAATATTTAATTTTAGTGATTACCCATGTAGATGTAATTTATTTGTCATTCATTTACAGTCTTAATACTCTGTGGATTAGTGACGAATAAACACGGAATTTGGTGATGGAGAAGAAACATATTGAATATATTTACATCTAACTTACCATAATTCAATGTGAAAATGATAATTTTCATTAAATTCTAGCCTGACTATTTATTTTAATAATTACCTATTTTATATGAAAAATATGTCATGGATTATAGTCTTTTAACTTTGTTTTTTAGTGGGGAAAAACCTAAAATTTTGTGATGGAGTAGATAAATAAAAAATAATTAATGTTTTACATCTACTATAGTCTTTTGTATTTTTAGCTTAGTGATAAAAGAATTTAGAACTTTGGGATGGTGAAGAAAAATATTGAATATTTTTAGATGTAATATACCATAAGTCAATGTGAATACGATGAATATAAATAATATTGAGATTGATTATTTAATTTTAATTGTTATACATATGCATGAGTTATGGGTCATTCGTTTGTAGTCTGTTAACATAGTTTCTTAGAGGTGAAGAAACCAAAATTTTGGTGATGTAGAAGAAGAAAAATATAAAAGTTGTTTACATCTATTATACCATAATACAATGTGATTATAGTGAATATAAATAACATTGAGCTCAAATATTTAATTTTAGTGATTACCCATGTAGATGTAATTTATTTGTCATTCATTTACAGTCTTAATACTCTGTGGATTAGTGACGAATAAACATGGAATTTGGTGATGGAGAAGAAACATATTGAATATATTTACATCTAACTTACCATAATTCAATGTGAAAATGATAATTTTCATTAAATTCTTGCTTGACTATTTATTTTAATAATTACCTATTTTATATGAAAAATATGTCATGGATTATAGTCTTTTAACTTTGTTTTTTAGTGGGGAAAAACCTAAAATTTTGTGATGGAGTAGATAAATAAAATATAATTAATGTTTTACATCTACTATAGTCTATTATGTTTTTAGCATAGTGATAAAAGAATTTAAAACTTTGGGATGGTGAAGAAAAATATTGAATATTTTTAGATGTAATATACCATAAGTCAATGTGAATACAATGAATATAAATAAAATTGAGATTGATTATTTAATTTTAATTGTTATTAATATGCATGAATTATGGGTCATTCATTTGTAGTCTCTTAACTTATTTTCTAAGAGGTGAAGAAACCAAAATTTTGGTGATGGAGAAGAAGAAAAATATAGAAATTGTTTACATCTATTATACCATAATACACCGTGATTATAGTGAAGACCATTAACATTGAGCTTAAATATTTAATTTTAGTGATTACCCATGTAGATGTAATTTATTTGGCATTCATTTACAGTCTTAATACTCTGTGGATTAGTGACGAATAAACATCGAATTTGGTGATGGAGAAGAAACATATTGAATATATTTACATCTAACTTACCATAATTCAATGTGAAAATGGTAATTATCAATAAATTCTAGCTTGACTATTTATTTTAATAATTACCTATTTTATATGAAAAATATGTCATGGATTATAGTCTTGTAACTTTGTTTTTTAGTGGGGAAAAACCTAAAATTTTTTGATGGAGTATATAAATAAAATATAATTAATGTTTTAGATCTACTATAGTCTATTCTGTTTTTAGCATAGTGATAAAAGAACTTAAAACTTTGGGATGGTGAAGAAAAATATTGAATATTTTTAGATGTAACATACCATAAGTCAATGTGAATACGATGAATATAAATAATATTGAGATTGATTATTTAATTTTAATTGTTATGCACATGCATGAATTATGGGTCATTCATTTGTAGTCTCTTAACTTATTTTTTAAGAGGTGAAGAAACCAAAATTTTGGTGATGGAGAAGAAGAAAAATATAGAATGTGTTTACATCTATTATACCATAATACACTGTGATTATAGTGAAGACCAATAACATTGAGCTTAAATATTTAATTTTAGTGATTACCCATGTAGATGTAATTTATTTGTCATTCATTTACAGTCTTAATACTCTGTGGATTAGTGACGAATAAACATGGAATTTGGTGATGGAGAAGAAACATATTGAATATATTTACATCTAACTTACCATAATTCAATATGAAAATGGTAATTATCAATTAATTCTAGCTTGACTATTTATTTTAATAATTACCTGTTTTATATGAAAAATATGTCATGGATTATAGCCTTTTAACTTTGTTTTTTAGTGGGGAAAAACCTAAAATTTTGTGATGGAGTAGATAAACAAAATATAATTAATGTTTTACATCTACTATAGTCTATTATGTTTTTAGCATAGTGATAAAAGAATTTAAAACTTTGGGATGGTGAAGAAAAATATTGAATATTTTTAGATGTAATATACCATAAGTCAATGTGAATATGATGAATATTAATAATATTGAGATTGATTATATAATTTTAATTGTTATGCATATGCATGAGTTATGGGTCATTCATTTCTAGTCTGCTAACATAGTTTCTTAGAGGTGAAGAAACCAAAATTTTGGTGATGGAGAAGAAGAAAATATAAAAATTGTTTACATCTATTATACCATAATACAATGTGATTATAGTGAATACAAATAACATTGAGCTTAAATATTTAATTTTACTGATTACCCATGTAGATGTAATTTATTTATCATTCATTTACAGTCTTAAAACTCTGTGGATTAGTGACGAATAAACATGGATTTGGTGATGGTAAAGAAACATATTGAATATATTTACATCTAACTTACCATAATTCAATGTGAAAATGGTAATTATCAATAAATTCTAGCTGGACTATTTGTTTTAATAATTACCTATTTTATATGAAAAATATGTCATGGATTATAGTCTTTTAACTTTGTTTTTTAGTGGGGAAAAACCTAAAATTTTGTGATGGAGTAGATAAATAAAATATAATTAATGTTTTACATCTACTATAGTCTATTATATTTTTAGCTTAGTGATAAAAGAATTTAGAATTTTGGGATGGTGAAGAAAAATATTGAATATTTTTAGATGTAATATACCATAAGTCAATGTGAATACGATGAATATAAATAATATTGAGATTGATTATTTAATTTTAATTGTTATGCATATGCATGAATTATGGGTCATTCATCTGTAGTCTCTTAACTTATTTTCTAAGAGGTGAAGAAACCAAAATTTTGGTGATGCAGAAGAAGAAAAATATAGAAATTGTTTACATCTATTATACCATAATACACTGTGATTATAGTGAAGACAAATAACATTGAGCTTAAATATTTAATTTTAGTGATTACCCATGTAGATTTAATTTATTTGTCATTCATTTACAGTCTTAATACTCTGTGGATTAGTGACGAATAAACATGGAATTTGGTGATGCAGAAGAAACTTATTGAATATATTTCCATCTAACTTACCATAATTCAATGTGAAAATGGTAAATATCAATAAATTCTAGCTTGACTATTTATTTTAATAATTACCTATTTTATATGAAAAATATGTCATGGATTATAGTCTTTTAACTTTGTTTTTTAGTGGGGAAAAACCTAAAATTTTGTGATGGAGTAGATAATTAAAATATAATTAATGTTTTACATCTACTATAGTCTATTATGTTTTTAGCATAGTGATAAAAGAATTTAAAACTTCGGGATGGTGAAGAAAAATATTGAATATTTTTAGATGTAATATACCATAAGTCAATGTGAATACGATGAATATATATAATATTGAGATTGATTATTTAATTTTAATTGTTATACATATGCATGAGTTATGGGTCATTCATCTGTAGTCTGTTAACATAGTTTCTTAGAGGTGAAGAAACCAAAATTTTGGTGATGGAGAAGAAGAAAAATATAAAAGTTGTTTACATCTATTATACCATAATACAATGTGATTATAGTGAATACAAATAACATTGAGCTTAAATATTTAATTTTAGTGATTACCCATGTAGATGTAATTTATTTGTCATTCATTTACAGTCTTAAAACTCTGTGGATTAGTGACGAATAAACATGGAATTTGGTGATGGTGAAGAAACATATTGAATATATTTACATCTAACTTACCATAATTCAATGTGAAAATTGTAATTATCAATAAATTCTAGGTTGACTATTTATTTTAATAATTACCTATTTTATATGAAAAATATGTCATGGATTATAGTCTTTTAACTTTGTTTTTTAGTGGGGAAAAACCTAAAATTTTATGATGGAGTAGATAAATAAAATATATTAATGTTTTACATCTACTATAGTCTATTATATTTTTAGCTTAGTGATAAAAGAATTTAGAATTTTGGGATGGTGAAGAAAAATATTGAATATTTTTAGATGTAATATACCATAAGTCAATGTGAATACGATGAATATAAATAATATTGAGATTGATTATTTAATTTTAATTGTTATGCATATGCATGAATTATGAGTCATTCATTTGTAGTCCCTTAACTTATTTTCTAAGAGGTGAAGAAACCAAAATTTTGGTGATGCAGAAGAAGAAAAATATAGAAATTGTTTACATCTATTATACCATAATACACTGTGATTATAGTGAAGACAAATAACATTAAGCTTAAATATTAAATTTTAGTGATTACCCATATAGATTTAATTTATTTGTCATTCATTTACAGTCTTAATACTCTGTGGATTAGTGACGAATAAACATGGAATTTGGTGATGGAGAAGAAACTTATTGAATATATTTAAATCTAACTTACCATAATTCAATGTGAAAATGGTAAATATCAATAAATTCTAGCTTGGCTATTTATTTTAATAATTACCTATTTTATATGAAAAATATGTCATGGATTATAGTCTTTTAACTTTGTTTTTTAGTGGGGAAAAACCTAAAATTTTGTGATGAAGTAGATAAATAAAATATAATTAATGTTTTACATCTACTATAGTCTATTATGTTTTTAGCATAGTGATAAAAGAATTTAAAACTTTGGGATGGTGAAGAAAAATATTGAATATTTTTAGATGTAATATACCATAAGTCAATGTGAATACGATGAATATATATATAATATTGAGGTTGATTATTTAATTTTAATTGTTATACATATGCATGAGTTATGGGTCATTCATCTATAGTCTGTTAACATAGTTTCTTAGAGGTGAAGAAACCAAAATTTTGGTGATGGAGAAGAAGAAAAATATAAAAGTTGTTTACATCTATTATACCATAATACAATGTGATTATAGTGAATACAAATAACATTGAGCTTAAATATTTAATTTTAGTGATTACCCATGTAGATGTAATTTATTTGTCATTCATTTACAGTTTTAATACTCTGTGGATTAGTGACGAATAAACATGGAGTTTGGTGATGGAGAAGAAACATATTGAATATATTTACATCTAACTTACCATAATTCAATGTGAAAATGGTAATTATCAATAAATTCTAGCTTGACTATTTATTTTAATAATTACCTATTTTATATGAAAAATATGTCATGGATTATAGTCTTTTAACTTTGTTTTTTAGTGGGGAAAAACCTAAAATTTTGTGATGGAGTAGGTAAATAAAATATAATTAATGTTTTACATCTACTATAGTTTATTATATTTTTAGCTTAGTGAAAAGAATTTAGAATTTTGGGATGGTGAAGAAAAATATTGAATATTTTTAGATGTAATTTACCATAAGTCAATGTGAATACGATGAATATAAATAATATTGAGATTGATTATTTAATTTTAAGTGTTATGCATATGCATGAATTATGGGTCATTCATCTGTAGTCTCTTAACTTATTTTCTAAGAGGTGAAGAAACCAATATTTTGGTGATGGAGAAGAAGAAAAATATAGAAATTGTTTACATCTATTATACCATAATACACTGTGATTATAGTGAAGACCAATAACATTGAGCTTAAATATTTAATTTTAGTGATTACCCATGTATATGTAATTTATTTGTCATTCATTTACAGTCTTAATACTCTGTGGATTAGTGACGAATAAACATGGAATTTGGTGATGGAGAAGAAACTTATTGAATATATTTCCATCTAACTTACCATAATTCAATATGAAAATGGTAATTATCAATAAATTCTAGCTTGACTATTTATTTTAATAATTACCTGTTTTATATGAAAAATATGTCATGGATTATAGCCTTTTAACTTTGTTTTTTAGTGGGGAAAAACCTAAAATTTTGTGATGGAGTAGATAAATAAAATATAATTAATGTTTTACATCTACTATAGTCTACTATGTTTTTAGCATAGTGATAAAAGAATTTAAAACTTTGGGATGGTGAAGAAAAATATTGAATATTTTTAGATGTAATATACCATAAGTCAATGTGAATATGATGAATATAAATAATATTGAGATTGATTATTTAATTTTAATTGTTATGCATATGCATGAATTATGGGTCATTCATTTCTAGTCTGCTAACATAGTTTCTTAGAGGTGAAGAAACCAAAATTTTTGTGATGGAGAAGAAGAAATATATAAAAGTTGTTTACATCTATTATACCATAATACAACGTGATTATAGTGAATACAAATAACATTGAGCTTAAATATTTAATTTTAGTGATTACCCATGTAGATGTAATTTATTTGTCATTCATTTACAGTCTTAAAACTCTGTGGATTATTGACGAATAAACATGGAATTTGGTGATGGTGAAGAAACATATTGAATATATTTACATCTAACTTACCATAATTCAATATGAAAATGGTAATTATCAATAAATTCTAGCTTGACTATTTATTTTAATAATTACCTATTTTATATGAAAAATATGTCATGGATTATAGTCTTTTAACTTTGTTTTTTAGTGGGGAAAAACCTAAAATTTTGTGATGGAGTAGATAATAAAATATAATTAATGTTTTACATCTACTATAGTCTATTATGTTTTTAGCATAGTGATAACAGAATTTAAAACTTTGGGATGGTGAAGAAAAATATTGAATATTTTTAGATGTAATATACCATAAGTCAATGTGAATATGATGAATATATATAATATTGAGATTGATTATTTAATTTTAATTGTTATGCATATGCATGAATTATGGGTCATTCATTTCTAGTCTGCTAACATAGTTTCTTAGAGGTGAAGAAACGAAAATTTTTGTGATGGAGAAGAAGAAAATATAAAAATTGTTTACATCTATTATACCATAATACAATGTGATTATAGTGAATACAAATAACATTGAACTTAAATATTTAATTTTACTGATTACCCATGTAGATGTAATTTATTTATCATTCATTTACAGTCTTAAAACTCTGTGGATTAGTGACGAATAAACATGGAATTCGGTGATGGTGAAGAAACATATTGAATATATTTACATCTAACTTACCATAATTCAATGTGAAAATGGTAATTATCAATAAATTCTAGCTTGACTATTTATTTTAATAATTACCTATTTTATATGAAAAATATGTCATGGATTATAGTCTTTTAACTTTGTTTTTTAGTGGGGAAAAACCTAAAATTTTGTGATGGAGTAGATATATAAAATATAATTAATGTTTTACATCTACTATAGTCTATTATATTTTTAGCTTAGTGATAAAAGAATTTAGAATTTTGGGATGGTGAAGAAAAATATTGAATATTTTTAGATGTAATATACCATAAGTCAATGTGAAAACGATGATTATAAATAATATTGAGATTGATTATTTAATTTTAATTGTTATGCATATGCATGAATTATGGGTCATTCATTTCTAGTCTGCTAACATAGTTTCTTAGAGGTGAAGAAACCAAAATTTTGGTGATGGAGAAGAAGAAAATATAAAAATTGTTTACATCTATTATACCATAATACAATGTGATTATAGTGAATACAAATAACATAGAGCTTAAATATTTAATTTTACTGATTACCCATGTAGATGTAATTTAATTATCATTCATTTACAGTCTTAAAACTCTGTGGATTAGTGACGAATAAACATGGAATTTGGTGATGGTGAAGAAACATATTGAATATATTTACATCTAATTTACCATAATTCAATGTGAAAATGGTAATTATCAATAAATTCTAGGTTGACTATTTATTTTAATAATTACCTATTTTATATGAAAAATATGTCATGGATTATAGTCTTTTAACTTTGTTTTTTAGTGGGGAAAAACCTAAAATTTTGTGATGGAGTAGATAAATAAAATATAATTAATGTTTTACATCTACTATAGTCTATTATATTTTTAGATTAGTGATAAAAGAATTTAGAATTTGGGGATGGTGAAGAAAAATATTGAATATTTTTAGATGTAATATACCATAAGTCAATGTGAATACGATGAATATAAATAATATTGAGATTGATTATTTAATTTTAATTGTTATGCATATGCATGAATTATGGGTCATTCATTTGTAGTCCCTTAACTTATTTTCTAAGAGGTGAAGAAACCAAAATTTTGGTGATGCAGAAGAAGAAAAATATAGAAATTGTTTACATCTATTATACCATAATACACTGTGATTATAGTGAAGACAAATAACATTGAGCTTAAATATTTAATTTTAGTGATTACCCATATAGATTTAATTTATTTGTCATTCATTTACAGTCTTAATACTCTGTGGATTAGTGACGAATAAACAAGGAATTTGGTGATGGAGAAGAAACTTATTGAATATATTTACATCTAACTTACCATAATTCAATGTGAAAATGGTAAATATCAATAAATTCTAGCTTGACTATTTATTTTAATAATTACCTATTTTATATGAAAAATATGTCATGGATTATAGTCTTTTAACTTTGTTTTTTAGTGGGGAAAAACCTAAAATTTTGTGATGAAGTAGATAAATAAAATATAATTAATGTTTTACATCTACTATAGTCTATTATGTTTTTAGCATAGTGATAAAAGAATTTAAAACTTTGGGATGGTGAAGAAAAATATTGAATATTTTTAGATGTAATATACCATAAGTCAATGTGAATACGATGAATATATATAATATTGAGGTTGATTATTTAATTTTAATTGTTATACATATGCATGAGTTATGGGTCATTCATCTGTAGTCTGTTAACATAGTTTCTTAGAGGTGAAGAAACCAAAATTTTTGTGATGGAGAAGAAGAAATATATAAAAGTTGTTTACATCTATTATACCATAATACAACGTGATTATAACGAATACAAATAACATTGAGCTTAAATATTTAATTTTAGTGATTACCCATGTAGATGTAATTTATTTGTCATTCATTTACAGTCTTAATACTCTGTGGATTAGTGACGAATAAACATGGAGTTTGGTGATGGAGAAGAAACATATTGAATATATTTACATCTAACTTACCATAATTCAATGTGAAAATGGTAATTATCAATAAATTCTAGCTTGACTATTTATTTTAATAATTACCTATTTTATATGAAAAATATGTCATGGATTATAGTCTTTTAACTTTGTTTTTTAGTGGAGAAAAACCTAAAATTTTGTGATGGAGTAGATATATAAAATATAATTAATGTTTTACATCTACTATAGTCTATTATATTTTTAGCTTAGTGATAAAAGAATTTAGAATTTTGGGATGGTGAAGAAAAATATTGAATATTTTTAGATGTAATATACCATAAGTCAATGTGAATACGATGAATATAAATAATATTGAGATTGATTATTTAATTTTAATTGTTATGCATATGCATGAATTATGGGTCATTCATTTCTAGTCTGCTAACATAGTTTCTTAGAGGTGAAGAAACCAAAATTTTGGGGATGGAGAAGAAGAAAATATAAAAATTGTTTACATCTATTATACCATAATACAATGTGATTATAGTGAATACAAATAACATAGAGCTTAAATATTTAATTTTACTGATTACCCATGTAGATGTAATTTATTTATCATTCATTTACAGTCTTAAAACTCTGTGGATTAGTGACGAATAAACATGGAATTTGGTGATGGTGAAGAAACATATTGAATATATTTACATCTAATTTACCATAATTCAATGTGAAAATGGTAATTATCAATAAATTCTAGGTTGACTATTTATTTTAATAATTACCTATTTTATATGAAAAATATGTCATGGATTATAGTCTTTTAACTTTGTTTTTTAGTGGGGAAAAACCTAAAACTTTGTGATGGAGTAGATAAATAAAATATAATTAATGTTTTACATCTACTATAGTCTATTATGTTTTTAGCATAGTGATAAAAGAATTTAAAACTTTGGGATGGTGAAGAAAAATATTGAATATTTTTAGATGTAATATACCATAAGTCAATCTGAATATGATGAATATAAATAATATTGAGATTGATTATTTAATTTTAATTGTTATGCATATGCATGAATTATGGGTCATTCATTTCTAGTCTGCTAACATAGTTTCTTAGAGGTGAAGAAACCAAAATTTTGGTGATGGAGAAGAAGAAAATATAAAAATTGTTTACATCTATTATACCATAATACAATGTGATTATAGTGAATACAAATAACATAGAGCTTAAATATTTAATTTTACTGATTACCCATGTAGATGTAATTTATTTATCATTCATTTACAGTCTTAAAACTCTGTGGATTAGTGACGAATAAACATGGAATTTGGTGATGGTGAAGAAACATATTGAATATATTTACATCTAATTTACCATAATTCAATGTGAAAATGGTAATTATCAATAAATTCTAGTTTGACTATTTATTTTAATAATTACCTATTTTATATGAAAAATATGTCATGGATTATAGTCTTTTAACTTTGTTTTTTAGTGGGGAAAAACCTAAAATTTTGTGATGGAGTAGATAAATAAAATATAATTAATGTTTTACATCTACTATAGTCTATTATATTTTTAGCTCAGTGATAAAAGAATTTAGAATTTTGGGATGGTGAAGAAAAATATTGAATATTTTTAGATGTAATATACCTTAAGTCAATGTGAATATGATGAATATAAATAATATTGAGATTGATTATTTAATTTTAATTGTTATGAATATGCATGAATTATGGGTCATTCATTTGTAGTCCCTTAACTTATTTTCTAAGAGGTGAAGAAGCCAAAATTTTGGTGATGCAGAAGAAGAAAAATATAGAAATTGTTTACATCTATTATACAATAATACACTGTGATTATAGTGAAGACAAATAACATTGAGCTTAAATATTTAATTTTAGTGATTACCCATATAGATTTAATTTATTTGTCATTCATTTACAGTCTTAATACTCTGTGGTTAGTGACGAATAAACATGGAATTTGGTGATGGAGAAGAAACTTATTGAATATATTTACATCTAACTTACCATAATTCAATGTGAAAATGGTAAATATCAATAAATTCTAGCTTAACTATTTATTTTAATAATTACCTATTTTATATGAAAAATATGTCATGGATTATAGTCTTTTAACTTTGTTTTTTAGTGGGGAAAAACCTAAAATTTTGTGATGAAGTAGATAAATAAAATATAATTAATGTTTTACATCTACTATAGTCTATTATGTTTTTAGCCTAGTGATAAAAGAATTTAAAACTTTGGGATGGTGAAGAAAAATATTGAATATTTTTAGATGTAATATACCATAAGTCAATGTGAATACGATGAATATATATAATATTGAGATTTATAATTTAATTTTAATTGTTATACATATGCATGAGTTATGGGTCATTCATCTGTAGTCTGTTAACATAGTTTCTTAGAGGTGAAGAAACCAAAATTTTGGTGATGGAGAAGAAGAAAAATATAAAAGTTGTTTACATCTATTATATCATAATACAATGTGATTATAGTGAATACAAATAACATTGAGCTTAAATATTTAATTTTAGTGATTACCCATGTAGATGTAATTTATTTGTCATTCATTTACAGTCTTAATACTCTGTGGATTAGTGACGAATAAACATGGAGTTTGGTGATGGAGAAGAAACATATTGCATATATTTACATCTAACTTACCATAATTCAATGTGAAAATGGTAATTATCAATAAATTCTAGCTTGACTATTTATTTTAATAATTACCTATTTTATATGAAAAATATGTCATGGATTATAGTCTTTTAACTTTGTTTTTTAGTGGGGAAAAACCTAAAATTTAATGGTGGAGTAGATAAATAAAATATAATTAATTTTTTACATCTACTATAGTCTATTATATTTTTAGCTTAGTGATAAAAGAATTTAGAATTTTGGGATGGTGAAGAAAAATATTGAATATTTTTAGATGTAATATACCATAAGTCAATGTGAATACGATGAATATAAATAATATTGAGATTGATTATTTAATTTTAATTGTTATGCATATGCATGAATTATGGGTCATTCATTTCTAGTCTGCTAACATAGTTTCTTAGAGGTGAAGAAACCAAAATTTTGGTGATGGAGAAGAAGAAAATATAAAAATTGTTTACATCTATTATACCATAATACAATGTGATTATAGTGAATACAAATAACATAGAGCTTAAATATTTAATTTTACTGATTACCCATGTAGATGTAATTTATTTATCATTCATTTACAGTCTTAAAACTCTGTGGATTAGTGACGAATAAACATGGAATTTGGTGATGGTGAAGAAACATATTGAATATATTTACATCTAACTTACCATAATTCAATGTGAAAATGGTAATTATCAATAAATTCTAGGTTGACTATTTATTTTAATAATTACCTATTATATATGAAAAATATGTCATGGATTATTGTCTTTTAATTTGTTTTTTAGTGGGGAAAAACCTAAAATTTTGTGATGGAGTAGATCAATAAAATATAATTAATGTTTTACATCTACTATAGTCTATTATATTTTTAGCTTAGTGATAAAAGAATTTAGAATTTTGGGATGGTGAAGAAAAATATTGAATATTTTTAGATGTAATATACCATAAGTCAATGTGAATACGATGAGTATAAATAATATTGAGATTGATTATTTAATTTTAATTGTTATGAATATGCATGAATTATGGGTCATTCATTTGTAGTCCCTTAACTTATTTTCTAAGAGGTGAAGAAGCCAAAATTTTGGTGATGCAGAAGAAGAAAAATATAGAAATTGTTTACATCTATTATACCATAATACACTGTGATTATAGTGAAGACAAATAACATTGAGCTTAAATATTTAATTTTAGTGATTACCCATATAGATTTAATTTATTTGTCATTCATTTACAGTCTTAATACTCTGTGGTTAGTGACGAATAAACATGGAATTTGGTGATGGAGAAGAAACTTATTGAATATATTTACATCTAACTTACCATAATTCAATGTGAAAATGGTAAATATCAATAAATTCTAGCTTGACTATTTATTTTAATAATTACCTAATTTATATGAAAAATATGTCATGGATTATAGTCTTTTAACTTTGTTTTTTAGTGGGGAAAAACGTAAAATTTTGTGATGAAGTAGATAAATAAAATATAATTAATGTTTTACATCTACTATAGTCTATTATGTTTTTAGCATAGTGATAAAAGAATTTAAAACTTTGGGATGGTGAAGAAAAATATTGAATATTTTTAGATGTAATATACCATAAGTCAATGTGAATACGATGAATATATATAATATTGAGATTGATTATTTAATTTTAATTGTTATACATATGCATGAGTTATGGGTCATTCATCTGTAGTCTGTTAACATAGTTTCTTAGAGGTGAAGAAACCAAAATTTTGGTGATGGAGAAGAAGAAAAATATAAAAGTTGTTTACATCTATTATACCATAATACAATGTGATTATAGTGAATACAAATAACATTGAGCTTAAATATTTAATTTTAGTGATTACTGTTGCACCCCAAAATTTGACCAACAATTATTTACTCATTGAGTGTTTGGAAGTTGATATATTCATCAGAAAGTTCAAGAGATCCTCAGAGGAGTGGGTTGAAACCAGGGTTGTATGCTTCATAGCTTGAGAGTTGTGGGTGCCCCTCAGATGATTCTGAGACTTTGAGAATGAATTAGATGTTTTGAGAAAGCTTATGAGATGTCTGGATAGCCATCATGAAGCCCAGAGAGGTCATTATGCAAGAGTTCAGAGGATTCAACCATGAATGGTAGAATTAGGGTTTTGACTGGGTCAACCCTAGATCAGCTGAAGATTTGGAGAAGGTTGAGACTTAATCCAAGGGCCATGAGATCATGGAATGATGCATAGAGATGTTGTAAAGATGATTCCTAGACCAACTCATCATGATTGAGGAGTTTGAGAAGTTTCAAGTCAGGGTTTCTGAGGATTGTCAGTGGAAAAACCCTAATTTGATCCCTATTTTCCAGGCAGTTTTAGCTCTAGATGTGATTGATATCTCATCTTCCCCACAACATGAATGTTGTAGAGCTTGTTCTTAGCTTTAATTTGAGTGGTGGAAGTCCTTGATAGGAGTTACAGAGCTCAAGTTATGGTTTTGACAAATTACAGGTCAGCAGAGGTATGTGAATCTGGGTCCTTGAAAGTCACCCAACTTGCAGACAACTTTTGCCCTAGTAGGATGATTCCTATGGTTTCTTGGTCAACATGAATGTTGAAGAGCATCTTCTAAGATTTAATTTGAGTGGTAGAAGTCCTTGATTGGATTTGTGGAACTCAACTTATGGTTTGAACAAGGCAGGGGTATTTTGGTCATTTGTCAGTTATAGGTCATTTTAGCCAATGCCTAAAACTCCTATTTCCAAGCCTCAAATGGAAAAACTCAAAACATTAAAGTTGCTCAAAATGTGATTTTAAGTCTAGAAATAAGGTCACAAATTGTTGAAAAAGCTCATAGCATGAAATTCCATGATTGGTCAAAAATGAACTAAAAATGACTTATAACTTTGAAAAGTTGAAATTGAAAAGTGATTTGGGAGATCCACAAATCCAAAATAGGTCATCCAATATATCATTTTGATTGGAAAAACCATTTTAAGAACTTTGGTTTAAATAGATTTTTCATTTGAGGCTTAAAAAATGAGGTTCCTTTGGAAATTTGTTGCTTGCAAAAGAAGGTAACATTGAAAAACCCTACACAAGTGAAACTAAAGGCTGATTTGCATTCCTTATCACTCAATAACTCATGTAAGGACAATTTGGCATAGAGTTGAAGGGCTGTACCAAGGGAAACAAGGATTGGCATATGAGATGAGTTGGAATCAAAATGTCATGACATGATAAATTGAACATCCCATAGGATCATTCCAGAACCTTCTAGAAGAGTCTAAACCTCTCTATATAAGGATTATAGCTGGTGCAGGGCATTGGTTAGAGAAGAAGGAGGCAGAATTGAAGGATAGCACTTGGATTTTCAAGCTTGCATCAAGAATCAAATCGTGGAATTAAGGAAGATTCAACCTCTACTCTTGCAAACAGAAGCAAGGAGGTGATTCCCTGAGTGATTCCACAAGAGATTGAGGCTTGGTTTGAGCAAATTCCTCATCTGTTCATCAAGAAACCAGGTCTGCCATTTTCTTCTTTACACCCTTAATTATGCATTGATAGATTGATTTGTTAGCATAGAACTGTTAGAAACAACTAGAGGACCAATTCCTGAAAGCTAGAGATCATTTCATGGAGTTTGAGTTTTTGACTCGAATCTTGAATCACCAAGAACTACTTGTATGTTGAGTGTTAAGATTAGATAATTATATCAGAGTAATGAGGGCCATGAGTAGAGTAGGTTAGTGTCAAGAAACGCAAGAAACAAGGAGGTCGAAAATGGAGTGTTTACTCAAGTTGGTGCTATCGGGTTAGTCAGTAGGAAGTGTTTTAATGGAGACTATCGGTCCAGCCGTGTAGAGCTTGAAAAATGGAGCAATATTGATGTTTACACTTTGGGATTTCATTGAGTAGTGAGAGAGAACCGTTGGGAGAAAGGTATTCACGTATGGTGCATCAATGGAAGTTTGAAACCCTAGCTTGTGTCCAAGCTTGAAGACGATATGCTGTCCGTCGGATCCATGCGTTTTAATTGACTGGAAATCGCATCCTACGGTCCAAATTAATTCACGAAATGGAGGGAAATTTAAACGCAGCAAAACGCAGAGTTTAGCTTATGTAGTGTCTTGGGCTTGAGCAACTTCGCTGATGACACCCCCCAAAGCCAGCCCACTTCAAAACACACTGTAATCCCTTCCTATTCGCACCCGGGTTTCACTCTTTTCTTTTATTTTTTTTAAAATGAATTTCTGATAGTACCTGGGCTTAACGCGTATGCTACGCGCACCCCCACCCTTGAGGCCCAACTGGAATAACCCTGGCGCGCCTTACTATTTGTACCCCCCCTCCCTTTAATTCATATATTTCTTTTATTTTCTTTTTAATATTTTTCTGTTTTGTAAAATTCATTAAAAATAGGAAATAAATGATTTTTTAATCCTTCTTTTTTCTATGATTAGATGAAATTGTGTAGAAAATTATAAAAATAAAAATGAGATTTTATTTTTAGGCTTAATATTTTTAATAGATTTTCCAATTAAATAGCTTTTTAATTGTTTAATTTTGTATCATGATTTTGTAGGAATTGTTTTAGAACCTTCCCTTAGGGTTTTTAATCCATTCTTTTTTGTGCAATTAGATGATGAATCATAGTTCCCCATAGGATTTTTTCTAGATTTTTAGAATTAAATTTTGATTAGTTTAATTAGGGTAGATCTAGGGTGTCCTAATTAGGGTTTAGAATGTGTTTAGGTGATGATTTTCTTTCTTTGAGCAAGTTTATCTTGATCTTTAGGTAGAGACCTTTGTAGATGTTATGAGTAGGTGTTGAGGACCCTTGTGAATAATTGTTAGATTTTTCCCCATTAGTTTAGTATTTTTTAGGTATTTTCTGAGGTTGCCTATTGAGTTTGTGTACCCTGTGGTTATCTGTTCATCTTTGGGGTTCATTCTGAGGAATTTGTTGAGGGGCTTGTGTTGCCTTGAAGACTTTGATGGAGAGCATCATGGAGAGAAGCTTGTAGATCAAGACTCAGAGACCCAGAGCTTGTCTTGTTCCCAGTCTGTGAGGTTTGAGACCCTGAAGTTTGAAGGAAGTTCATGGTACTTTCCTGAGGAAGGCACTATGAATGACTTTCATTCTTTCTTCTCACCTCTTTCTTAAGTATCCAATGATGTTGGAGCCAACTTGTGAGTTTAATTTCTCCTGAGGAGGAATGTAAACTGATCACCTGTTGTTGAGCCACATGGGGTACAATTCCTAAGTGGAAGCCTCCTAGTACTTTCCAGAGGAAGGTCCTATGGGTCTATTCACTTAGTTCCCTTAGTTTATCTAGGATTTCTTAAGTATCCAATGATGTTGGAGCCAACTTGTGAGTTTAATTTCTCCTGAGGAGGAATGTAAACTGATCACATGTTGTTGAGCCACATGGGATACAACTCCTAAGTGGAAGCCTCCTAGTACTTTCCTGAGGAAGGTCCTATGGGTCTATTCACTTGGTTCCACTAGTTCAGATAGGATTTCCTAAATATCCAGTGATGTTGGAGCCTGCTTGTGAGTTTAATTTCTCCTGAGGAGGAATATAAACTGATCACAGTGGTTGAGCCACATAGGGTATGACTCCTGAGTATACACCTCTTAGTGCTTTCCTGAGGAAGACACTATGAGTCTGCTTGCTTAGCTCCCTTTCTTTGGTAAGCTTGTCCTGAAGCTTGAAGACTGGGAATGATTTCTCTTGTTAGGGTTTGCTTGAGAGCTTTGCTTAGATTTGTTTAGATTCTGTGATTAGGGTTAGGATTAGAGAGTAGATTGATTCTTTCTCAAGTGTGTTTGTTTGCCTGATGGCACTTCATTTCCTTTACCTGTTCATTGCTTGATAGCATGTGGTTTATATTCAGTATGATTGCTGTTATTTCATTCTGGCTTGAGGTTGAGATGAGCTTGTGGAGGCTGAAGCCCCACACACATTTCCTCCCTCACTTGCATTGCATGCATTTTACTGTTAAAGCTGATGTTTGTGTCTGTTTCTGTGTATCATTGACATGATCCCTTAGGACTCTCATTTCCTTTGATAAGGATTTGATGATAGACTTTTAGGTTGAAACCTATGCATGACAACATCTTGGAGCTCCCTGTTCAAACTTCAACCATAGGATGAATCCATGGCATGATAACAGTAGGACTTGATAGTCTCCCTCCTAGTTGAGCCATTTTAACCCGTAGTTTCCCGAACTACGTTTGCTCTGATCTTTCATACCAGATGAAAGTACGTAGGCATAGGATGCGATATCCTAGCGAGCAACCTTTCCCCACCCTCGCCCGTAGTAAGCCGAACTACGTTGACTCTGATTTCTCATTCTCTGATGAGAATACGTAGGCATAAAGTGCGATGCTTTGCCGAGTCATTTTCTTTTCTTTTTCAGCCAGCCTTGATAGATAGATTATAACCAACCCGTCCAAGTAAACAAACAAGCGAGGATCCCGTCGAGTACGACGGACGTGAGGGGTGCTAATACCTTCCCCTTGCGTAACCGACTCCCGAACCCAGACAATGGTTGCGACGACCTTGTCTTACCCTTTTTCGTCAGGTTTTTCCGATCGTTTCCTTTCCCGCTCTGAGGGATAAATAACGAAAGGTGGCGACTCTTCTGTCATGCCGGCACCTTATTTTCGCGCAAGCGACAGCTGGCGACTCTGCTGGGGACCGTTTCCCATCCCCTACGCGAGTCAATCCTATCGTTTGTGTGTTTGCTTGTTGGGTTGCGTTTATTTATCGCATTTTTACTTCTCGCATCTTTACTTCCCGCATTTTATTTCCCGCATTTTATTTCCAGTTTGATATGATTATCTGAGCTGCTGTGGGAGAGGGATGTTACTGTGAGTGAAAAGCCGGACCTGGGCTTGAGTACACACCTAGATATAGTTGCGGAGAAGTAGTAGACGAACCTGTCTGCTGAGCAGGCACAGTTCCCTACGAAAATCTGCGCTCAGACGAGATTCTTGCAGAGGTGCTCCTTTCCGGTCCTGAGGATCTGAGGGGAGTCCAGACGTGAGGATTGTCGACTCTGGGGACCGACCATTTGGAAGTCAGCTAAGAGAGGCCTCTTCATGACTTGACGATGCCACTCCTTCTGGGAATCGTATTGTCACTCGTGAAAGTCTGTGACGCTGACGACCGCATAGGATGCCGTACCTTTGTCCGTGGATTAGGTCCATACCTGTGAGTGGGATTGGGATATTGCAGGAAACTTTGACCTCCAGACTACCTGGTTTTCTTGACAGTGAATCAGTTATGTTGGGTTCTCAGTTGCAGATATGTTCTTGACAGAACGAGAGTTTGATCAGAGGATCTTATCATCGGATGTTTGTCTGTTCTTGACGGAGCAGGCTTTGATCAGTGTATTATCATCAGAGGTTTGTTCTGGAGGGAGCAGATCTTTGAGTGGGGTTTGAAGATCTCATCAGCAGCTGTGTATTTGTTCTTGACAGGGCAGATTTTGAGTGGGGTTTGAAGATCTCATCAGCAGCTGTGTTTTTGTTCTCGATAGGGCAGATTTTTGATTTGGGGTCTGAAGACTTCATCAGCAGATATTCCTTGATCTTGCACCCGGGATCCTTATTATCAGGCACTTACTCTTGACAGAGCAGAATTTTGATCTCGATCCTATCAGATGGTTATTTTCAGCAGATCAGATCAGTGGTTTACACCGGGGTTTCCTTCTCATCAGTGACTGTTGATACCGAATCTCCACAGCAGCCACCTGGATATATTGTTGCATGACTGCATTTTGCATTAGCTTGCATATTCATGTTTGCATTCCATTAGCATGTGTCTGTGCTGCAGGCGCGTTTCGTACCCTGATTCTGGTGTCCCGAGCAATATGAGATATTTTCTTCCATGAATGGATCCAGTCTTATCATTGCATTGACACTATGTTGGCACGTTGACACCAAAATCAGGGGTGATCTCCTGAACGTACAGACACCCATAATTCATCTTGCATGGCAGAAGTCGGGACTTGTCTTCTAACCTTTGTGTTTGCAGGTTTGACTCAGAATCTAGCAGCTCAGACTAATGGAGCAGATACAAGCTGAACTAGGGAAAATCCAAAGCCAGCTGGGGCAGGTCATGAATGACATACAGGCAGTGCGTCTGGACCAGCAAGTGCTCAGAGAGGAGAATCAGCAGCTGCAGAATCAGCTGAGCTTTCTCATGGGAGTGGTGAGGAGTATGCTAAATAAGGAAAGTGGTCAAGCACCCAAGGAGGAGACCAAAGTGCTTCCCCCATTACCATCATTGCCACCTGTGCTGAAGCCAAGTGGACCTCATGGACCCTCTACACAGCATGAAGCTCGAGGCCTGTCTCGTCATCATCCGCGCCGAGCATCTCAGAATAATCCTGAAGGTTATGGTCAAAAGAAGAAGCTACTTGATAGAGCTGTAGACCCACTACCTGTGAGTTATGCCCAGCTGCTGCCGCTGTTGGTTCAGAACCGTGTTCTCAAGCTTCGGACCTTAAATCCGCCAGATGACGTGTCGTCAGACGTTGATCTAAGCATGCGTTGCGATTTCCACTCTGGAGCACCGGGGCACCATGTTGAAACATGTAAGGCTCTCCGGAATAAGATTCAGGACCTGATCGACTCGAGGGCGATTAGGCTTGTGTCGGGCGGCATAAGAGCATCGGGAAAGTTCATCCCTTACCCTGCGGAAAAGGTGGATGATTCCACTCCTTTGCCTGAAGCTGAGAAAGATCTTGAATATGTCCCGCGACCTTTGGTGACTGAATCGCCTCGCTCGCAGTTTCTACCTGGATCAAGCTCAAGGACGCAAGCGCCTAAACGAGAGACCGTCAAAGAATACCAGCACCAGGATCACAAAAGACCTCGCAACCACGTGGAACAAAGGAATGTTTCTTTCCAACCGGTGCCTGTGCCGTATAGCCAGATTCTTCCACTGTTGGTTCAGAATTCCTTGGTGGAACCGAAAGCTCTCAAGCCTGTGCTAGAGCCTTACACTCCAGGGTACGATCCTCATGCTCAGTGTGGCTACCATGGTGGATCTCTGGGGCATTCAACTGAAGATTGCAAGGCTTTCCAGGCGAAAGTGCAGCAATTGATCGACCAAGGGTGTATTTCCTTTCCAGATGGAGTCTTGGTTGTGCGTGACAACCTCTCAGCTGTTTGAGCTCGTAGATTCAGAGGGTTATTTCCGGAAGCCAGTGATCCAGACGGGCAGATGTCCTCAACATTGGCAGTCCTCGGACTTTTTACCATTTTGCATTTGTAGTTTCTTTTCTGTTAGTTACTACTTGCTGTTAAACATTGTATGTTTCGAATGGTAATGATAATAAAGTGACTACGCATTTCTTCTGAATTAGTTATGTCGTTGTCACTCATTTACTGCATTACACTGGCACTTGCATTTTATTTACTCCGATTTCTTACTATGATTAGCAATGAGCGGAGAGAGGATGATGAAAATGAATACTCATAACCGATGACCGTATTGCTTTCAGATAAAACTTTGCCGATGACGTACAAGGCATTGTTTCAAATCCCCTAAACACCGGAGAGATAAGGAAGAGAATCCCTTGTTAACCACTTCGAGCCGAGAAGTAGGAGTTTCTTTCGGATTGTTAAACCCTTGCATCTTAACCCGGGGCAGGGTAGTTGTCAGTTAGCTTGACCGAGCGTTCAAGTCTTATAGAGGAGTGTTGTCCTTCGAGGACCAATCACATCATATTCCTCTCCAGAGGTCGTACCTCATCAACCACGATGGTTAAACCTCACCAATCAGGAGTGAGGCAGTTA
This sequence comes from Lathyrus sativus, assembly GCA_963859935.3. NCBI lineage: Eukaryota > Viridiplantae > Streptophyta > Magnoliopsida > Fabales > Fabaceae > Lathyrus > Lathyrus sativus. The sequence continues at coordinate 14,783,225 of OZ012737.1, forward strand.
CAATCCTTTCGGAGCAATCAAGACAACCAGTGTCGCACGACTTTGTTCCAAGAAAAAAAGAGAAATAAGAAAGCCCGCTAAGTAAAAGAGGAAAAGCTAGAAAGCAAATACTTAGGCAAAAATCAGGGCATCCCGCTGGACTTCAAAAAGAAAAGTTGAAAAGAACTCTGAAGAGTCAGTCCAGGCAAAAATTAGGGAAACAAAAGAATGAAAAGAAAGGATTATAAAAAAGAAAAATCCTCGAACAAGGACAAAGTCGTGTAGACACAGACACCGAAAACGAAAAGGAGTAACTGTCACTCCGAAACACCTTGAGAGTTCTTTAACCAGTTGTTCCCAAATGTTCAACATACCTCTCGAAGAGGCGAGCGCTCGACCCAAGTTAACTGAACTTTAGGATCGGAGAACATCACGTAGAAGGGGTGGGTACAAATCATAATTTGAGCCAAATATCCTTTGTTTCACGAACCATGAACCCGACCACGATACAACCCTTAAAAGACCTAATTGAGGCAGGGTTTATTCTGAGAGCGCATTACGATAAGGTTGAGTAACCTGACTCCTTCATGATTTGCTAATCATATCCTTATTGCATTTTTCACTGATCGCATCAGCACTACGTTTGAACTCTTGAGTTCATTCGTCACTCACTAGCACGACACGTAAATGAGTGACATCACAACATTTTTCGAAATTTGCATGAACACTGCATTGAAATTACCATTCGTGAATAAACAATGTTAGTTGCAGGTCAGTAGCTGATACGAAGGAACTTCAGCAAGGAATAGTCAATCAGGACTGAATCGTCAGAGGTCTGGATCAGAATGGTATGCTGCGAAGCCCTGTGAATCTGGGGCATTGACTTCCAGTGAGTGTGGAACCAGTTTGTCTGAGGACAAGTCCCGGAGCATCAGTTGATTATGGGGCAGTTTATGCAAGCAGCGGTTGATCGGAAGTGAATCTTCTCGAGACCCAATCAGGGGCAGTTATCCGGAATCCTTGCGATTTAAGGGCAGATCCCTCCAGTGTTCGATCAGAGCATGTTGAGTCGCTCATCGCTCGTTCAGGGGCAAACTACTTCAGAGATATTGAAGCCGAACATGCTGAAAGTTGATTAGTTGAGGATGAATCCTCCCGTTGTGCAGATGCTGGGGCAAGCCCTCTGAAGATTGTCTTGTTGCCAGTTGTTTTCGGCTCAGAATGAATTATTCCCAAAGGTCGGATTGGGGCAAGTTGAATTGCGCTGGGGCAAGTTGTTCAAATGAGTTTGTTCACCCTAGCAAGAATTGAGTATCGGGGAATCGTGTCATTACCCTGCCAAAACCTGAACCTTCTGAAGAAGCCTTGCGGTCATTGGATTGCTATCCTACAACATAACCTGTTACTTGACTCCATGATTGGTAGCCTGTATTCCCTGTGTTGGCGTTGTTGAATCAGGATTGTTCCTCCGCAGAGATGTACGGTCTGAGGTTGTTCCCCCTGTACAGTTTGAGACTGCAACAGATTGAAATGGCGTTTATCCCTCATCAGATTAGGGTCAAGATTGCCCTCAGTAGACCAGGATTGATATCCCCGAAGCAGGGTGAGTCCTCCTTCTCCAGCAGAGTTCAATAGTCTCTCCTCCGCAGAATCAGAATCAGATAGTGAGCATTGATATGTTTCCCCCGGGTAGAGGTGATTCTCTTCCCCAAACAGACGCATCCTGAAGGAATGTCACCTCATCGGCCGAGTCAAGCGCCGAAGAATGATTGAGTACCGTAGCTCATCTCTCCCCAGCACCGGGTCACAAGTGCAGATTTCATAGAAATGTTCGGGTGCTGAAGCTCGTGTTTTCCCCAGTAAAGTCACTGAAGCAGGATTTTCCCCCCGCACCGGGTCACAAGTGCAGGTTTCGCAGGAAGCTAGTCGTATACCGAAGTATGCAGTAACTGATGACACCAGACTGAAGTCTCCAGCAGAGTTGAGATTCCTCACCAGAGTCATGCTCTCTCCTGAAGTTCGATGATTCCTTCTTCCCCAGTAGAGTGTTGGAACAGCTGATGTTGTATTCCCCTGCAGAGTTGTACTCTCCCCCGAAGTCAGATGATTCTTTCTTCCCCAGCGGAATTGAAATTCCCCCATCAGAGTCGTACTCTCCTGTTGAAGTAGAATGATTTCTATCCCCGGCTGAGTCCGCAGAAAAGCAGAATCCTTGGGAGTTGATCGGATCATGATCAATTTTCCCCAGCAGAGCGTGGGGGCAGTCAATGCTGTGTTCCCCCAGAGTCGCACTCTCTCCAGCGAAGCAGAATGACTTCTCCTTCCTCAGCCGAGTTTGCAGATGTCCGAGAGATCCGAATCCTTGGAAGTTGATCAGATCATGATTGGTTTTTCCCCAGTGGAGTGTTAAGCAGCTGAAGTTGGTTCCCCACAGAGTGGTCATCCCCAGAAGAGTAGCCGAGACGGCCGCGCAGTTCATTCTCGCGATTGATATCAACAGATCCAAGTTCTCGTAGAGCTTCGTCCCCTGCAGTAGTCAGCTGGAGTTGTTCCCCTGCAGCAGTTCACGGAAGATTAATTCCCCAGACAGAGCCTAATTGATATTGGCGTGTTCACGTTCTCCTCAGCCGGATGACTCCTCTACCTGAGTGGTTCTTTCTCCTTGACAGGAGGATTTCCCCCCCCCCCCCCTTCGGCATTTATTTTGCTGATGGGATCGCATCATTGTGCATGATTGCATAGCATTGTGCATGACTGCATAGCATTTAAACGTTGCAATGGCATTGTGCATGATTGCATGGCATTTAACATAAACGCATATCATTCTCATGTGGGGCATAGTGCAGAAGCATACACATCATAGGCATGATCTAGGTCATCATCATCCTTATTGTACAGGTGTACTACCGAAGGACCGGTTGCTCAGGATGATTCTTGATGTTCTCCCCAGCAAGGTTGTTTTCTTAGATGATTCTAAAGACCCCGGTGTGATCCCCGCAGTCGCTCGCTCAAGATGATTTTTGAGATCCCCAACGAAGTCTTCAGTTCGAGATGATTCTCAAATCCCTCAGCAGGGCCATTTGCTTAAGACGATTCTTAAAACCTCAGTACAGCTTCCCGAGTTGTTTGCTTAGGATGATTCTTGAGCTCCCTAGTAGCGCCTCCAGCAAGAGTTGCCCAGGAAGATTCCTGGAATTCCCAATCAGAATGCTTGCTCTAGAAAGGTTATTAGTTCAGGACGATTCCTGAAGATGCCCGATGGATTTGTTTGGTCAAGATGGTTCTTGAAGTCCAGAGCAGCATGATATGTCTGCTCCCACAACGATGTCTGATCTGAAGATGGATTTCGTAAGCGCCCGAAGGCGGTATCAGAAGGTTCCGGTGAGTCCAGATTTCCGTGTTGAAGAATCAACAGGTAGCTGAAGACAAGGTTCCAAAGGTTGTAGATGCAACAGAGTGATTCGTGTGAGTCTGAAGACCAAGTCAGTTGTCCTGAGGAGATGATTGATTGCGATCAAGTGGATAGTTTTTCTTCTGACTGAAGTCAAAGATGTGTCTCCAGCTGAAGCGGAGTTTTGCCTGAAGGCAAAGTGTTGGAATCCCCGTAGAGTCATGAATGGCTCAGGATACCATTTCTCTGACTGAAGTCACAGATTTCCCAAGCTGAAGCGAAGGTGCCTAAGGGCAAGGTTATCCCCAAGGTCATGAATGACCTAGGATTCATTTTTCGGACTGAAGGCCGAAGTATATCCCTGACTGAAGTCACGGATACTATATAGCAGAGGTGGAGTTGCCCGAAGGCAAATCCTTGTATCCTTGAAGGCCAAGGATCATTTTCTTCAGACTGAAGTCAAAGATACCTCCTACAAAGTTCACATCCTTGAAGGTCAAGGATGCTTATCTTCAGAAGTACTTGAAGATTGTTTTCTAGCTGAAGCTGGAAAGGGCCAGGGGCCAGGGTTTCATATACCTTTAACGTTGAAGTTCTACGGCGGGCAGTGTGCAGCAGTATTCCGATGTTCGTCATGGTTCTGAGGGTGAACCCCAGATCAGAGAGTGTTTGGTTGAGTCTCTCATTCCCAGCAGAGTAGCTCCAAATACGCAAGTGTACCTTTTGTTCCAGTTACCAGGGGTGAACCCCAGGGCAGATTTGTTCAGTGTGGTATTTTGTTCGACGGCGAGGTTGAATGTTTGTTTCCGACGGCGAGGTCAGATTATGATTTGTTTGACGGCAATGTCAGACTCCTTAAATCCCCAGCAGAGATGATGTTGGTACGACGGCGATGTCGAGTGTCGCTCATATGATGTTTGTTTCCGACGGCGAGGTCAGATTATGATTTGTTTGACGGCAATGTCAGACTCCTTAAATCCCCAGCAGAGATGATGTTGGTACGACGGCGATGTCGAGTGTCTCTCATATGATGTTTGTTTCCGGCGGCGATGTCAGATCAGTATTTCTCCAGCTAGTTGTTGAGCAGCTAGTGTTGCAGTATTCGAAAATTTGTTCCCCGCAGAGTACCGTGTGCTCATGCAGTTGGCAAATTTTCGGGTTTACCGATATTCAACCGTCTCGTACCTTGATTGGTTGAGAGCCGTTCGCTTCTCACCCAGTCAGGTTCAAGCCGTTTGAATAGGGGCAGCTGTTGCACACCAAAATTTGACCAACAATTATTTACTCATTGAGTGTTTGGAAGTTGATATATTCATCAGAAAGTTCAAGAGATCCTCAGAGGAGTGGGTTGAAACCAGGGTTGTATGCTTCATAGCTTGAGAGTTGTGGGTGCCCCTCAGATGATTCTGAGACTTTGAGAATGAATTAGATGTTTTGAGAAAGCTTATGAGATGTCTGGATAGCCATCATGAAGCCCATAGAGGTCATTATGCAAGAGTTCAGAGGATTCAACCATGAATGGTAGAATTAGGGTTTTGACTGGGTCAACCCTAGATCAGCTGAAGATTTGGAGAAGGTTGAGACTTAATCCAAGGGCCATGAGATCATGGAATGATGCATAGAGATGTTGTAAAGATGATTCCTAGACCAACTCATCATGATTGAGGAGTTTGAGAAGTTTCAAGTCAGGGTTTCTGAGGATTGTCAGTGGAAAAACCCTAATTTGATCCCTATTTTCCAGGCAGTTTTAGCTCTAGATGTGATTGATATCTCATCTTCCCCACAACATGAATGTTGTAGAGCTTGTTCTTAGCTTTAATTTGAGTGGTGGAAGTCCTTGATAGGAGTTACAGAGCTCAAGTTATGGTTTTGACAAATTACAGGTCAGCAGAGGTATGTGAATCTGGGTCCTTGAAAGTCACCCAACTTGCAGACAACTTTTGCCCTAGTAGGATGATTCCTATGGTTTCTTGGTCAACATGAATGTTGAAGATCATCTTCTAAGCTTTAATTTGAGTGGTAGAAGTCCTTGATTGGATTTGTGGAACTCAACTTATGGTTTGAACAAGGCAGGGGTATTTTGGTCATTTGTCAGTTATAGGTCATTTTAGCCAATGCCTAAAACTCCTATTTCCAAGCCTCAAATGGAAAAACTCAAAACATGAAAGTTGCTCAAAATGTGATTTTAAGTCTCGAAATAAGGTCACAAATTGTTGAAAAAGCTCATAGCATGAAATTCCATGATTGGTCAAAAATGAACTAAAAATGACTTATAACTTTGAAAAGTTGAAATTGAAAAGTGATTTGGGAGATCCACAAATCCAAAATAGGTCATCCAATATATCATTTTGATTGGAAAAACCATTTTAAGAACTTTGGTTTAAATAGATTTTTCATTTGAGGCTTAAAAAATGAGGTTCCTTTGGAAATTTGTTGCTTGCAAAAGAAGGTAACATTGAAAAACCCTACACAAGTGAAACTAAAGGCTGATTTGCATTCCTTATCACTCAATAACTCATGTAAGGACAATTTGGCATAGAGTTGAAGGGCTGTACCAAGGGAAACAAGGATTGGCATATGAGATGAGTTGGAATCAAAATGTCATGACATGATAAATTGAACATCCCATAGGATCATTCCAGAACCTTCTAGAAGAGTCTAAACCTCTCTATATAAGGATTATAGCTGGTGCAGGGCATTGGTTAGAGAAGAAGGAGGCAGAATTGAAGGATAGCACTTGGATTTTCAAGCTTGCATCAAGAATCAAATCGTGGAATTAAGGAAGATTCAACCTCTACTCTTGCAAACAGAAGCAAGGAGGTGATTCCCTGAGTGATTCCATAAGAGATTGAGGCTTGGTTTGAGCAAATTCCTCATCTGTTCATCAAGAAACCAGGTCTGCCATTTTCTTCTTTACACCCTTAATTATGCATTGATAGATTGATTTGTTAGCATAGAACTGTTAGAAACAACTAGAGGACCAATTCCTGAAAGCTAGAGATCATTTCATGGAGTTTGAGTTTTTGACTCGAATCTTGAATCACCAAGAACTACTTGTATGTTGAGTGTTAAGATTAGATAATTATATCAGAGTAATGAGGGCCATGAGTAGAGTAGGTTAGTGTCAAGAAACGCAAGAAACAAGGAGGTCGAAAATGGAGTGTTTACTCAAGTTGGTGCTATCGGGTTAGTCAGTAGGAAGTGTTTTAATGGAGACTATCGGTCCAGCCGTGTAGAGCTTGAAAAATGGAGCAATATTGATGTTTACACTTTGGGATTTCATTGAGTAGTGAGAGAGAACCGTTGGGAGAAAGGTATTCACGTATGGTGCATCAATGGAAGTTTGAAACCCTAGCTTGTGTCCAAGCTTGAAGACGATATGCTGTCCGTCGGATCCATGCGTTTTAATTGACTGGAAATCGCATCCTACGGTCCAAATTAATTCACGAAATGGAGGGAAATTTAAACGCAGCAAAACGCAGAGTTTAGCTTATGTAGTGTCTTGGGCTTGAGCAACTTCGCTGATGACACCCCCCAAAGCCAGCCCACTTCAAAACACACTGTAATCCCTTCCTATTCGCACCCGGGTTTCACTCTTTTCTTTTATTTTTTTTAAAATGAATTTCTGATAGTACCTGGGCTTAACGCGTATGCTACGCGCACCCCCACCCTTGAGGCCCAACTGGAATAACCCTGGCGCGCCTTACTATTTGTACCCCCCCTCCCTTTAATTCATATATTTCTTTTATTTTCTTTTTAATATTTTTCTGTTTTGTAAAATTCATTAAAAATAGGAAATAAATGATTTTTTAATCCTTCTTTTTTCTATGATTAGATGAAATTGTGTAGAAAATTATAAAAATAAAAATGAGATTTTATTTTTAGGCTTAATATTTTTAATAGATTTTCCAATTAAATAGCTTTTTAATTGTTTAATTTTGTATCATGATTTTGTAGGAATTGTTTTAGAACCTTCCCTTAGGGTTTTTAATCCATTCTTTTTTGTGCAATTAGATGATGAATCATAGTTCCCCATAGGATTTTTTCTAGATTTTTAGAATTAAATTTTGATTAGTTTAATTAGGGTAGATCTAGGGTGTCCTAATTAGGGTTTAGAATGTGTTTAGGTGATGATTTTCTTTCTTTGAGCAAGTTTATCTTGATCTTTAGGTAGAGACCTTTGTAGATGTTATGAGTAGGTGTTGAGGACCCTTGTGAATAATTGTTAGATTTTTCCCCATTAGTTTAGTATTTTTTAGGTATTTTCTGAGGTTGCCTATTGAGTTTGTGTACCCTGTGGTTATCTGTTCATCTTTGGGGTTCATTCTGAGGAATTTGTTGAGGGGCTTGTGTTGCCTTGAAGACTTTGATGGAGAGCATCATGGAGAGAAGCTTGTAGATCAAGACTCAGAGACCCAGAGCTTGTCTTGTTCCCAGTCTGTGAGGTTTGAGACCCTGAAGTTTGAAGGAAGTTCATGGTACTTTCCTGAGGAAGGCACTATGAATGACTTTCATTCTTTCTTCTCACCTCTTTCTTAAGTATCCAATGATGTTGGAGCCAACTTGTGAGTTTAATTTCTCCTGAGGAGGAATGTAAACTGATCACCTGTTGTTGAGCCACATGGGGTACAATTCCTAAGTGGAAGCCTCCTAGTACTTTCCAGAGGAAGGTCCTATGGGTCTATTCACTTAGTTCCCTTAGTTTATCTAGGATTTCTTAAGTATCCAATGATGTTGGAGCCAACTTGTGAGTTTAATTTCTCCTGAGGAGGAATGTAAACTGATCACATGTTGTTGAGCCACATGGGATACAACTCCTAAGTGGAAGCCTCCTAGTACTTTCCTGAGGAAGGTCCTATGGGTCTATTCACTTGGTTCCACTAGTTCAGATAGGATTTCCTAAATATCCAGTGATGTTGGAGCCTGCTTGTGAGTTTAATTTCTCCTGAGGAGGAATATAAACTGATCACAGTGGTTGAGCCACATAGGGTATGACTCCTGAGTATACACCTCTTAGTGCTTTCCTGAGGAAGACACTATGAGTCTGCTTGCTTAGCTCCCTTTCTTTGGTAAGCTTGTCCTGAAGCTTGAAGACTGGGAATGATTTCTCTTGTTAGGGTTTGCTTGAGAGCTTTGCTTAGATTTGTTTAGATTCTGTGATTAGGGTTAGGATTAGAGAGTAGATTGATTCTTTCTCAAGTGTGTTTGTTTGCCTGATGGCACTTCATTTCCTTTACCTGTTCATTGCTTGATAGCATGTGGTTTATATTCAGTATGATTGCTGTTATTTCATTCTGGCTTGAGGTTGAGATGAGCTTGTGGAGGCTGAAGCCCCACACACATTTCCTCCCTCACTTGCATTGCATGCATTTTACTGTTAAAGCTGATGTTTGTGTCTGTTTCTGTGTATCATTGACATGATCCCTTAGGACTCTCATTTCCTTTGATAAGGATTTGATGATAGACTTTTAGGTTGAAACCTATGCATGACAACATCTTGGAGCTCCCTGTTCAAACTTCAACCATAGGATGAATCCATGGCATGATAACAGTAGGACTTGATAGTCTCCCTCCTAGTTGAGCCATTTTAACCCGTAGTTTCCCGAACTACGTTTGCTCTGATCTTTCATACCAGATGAAAGTACGTAGGCATAGGATGCGATATCCTAGCGAGCAACCTTTCCCCACCCTCGCCCGTAGTAAGCCGAACTACGTTGACTCTGATTTCTCATTCTCTGATGAGAATACGTAGGCATAAAGTGCGATGCTTTGCCGAGTCATTTTCTTTTCTTTTTCAGCCAGCCTTGATAGATAGATTATAACCAACCCGTCCAAGTAAACAAACAAGCGAGGATCCCGTCGAGTACGACGGACGTGAGGGGTGCTAATACCTTCCCCTTGCGTAACCGACTCCCGAACCCAGACAATGGTTGCGACGACCTTGTCTTACCCTTTTTCGTCAGGTTTTTCCGATCGTTTCCTTTCCCGCTCTGAGGGATAAATAACGAAAGGTGGCGACTCTTCTGTCATGCCGGCACCTTATTTTCGCGCAAGCGACAATTACCCATATAGATTTAATTTATTTGTCATTCATTTACAGTCTTAATACTCTGTGGTTAGTGACGAATAAACATCGAATTTGGTGATGGAGAAGAAACTTATTGAATATATTTACATCTAACTTACCATAATTCAATGTGAAAATGGTAAATATCAATAAATTCTAGCTTGACTATTTATTTTAATAATTACCTATTCTATATGAAAAATATGTCATGGATTATAGTCTTTTAAATTTGTTTTTTAGTGGGGAAAAACCTAAAATTTTGTGGTGGAGTAGATAAATAAAATATAATTAATTTTTTACATCTACTATAGTCTATTATATTTTTAGCTTAGTGATAAAAGAATTTAGAATTTTGGGATGGTGAAGAAAAATATTGAATATTTTTAGATGTAATATACCATAAGTCAATGTGAATACGATGAATATAAATAATATTGAGATTGATTATTTAATTTTAATTGTTATGCATATGCATGAATTATGGGTCATTCATTTCTAGTCTGCTAACATAGTTTCTTAGAGGTGAAGAAACCAAAATTTTGGTGATGGAGAAGAAGAAAATATAAAAATTGTTTACATCTATTATACCATAATACAATGTGATTATAGTGAATACAAATAACATAGAGCTTAAATATTTAATTTTACTGATTACCCATGTAGATGTAATTTATTTATCATTCATTTACAGTCTTAAAACTCTGTGGATTAGTGACGAATAAACATGGAATTTGGTGATGGTGAAGAAACATATTGAATATATTTACATCTAACTTACCATAATTCAATGTGAAAATGGTAATTATCAATAAATTCTAGGTTGACTATTTATTTTAATAATTACCTATTTTATATGAAAAATATGTCATGGATTATTGTCTTTTAATTTGTTTTTTAGTGGGGAAAAACCTAAAATTTTGTGATGGAGTAGATCAATAAAATATAATTAATGTTTTACATCTACTATAGTCTATTATATTTTTAGCTTAGTGATAAAAGAATTTAGAATTTTGGGATGGTGAAGAAAAATATTGAATATTTTTAGATGTAATATACCATAAGTCAATGTGAATACGATGAGTATAAATAATATTGAGATTGATTATTTAATTTTAATTGTTATGAATATGCATGAATTATGGGTCATTCATTTGTAGTCCCTTAACTTATTTTCTAAGAGGTGAAGAAGCCAAAATTTTGGTGATGCAGAAGAAGAAAAATATAGAAATTGTTTACATCTATTATACCATAATACACTGTGATTATAGTGAAGACAAATAACATTGAGCTTAAATATTTAATTTTAGTGATTACCCATATAGATTTAATTTATTTGTCATTCATTTACAGTCTTAATACTCTGTGGTTAGTGACGAATAAACATGGAATTTGGTGATGGAGAAGAAACTTATTGAATATATTTACATCTAACTTACCATAATTCAATGTGAAAATGGTAAATATCAATAAATTCTAGCTTGACTATTTATTTTAATAATTACCTAATTTATATGAAAAATATGTCATGGATTATAGTCTTTTAACTTTGTTTTTTAGTGGGGAAAAACGTAAAATTTTGTGATGAAGTAGATAAATAAAATATAATTAATGTTTTACATCTACTATAGTCTATTATGTTTTTAGCATAGTGATAAAAGAATTTAAAACTTTGGGATGGTGAAGAAAAATATTGAATATTTTTAGATGTAATATACCATAAGTCAATGTGAATACGATGAATATATATAATATTGAGATTGATTATTTAATTTTAATTGTTATACATATGCATGAGTTATGGGTCATTCATCTGTAGTCTGTTAACATAGTTTCTTAGAGGTGAAGAAACCAAAATTTTGGTGATGGAGAAGAAGAAAAATATAAAAGTTGTTTACATCTATTATACCATAATACAATGTGATTATAGTGAATACAAATAACATTGAGCTTAAATATTTAATTTTAGTGATTACCCATATAGATTTAATTTATTTGTCATTCATTTACAGTCTTAATACTCTGTGGTTAGTGACGAATAAACATCGAATTTGGTGATGGAGAAGAAACTTATTGAATATATTTACATCTAACTTACCATAATTCAATGTGAAAATGGTAAATATCAATAAATTCTAGCTTGACTATTTATTTTAATAATTACCTATTCTATATGAAAAATATGTCATGGATTATAGTCTTTTAAATTTGTTTTTTAGTGGGGAAAAACCTAAAATTTTGTGGTGGAGTAGATAAATAAAATATAATTAATTTTTTACATCTACTATAGTCTATTATATTTTTAGCTTAGTGATAAAAGAATTTAGAATTTTGGGATGGTGAAGAAAAATATTGAATATTTTTAGATGTAATATACCATAAGTCAATGTGAATACGATGAATATAAATAATATTGAGATTGATTATTTAATTTTAATTGTTATGCATATGCATGAATTATGGGTCATTCATTTCTAGTCTGCTAACATAGTTTCTTAGAGGTGAAGAAACCAAAATTTTGGTGATGGAGAAGAAGAAAATATAAAAATTGTTTACATCTATTATACCATAATACAATGTGATTATAGTGAATACAAATAACATAGAGCTTAAATATTTAATTTTACTGATTACCCATGTAGATGTAATTTATTTATCATTCATTTACAGTCTTAAAACTCTGTGGATTAGTGACGAATAAACATGGAATTTGGTGATGGTGAAGAAACATATTGAATATATTTACATCTAACTTACCATAATTCAATGTGAAAATGGTAATTATCAATAAATTCTAGGTTGACTATTTATTTTAATAATTACCTATTTTATATGAAAAATATGTCATGGATTATTGTCTTTTAATTTGTTTTTTAGTGGGGAAAAACCTAAAATTTTGTGATGGAGTAGATAAATAAAATATAATTAATGTTTTACATCTACTATAGTCAATTATATTTTTAGCTTAGTGATAAAAGAATTTAGAATTTTGGGATGGTGAAGAAAAATATTGAATATTTTTAGATGTAATATACCATAAGTCAATGTGAATACGATGAATATAAATAATATTGAGATTGATTATTTAATTTTAATTGTTATGAATATGCATGAATTATGGGTCATTCATTTGTAGTCCCTTAACTTATTTTCTAAGAGGTGAAGAAGCCAAAATTTTGGTGATGCAGAAGAAGAAAAATATAGAAATTGTTTACATCTATTATACCATAATACACTGTGATTATAGTGAAGACAAATAACATTGAGCTTAAATATTTAATTTTAGTGATTACCCATATAGATTTAATTTATTTGTCATTCATTTACAGTCTTAATACTCTGTGGTTAGTGACGAATAAACATGGAATTTGGTGATGGAGAAGAAACTTATTGAATATATTTACATCTAACTTACCATAATTCAATGTGAAAATGGTAAATATCAATAAATTCTAGCTTGACTATTTATTTTAATAATTACCTAATTTATATGAAAAATATGTCATGGATTATAGTCTTTTAACTTTGTTTTTTAGTGGGGAAAAACCTAAAATTTTGTGATGAAGTAGATAAATAAAATATAATTAATGTTTTACATCTACTATAGTCTATTATGTTTTTAGCATAGTGATAAAAGAATTTAAAACTTTGGGATGGTGAAGAAAAATATTGAATATTTTTAGATGTAATATACCATAAGTCAATGTGAATACGATGAATATATATAATATTGAGATTGATTATTTAATTTTAATTGTTATACATATGCATGAGTTATGGGTCATTCATCTGTAGTCTGTTAACATAGTTTCTTAGAGGTGAAGAAACCAAAATTTTGGTGATGGAGAAGAAGAAAAATATAAAAGTTGTTTACATCTATTATACCATAATACAATGTGATTATAGTGAATACAAATAACATTGAGCTTAAATATTTAATTTTAGTGATTACCCATATAGATTTAATTTATTTGTCATTCATTTACAGTCTTAATACTCTGTGGTTAGTGACGAATAAACATCGAATTTGGTGATGGAGAAGAAACTTATTGAATATATTTACATCTAACTTACCATAATTCAATGTGAAAATGGTAAATATCAATAAATTCTAGCTTGACTATTTATTTTAATAATTACCTATTCTATATGAAAAATATGTCATGGATTATAGTCTTTTAAATTTGCTTTTTAGTGGGGAAAAACCTAAAATTTTGTGGTGGAGTAGATAAATAAAATATAATTAATTTTTTACATATACTATAGTCTATTATATTTTTAGCTTAGTGATAAAAGAATTTAGAATTTTGGGATGGTGAAGAAAAATATTGAATATTTTTAGATGTAATATACCATAAGTCAATGTGAATACGATGAATATAAATAATATTGAGATTGATTATTTAATTTTAATTGTTATGCATATGCATGAATTATGGGTCATTCATTTCTAGTCTGCTAACATAGTTTCTTAGAGGTGAAGAAACCAAAATTTTGGTGATGCAGAAGAAGAAAATATAAAAATTGTTTACATCTATTATACCATAATACAATGTGATTATAGTGAATACAAATAACATAGAGCTTAAATATTTAATTTTACTGATTACCCATGTAGATGTAATTTATTTATCATTCATTTACAGTCTTAAAACTCTGTGGATTAGTGACGAATAAACATGGAATTTGGTGATGGTGAAGAAACATATTGAATATATTTACATCTAACTTACCATAATTCAATGTGAAAATGGTAATTATCAATAAATTCTAGGTTGACTATTTATTTTAACAATTACCTATTTTATATGAAAAATATGTCATGGATTATTGTCTTTTAATTTGTTTTTTAGTGGGGAAAAACCTAAAATTTTGTGATGGAGTAGATAAATAAAATATAATTAATGTTTTACATCTACTATAGTCTATTATATTTTTAGCTTAGTGATAAAAGAATTTAGAATTTTGGGATGGTGAAGAAAAATATTGAATATTTTTAGATGTAATATACCATAAGTCAATGTGAATACGATGAATATAAATAATATTGAGATTGATTATTTAATTTTAATTGTTATGAATATGCATGAATTATGGGTCATTCATTTGTAGTCCCTTAACTTATTTTCTAAGAGGTGAAGAAGCCAAAATTTTGGTGATGCAGAAGAAGAAAAATATAGAAATAGTTTACATCTATTATACCATAATACACTGTGATTATAGTGAAGACAAATAACATTGAGCTTAAATATTTAATTTTAGTGATTACCCATATAGATTTAATTTATTTGTCATTCATTTACAGTCTTAATACTCTGTGGTTAGTGACGAATAAACTTGGAATTTGGTGATGGAGAAGAAACTTATTGAATATATTTACATCTAACTTACCATAATTTAATGTGAAAATGGTAAATATCAATAAATTCTAGCTTGACTATTTATTTTAATAATTACCTAATTTATATGAAAAATATGTCATGGATTATAGTCTTTTAACTTTGTTTTTTAGTGGGGAAAAACCTAAAATTTTGTGATGAAGTAGATAAATAAAATATAATTAATGTTTTACATCTACTATAGTCTATTATATTTTTAGCTTAGTGATAAAAGAATTTAGAATTTTGGGATGGTGAAGAAAAATATTGAATATTTTTAGATGTAATATACCATAAGTCAATGTGAATACGATGAATATAAATAATATTGAGATTGATTATTTAATTTTAATTGTTATGCATATGCATGAATTATGGGTCATTCATTTCTAGTCTGCTAACATAGTTTCTTAGAGGTGAAGAAACCAAAATTTTGGTGATGGAGAAGAAGAAAATATAAAAATTGTTTACATCTATTATACCATAATACAATGTGATTATAGTGAATACAAATAACATAGAGCTTAAATATTTAATTTTACTGATTACCCATGTAGATGTAATTTATTTATCATTCATTTACAGTCTTAAAACTCTGTGGATTAGTGACGAATAAACATGGAATTTGGTGATGGTGAAGAAACATATTGAATATATTTACATCTAACTTACCATAATTCAATGTGAAAATGGTAATTATCAATAAATTCTAGGTTGACTATTTATTTTAACAATTACCTATTTTATATGAAAAATATGTCATGGATTATTGTCTTTTAATTTGTTTTTTAGTGGGGAAAAACCTAAAATTTTGTGATGGAGTAGATAAATAAAATATAATTAATGTTTTACATCTACTATAGTCTATTATATTTTTAGCTTAGTGATAAAAGAATTTAGAATTTTGGGATGGTGAAGAAAAATATTGAATATTTTTAGATGTAATATACCATAAGTCAATGTGAATACGATGAATATAAATAATATTGAGATTGATTATTTAATTTTAATTGTTATGAATATGCATGAATTATGGGTCATTCATTTGTAGTCCCTTAACTTATTTTCTAAGAGGTGAAGAAGCCAAAATTTTGGTGATGCAGAAGAAGAAAAATTTAGAAATAGTTTACATCTATTATACCATAATACACTGTGATTATAGTGAAGACAAATAACATTGAGCTTAAATATTTAATTTTAGTGATTACCCATATAGATTTAATTTATTTGTCATTCATTTACAGTCTTAATACTCTGTGGTTAGTGACGAATAAACTTGGAATTTGGTGATGGAGAAGAAACTTATTGAATATATTTACATCTAACTTACCATAATTTAATGTGAAAATGGTAAATATCAATAAAT
The DNA here is from genome assembly GCA_963859935.3 of Lathyrus sativus. Lineage (NCBI taxonomy): Eukaryota > Viridiplantae > Streptophyta > Magnoliopsida > Fabales > Fabaceae > Lathyrus > Lathyrus sativus. Next base: position 14,799,403 of record OZ012737.1, read on the forward strand.
TCTAGCTTGACTATTTATTTTAATAATTACCTAATTTATATGAAAAATATGTCATGGATTATAGTCTTTTAACTTTGTTTTTTAGTGGGGAAAAACCTAAAATTTTGTGATGAAGTAGATAAATAAAATATAATTAATGTTTTACATCTACTATAGTCTATTATATTTTTAGCTTAGTGATAAAAGAATTTAGAATTTTGGGATGGTGAAGAAAAATATTGAATATTTTTAGATGTAATATACCATAAGTCAATGTGAATACGATGAATATAAATAATATTGAGATTGATTATTTAATTTTAATTGTTATGCATATGCATGAATTATGGGTCATTCATTTCTAGTCTGCTAACATAGTTTCTTAGAGGTGAAGAAACCAAAATTTTGGTGATGGAGAAGAAGAAAATATAAAAATTGTTTACATCTATTATACCATAATACAATGTGATTATAGTGAATACAAATAACATAGAGCTTAAATATTTAATTTTACTGATTACCCATGTAGATGTAATTTATTTATCATTCATTTACAGTCTTAAAACTCTGTGGATTAGTGACGAATAAACATGGAATTTGGTGATGGTGAAGAAACATATTGAATATATTTACATCTAACTTACCATAATTCAATGTGAAAATGGTAATTATCAATAAATTCTAGGTTGACTATTTATTTTAACAATTACCTATTTTATATGAAAAATATGTCATGGATTATTGTCTTTTAATTTGTTTTTTAGTGGGGAAAAACCTAAAATTTTGTGATGGAGTAGAATAATAAAATATAATTAATGTTTTACATCTACTATAGTCTATTATATTTTTAGCTTAGTGATAAAAGAATTTAGAATTTTGGGATGGTGAAGAAAAATATTGAATATTTTTAGATGTAATATACCATAAGTCAATGTGAATACGATGAATATAAATAATATTGAGATTGATTATTTAATTTTAATTGTTATGAATATGCATGAATTATGGGTCATTCATTTGTAGTCCCTTAACTTATTTTCTAAGAGGTGAAGTAGCCAAAATTTTGGTGATGCAGAAGAAGAAAAATATAGAAATAGTTTACATCTATTATACCATAATACACTGTGATTATAGTGAAGACAAATAACATTGAGCTTAAATATTTAATTTTAGTGATTACCCATATAGATTTAATTTATTTGTCATTCATTTACAGTCTTAATACTCTGTGATTAGTGACGAATAAACTTGGAATTTGGTGATGGAGAAGAAACTTATTGAATATATTTACATCTAACTTACCATAATTTAATGTGAAAATGGTAAATATCAATAAATTCTAGCTTGACTATTTATTTTAATAATTACCTAATTTATATGAAAAATATGTCATGGATTATAGTCTTTTAACTTTGTTTTTTAGTGGGGAAAAACCTAAAATTTTGTGATGAAGTAGATAAATAAAATATAATTAATGTTTTACATCTACTATAGTCTATTATGCTTTTAGCATAGTGATAAAAGAATTTAAAACTTTGGGATGGTGAAGAAAAATATTAAATATTTTTAGATGTAATATACCATAAGTCAATGTGAATACGATGAATATATATAATATTGAGATTGATTATTTAATTTTAATTGTTATACATATGCATGAGTTATGGGTCATTCATCTGTAGTCTGTTAACATAGTTTCTTAGAGGTGAAGAAACCAAAATTTTTGTGATGGAGAAGAAGAAAAATATAAAAGTTGTTTACATCTATTATACCATAATACAATGTGATTATAGTGAATACAAATAACATTGAGCTTAAATATTTAATTTTAGTGATTACCCATATAGATTTAATTTATTTGTCATTCATTTACAGTCTTAATACTCTATGGTTAGTGACGAATAAACATCGAATTTGGTGATGGAGAAGAAACTTATTGAATATATTTACATCTAACTTACCATAATTCAATGTGAAAATGGTAAATATCAATAAATTCTAGCTTGACTATTTATTTTAATAATTACCTATTCTATATGAAAAATATGTCATGGATTATAGTCTTTTAAATTTGTTTTTTAGTGGGGAAAAACCTAAAATTTTGTGGTGGAGTAGATAAATAAAATATAATTAATTTTTTACATCTACTATAGTCTATTATATTTTTAGCTTAGTGATAAAAGAATTTAGAATTTTGGGATGGTCAAGAAAAATATTGAATATTTTTAGATGTAATATACCATAAGTCAATGTGAATACGATGAATATAAATAATATTGAGATTGATTATTTAATTTTAATTGTTATGCATATGCATTAATTATGGGTCATTCATTTCTAGTCTGCTAACATAGTTTCTTAGAGGTGAAGAAACCAAAATTTTGGTGATGGAGAAGAAGAAAATATAAAAATTGTTTACATCTATTATACCATAATACAATGTGATTATAGTGAATACAAATAACATTGAGCTTAAATATTTAATTTTACTGATTACCCATGTAGATGTAATTTATTTATCATTCATTTACAATCTTAAAACTCTGTGGATTAGTGACGAATAAACATGGAATTTGGTGATGGTGAAGAAACATATTGAATATATTTACATCTAACTTACCATAATTCAATGTGAAAATGGTAATTATCAATAAATTCTAGGTTGACTATTTATTTTAATAATTACCTATTTTATATGAAAAATATGTCATGGATTATTGTCTTTTAATTTGTTTTTTAGTGGGGAAAAACCTAAAATTTTGTGATGGAGTAGAATAATAAAATATAATTAATGTTTTACATCTACTATAGTCTATTATATTTTTAGCTTAGTGATAAAAGAATTTAGAATTTTGGGATGGTGAAGAAAAATATTGAATATTTTTAGATGTAATATACCATAAGTCAATGTGAATACGATGAATATAAATAATATTGAGATTGATTATTTAATTTTAATTGTTATGAATATGCATGAATTATGGGTCATTCATTTGTAGTCCCTTAACTTATTTTCTAAGAGGTGAAGAAGCCAAAATTTTGGTGATGCAGAAGAAGAAAAATATAGAAATAGTTTACATCTATTATACCATAATACACTGTGATTATAGTGAAGACAAATAACATTGAGCTTAAATATTTAATTTTAGTGATTACCCATATAGATTTAATTTATTTGTCATTCATTTACAGTCTTAATACTCTGTGATTAGTGACGAATAAACTTGGAATTTGGTGATGGAGAAGAAACTTATTGAATATATTTACATCTAACTTACCATAATTTAATGTGAAAATGGTAAATATCAATAAATTCTAGCTTGACTATTTATTTTAATAATTACCTAATTTATATGAAAAATATGTCATGGATTATAGTCTTTTAACTTTGTTTTTTAGTGGGGAAAAACCTAAAATTTTGTGATGAAGTAGATAAATAAAATATAATTAATGTTTTACATCTACTATAGTCTATTATGCTTTTAGCATAGTGATAAAAGAATTTAAAACTTTGGGATGGTGAAGAAAAATATTAAATATTTTTAGATGTAATATACCATAAGTCAATGTGAATACGATGAATATATATAATATTGAGATTGATTATTTAATTTTAATTGTTATACATATGCATGAGTTATGGGTCATTCATCTGTAGTCTGTTAACATAGTTTCTTAGAGGTGAAGAAACCAAAATTTTTGTGATGGAGAAGAAGAAAAATATAAAAGTTGTTTACATCTATTATACCATAATACAATGTGATTATAGTGAATACAAATAACATTGAGCTTAAATATTTAATTTTAGTGATTACCCATATAGATTTAATTTATTTGTCATTCATTTACAGTCTTAATACTCTATGGTTAGTGACGAATAAACATCGAATTTGGTGATGGAGAAGAAACTTATTGAATATATTTACATCTAACTTACCATAATTCAATGTGAAAATGGTAAATATCAATAAATTCTAGCTTGACTATTTATTTTAATAATTACCTATTCTATATGAAAAATATGTCATGGATTATAGTCTTTTAAATTTGTTTTTTAGTGGGGAAAAACCTAAAATTTTGTGGTGGAGTAGATAAATAAAATATAATTAATTTTTTACATCTACTATAGTCTATTATATTTTTAGCTTAGTGATAAAAGAATTTAGAATTTTGGGATGGTCAAGAAAAATATTGAATATTTTTAGATGTAATATACCATAAGTCAATGTGAATACGATGAATATAAATAATATTGAGATTGATTATTTAATTTTAATTGTTATGCATATGCATTAATTATGGGTCATTCATTTCTAGTCTGCTAACATAGTTTCTTAGAGGTGAAGAAACCAAAATTTTGGTGATGGAGAAGAAGAAAATATAAAAATTGTTTACATCTATTATACCATAATACAATGTGATTATAGTGAATACAAATAACATTGAGCTTAAATATTTAATTTTACTGATTACCCATGTAGATGTAATTTATTTATCATTCATTTACAATCTTAAAACTCTGTGGATTAGTGACGAATAAACATGGAATTTGGTGATGGTGAAGAAACATATTGAATATATTTACATCTAACTTACCATAATTCAATGTGAAAATGGTAATTATCAATAAATTCTAGGTTGACTATTTATTTTAATAATTACCTATTTTATATGAAAAATATGTCATGGATTATTGTCTTTTAATTTGTTTTTTAGTGGGGAAAAACCTAAAATTTTGTGATGGAGTAGAATAATAAAATATAATTAATGTTTTACATCTACTATAGTCTATTATATTTTTAGCTTAGTGATAAAAGAATTTAGAATTTTGGGATGGTGAAGAAAAATATTGAATATTTTTAGATGTAATATACCATAAGTCAATGTGAATACGATGAATATAAATAATATTGAGATTGATTATTTAATTTTAATTGTTATGAATATGCATGAATTATGGGTCATTCATTTGTAGTCCCTTAACTTATTTTCTAAGAGGTGAAGAAGCCAAAATTTTGGTGATGCAGAAGAAGAAAAATATAGAAATAGTTTACATCTATTATACCATAATACACTGTGATTATAGTGAAGACAAATAACATTGAGCTTAAATATTTAATTTTAGTGATTACCCATATAGATTTAATTTATTTGTCATTCATTTACAGTCTTAATACTCTGTGATTAGTGACGAATAAACTTGGAATTTGGTGATGGAGAAGAAACTTATTGAATATATTTACATCTAACTTACCATAATTTAATGTGAAAATGGTAAATATCAATAAATTCTAGCTTGACTATTTATTTTAATAATTACCTAATTTATATGAAAAATATGTCATGGATTATAGTCTTTTAACTTTGTTTTTTAGTGGGGAAAAACCTAAAATTTTGTGATGAAGTAGATAAATAAAATATAATTAATGTTTTACATCTACTATAGTCTATTATGCTTTTAGCATAGTGATAAAAGAATTTAAAACTTTGGGATGGTGAAGAAAAATATTAAATATTTTTAGATGTAATATACCATAAGTCAATGTGAATACGATGAATATATATAATATTGAGATTGATTATTTAATTTTAATTGTTATACATATGCATGAGTTATGGGTCATTCATCTGTAGTCTGTTAACATAGTTTCTTAGAGGTGAAGAAACCAAAATTTTTGTGATGGAGAAGAAGAAAAATATAAAAGTTGTTTACATCTATTATACCATAATACAATGTGATTATAGTGAATACAAATAACATTGAGCTTAAATATTTAATTTTAGTGATTACCCATATAGATTTAATTTATTTGTCATTCATTTACAGTCTTAATACTCTATGGTTAGTGACGAATAAACATCGAATTTGGTGATGGAGAAGAAACTTATTGAATATATTTACATCTAACTTACCATAATTCAATGTGAAAATGGTAAATATCAATAAATTCTAGCTTGACTATTTATTTTAATAATTACCTATTCTATATGAAAAATATGTCATGGATTATAGTCTTTTAAATTTGTTTTTTAGTGGGGAAAAACCTAAAATTTTGTGGTGGAGTAGATAAATAAAATATAATTAATTTTTTACATCTACTATAGTCTATTATATTTTTAGCTTAGTGATAAAAGAATTTAGAATTTTGGGATGGTCAAGAAAAATATTGAATATTTTTAGATGTAATATACCATAAGTCAATGTGAATACGATGAATATAAATAATATTGAGATTGATTATTTAATTTTAATTGTTATGCATATGCATTAATTATGGGTCATTCATTTCTAGTCTGCTAACATAGTTTCTTAGAGGTGAAGAAACCAAAATTTTGGTGATGGAGAAGAAGAAAATATAAAAATTGTTTACATCTATTATACCATAATACAATGTGATTATAGTGAATACAAATAACATTGAGCTTAAATATTTAATTTTACTGATTACCCATGTAGATGTAATTTATTTATCATTCATTTACAATCTTAAAACTCTGTGGATTAGTGACGAATAAACATGGAATTTGGTGATGGTGAAGAAACATATTGAATATATTTACATCTAACTTACCATAATTCAATGTGAAAATGGTAATTATCAATAAATTCTAGGTTGACTATTTATTTTAATAATTACCTATTTTATATGAAAAATATGTCATGGATTATTGTCTTTTAATTTGTTTTTTAGTGGGGAAAAACCTAAAATTTTGTGATGGAGTAGATAAATAAAATATAATTAATGTTTTACATCTACTATAGTCTATTATATTTTTAGCTTAGTGATAAAAGAATTTAGAATTTTGGGATGGTGAAGAAAAATATTGAATATTTTTAGATGTAATATACCATAAGTCAATGTGAATACGATGAATATAAATAATATTGAGATTGATTATTTAATTTTAATTGTTATGAATATGCATGAATTATGGGTCATTCATTTGTAGTCCCTTAACTTATTTTCTAAGAGGTGAAGAAGCCAAAATTTTGGTGATGCAGACGAAGAAAAATATAGAAATTGTTTACATCTATTATACCATAATACACTGTGATTATAGTGAAGACAAATAACATTGAGCTTAAATATTTAATTTTAGTGATTACCCATATAGATTTAATTTATTTGTCATTCATTTACAGTCTTAATACTCTGTGGTTAGTGACGAATAAACATGGAATTTGGTGATGGAGAAGAAACTTATTGAATATATTTACATCTAACTTACCATAATTCAATGTGAAAATGGTAAATATCAATAAATTCTAGCTTGACTATTTATTTTAATAATTACCTAATTTATATGAAAAATATGTCATGGATTATAGTCTTTTAACTTTGTTTTTTAGTGGGGAAAAACCTAAAATTTTGTGATGAAGTAGATAAATAAAATATAATTAATGTTTTACATCTACTATAGTCTATTATGTTTTTAGCATAGTGATAAAAGAATTTAAAACTTTGGGATGGTGAAGAAAAATATTGAATATTTTTAGATGTAATATACCATAAGTCAATGTGAATACGATGAATATATATAATATTGAGATTGATTATTTAATTTTAATTGTTATACATATGCATGAGTTATGGGTCATTCATCTGTAGTCTGTTAACATAGTTTCTTAGAGGTGAAGAAACCAAAATTTTGGTAATGGAGAAGAAGAAAAATATAAAAGTTGTTTACATCTATTATACCATAATACAATGTGATTATAGTGAATACAAATAACATTGAGCTTAAATATTTAATTTTTGTGATTACCCATATAGATTTAATTTATTTGTCATTCATTTACAGTCTTAATACTCTGTGGTTAGTGACGAATAAACATGGAATTTGGTGATGGAGAAGAAACTTATTGAATATATTTACATCTAACTTACCATAATTCAATGTGAAAATGGTAAATATCAATAAATTCTAGCTTGACTATTTATTTTAATAATTACCTATTCTATATGAAAAATATGTCATGGATTATAGTCTTTTAAATTTGTTTTTTAGTGGGGAAAAACCTAAACTTTTGTGATGGTGTAGATAAATAAAATATAATTAATGTTTTACATCTACTATAGTCTATTATGTTTTTAGCATAGCGATAAAAGAATTTAAAACTTTGGGATGGTGAAGAAAAATATTGAATATTTTTAGATGTAATATACCATAAGTCAATGTGAATATGATGAATATAAATAATATTGAGATTGATTATTTAATTTTAATTGTTATGCATATGCATGAATTATGGGTCATTCATTTCTAGTCTGCTAACATAGTTTCTTAGAGGTGAAGAAACCAAAATTTTGGTGATGTAGAAGAAGAAAATATAAAAATTGTTTACATCTATTATACCATAATACAATGTGATTATAGTGAATACAAATAACATTGAGCTTAAATATTTAATTTTACTGATTACCCATGTAGATGTAATTTATTTATCATTCATTTACAATCTTAAAACTCTGTGGATTAGTGACGAATAAACATGGAATTTGGTGATGGTGAAGAAACATATTGAATATATTTACATCTAACTTACCATAATTCAATGTGAAAATGGTAATTATCAATAAATTCTAGGTTGACTATTTATTTTAATAATTACCTATTTTATATGAAAAATATGTCATGGATTATTGTCTTTTAATTTGTTTTTTAGTGGGGAAAAACCTAAAATTTTGTGATGGAGTAGATAAATAAAATATAATTAATGTTTTACATCTACTATAGTCTATTATATTTTTAGCTTAGTGATAAAAGAATTTAGAATTTTGGGATGGTGAAGAAAAATATTGAATATTTTTAGATGTAATATACCATAAGTCAATGTGAATACGATGAATATAAATAATATTGAGATTGATTATTTAATTTTAATTGTTATGAATATGCATGAATTATGGGTCATTCATTTGTAGTCCCTTAACTTATTTTCTAAGAGGTGAAGAAGCCAAAATTTTGGTGATGCAGACGAAGAAAAATATAGAAATTGTTTACATCTATTATACCATAATACACTGTGATTATAGTGAAGACAAATAACATTGAGCTTAAATATTTAATTTTAGTGATTACCCATATAGATTTAATTTATTTGTCATTCATTTACAGTCTTAATACTCTGTGGTTAGTGACGAATAAACATGGAATTTGGTGATGGAGAAGAAACTTATTGAATATATTTACATCTAACTTACCATAATTCAATGTGAAAATGGTAAATATCAATAAATTCTAGCTTGACTATTTATTTTAATAATTACCTAATTTATATGAAAAATATGTCATGGATTATAGTCTTTTAACTTTGTTTTTTAGTGGGGAAAAACCTAAAATTTTGTGATGAAGTAGATAAATAAAATATAATTAATGTTTTACATCTACTATAGTCTATTATGTTTTTAGCATAGTGATAAAAGAATTTAAAACTTTGGGATGGTGAAGAAAAATATTGAATATTTTTAGATGTAATATACCATAAGTCAATGTGAATACGATGAATATATATAATATTGAGATTGATTATTTAATTTTAATTGTTATACATATGCATGAGTTATGGGTCATTCATCTGTAGTCTGTTAACATAGTTTCTTAGAGGTGAAGAAACCAAAATTTTGGTAATGGAGAAGAAGAAAAATATAAAAGTTGTTTACATCTATTATACCATAATACAATGTGATTATAGTGAATACAAATAACATTGAGCTTAAATATTTAATTTTTGTGATTACCCATATAGATTTAATTTATTTGTCATTCATTTACAGTCTTAATACTCTGTGGTTAGTGACGAATAAACATGGAATTTGGTGATGGAGAAGAAACTTATTGAATATATTTACATCTAACTTACCATAATTCAATGTGAAAATGGTAAATATCAATAAATTCTAGCTTGACTATTTATTTTAATAATTACCTATTCTATATGAAAAATATGTCATGGATTATAGTCTTTTAAATTTGTTTTTTAGTGGGGAAAAACCTAAACTTTTGTGATGGTGTAGATAAATAAAATATAATTAATGTTTTACATCTACTATAGTCTATTATGTTTTTAGCATAGCGATAAAAGAATTTAAAACTTTGGGATGGTGAAGAAAAATATTGAATATTTTTAGATGTAATATACCATAAGTCAATGTGAATATGATGAATATAAATAATATTGAGATTGATTATTTAATTTTAATTGTTATGCATATGCATGAATTATGGGTCATTCATTTCTAGTCTGCTAACATAGTTTCTTAGAGGTGAAGAAACCAAAATTTTGGTGATGTAGAAGAAGAAAATATAAAAATTGTTTACATCTATTATACCATAATACAATGTTATTATAGTGAATACAAATAACATTGAGCTTAAATATTTAATTTTACTGATTACCCATGTAGATGTAATTTATTTATCATTCATTTACAATCTTAAAACTCTGTGGATTAGTGACGAATAAACATGGAATTTGGTGATGGTGAAGAAACATATTGAATATATTTACATCTAACTTACCATAATTCAATGTGAAAATGGTAATTATCAATAAATTCTAGGTTGACTATTTATTTTAATAATTACCTATTTTATATGAAAAATATGTCATGGATTATTGTCTTTTAATTTGTTTTTTAGTGGGGAAAAACCTAAAATTTTGTGATGGAGTAGATAAATAAAATATAATTAATGTTTTACATCTACTATAGTCTATTATATTTTTAGCTTAGTGATAAAAGAATTTAGAATTTTGGGATGGTGAAGAAAAATATTGAATATTTTTAGATGTAATATACCATAAGTCAATGTGAATACGATGAATATAAATAATATTGAGATTGATTATTTAATTTTAATTGTTATGAATATGCATGAATTATGGGTCATTCATTTGTAGTCCCTTAACTTATTTTCTAAGAGGTGAAGAAGCCAAAATTTTGGTGATGCAGACGAAGAAAAATATAGAAATTGTTTACATCTATTATACCATAATACACTGTGATTATAGTGAAGACAAATAACATTGAGCTTAAATATTTAATTTTAGTGATTACCCATATAGATTTAATTTATTTGTCATTCATTTACAGTCTTAATACTCTGTGGTTAGTGACGAATAAACATGGAATTTGGTGATGGAGAAGAAACTTATTGAATATATTTACATCTAACTTACCATAATTCAATGTGAAAATGGTAAATATCAATAAATTCTAGCTTGACTATTTATTTTAATAATTACCTAATTTATATGAAAAATATGTCATGGATTATAGTCTTTTAACTTTGTTTTTTAGTGGGGAAAAACCTAAAATTTTGTGATGAAGTAGATAAATAAAATATAATTAATGTTTTACATCTACTATAGTCTATTATGTTTTTAGCATAGTGATAAAAGAATTTAAAACTTTGGGATGGTGAAGAAAAATATTGAATATTTTTAGATGTAATATACCATAAGTCAATGTGAATACGATGAATATATATAATATTGAGATTGATTATTTAATTTTAATTGTTATACATATGCATGAGTTATGGGTCATTCATCTGTAGTCTGTTAACATAGTTTCTTAGAGGTGAAGAAACCAAAATTTTGGTAATGGAGAAGAAGAAAAATATAAAAGTTGTTTACATCTATTATACCATAATACAATGTGATTATAGTGAATACAAATAACATTGAGCTTAAATATTTAATTTTTGTGATTACCCATATAGATTTAATTTATTTGTCATTCATTTACAGTCTTAATACTCTGTGGTTAGTGACGAATAAACATGGAATTTGGTGATGGAGAAGAAACTTATTGAATATATTTACATCTAACTTACCATAATTCAATGTGAAAATGGTAAATATCAATAAATTCTAGCTTGACTATTTATTTTAATAATTACCTATTCTATATGAAAAATATGTCATGGATTATAGTCTTTTAAATTTGTTTTTTAGTGGGGAAAAACCTAAACTTTTGTGATGGTGTAGATAAATAAAATATAATTAATGTTTTACATCTACTATAGTCTATTATGTTTTTAGCATAGCGATAAAAGAATTTAAAACTTTGGGATGGTGAAGAAAAATATTGAATATTTTTAGATGTAATATACCATAAGTCAATGTGAATTTGATGAATATAAATAATATTGAGATTGATTATTTAATTTTAATTGTTATGCATATGCATGAATTATGGGTCATTCATTTCTAGTCTGCTAACATAGTTTCTTAGAGGTGAAGAAACCAAAATTTTGGTGATGTAGAAGAAGAAAATATAAAAATTGTTTACATCTATTATACCATAATACAATGTGATTATAGTGAATACAAATAACATAGAGCTTAAATATTTAATTTTACTGATTACCCATGTAGATGTAATTTATTTATCATTCATTTACAGTCTTAAAACTCTGTGGATTAGTGACGAATAAACATGGAATTTGGTGACGGTGAAGAAACATATTGAATATTTTTACATCTAACTTACCATAATTCAATGTGAAAATGGTAATTATCAATAAATTCTAGGTTGACTATTTATTTTAATAATTACCTATTTTATATGAAAAATATGTCATGGATTATTGTCTTTTAACTTTGTTTTTTAGTGGGGAAAAACCTAAAATTTTGTGATGGAGTAGATAAATAAAATATAATTAATGTTTTACATCTACTATAGTCTATTATATTTTTAGCTTAGTGATAAAAGAATTTAGAATTTTGGGATGGTGAAGAAAAATATTGAATATTTTTAGATGTAATATACCATAAGTCAATGTGAATACGATGAATATAAATAATATTGAGATTGATTATTTAATTTTAATTGTTATGAATATGCATGAATTATGGGTCATTCATTTGTAGTCCCTTAACTTATTTTCTAAGAGGTGAAGAAGCCAAAATTTTGGTGATGCAGAAGAAGAAAAATATAGAAATTGTTTAC
>OZ012737.1:14812840-15175340 GCA_963859935.3 Lathyrus sativus
TCTTAGCCATCACTAAATTCCATGTTTATTCGTCACTAATCCACGTAGTATTAAGACTGTAAATGAATGACAAATAAATTACATCTACACGGGCAATCACTAAAATTAAATATTTAAGCTCAATCTTATTTGTATTCACTATAATCACATTGTATTATGGTATAATAGATGTAAACAATTTCTATATTTTTCTTCTTCTCCATCACAAAAATTTTGGTTTCTTCACCTCTAAGAAAATAAGTTAAGAGACTACAAATGAATGACCCATAATTCATGCATATGCATAACAATTAAAATTAATTAATCAACTTCAATATTATTTATATTCATCGTATTCACATTGAATTAGGGTATATTACATCTAAAAATATTCAATATTTTTCTTCACTATCCCAAAGTTTTATATTCTTTTATCACTAAGCTAAAAACATAATAAACTATAGTAGATATAAAACATTAATTATATTTTATTTTTCTACTCCATTACAAAATTTTAGGATTTTTCCCACTAAAAAACAAAGTAAAAAGAGTATAATCCATGACATATTTTTTATATAAAATAGGTAACTATTAAAATAAATAGTCAAGCTAGAATTTATTGATAATTACCATTTTCACATTGAATTATGGTAAGTTAGATGTAAATATATTCAATATGTTTCTTCTCCATCAACAATTTTCATGTTTCTTCATCGCTAATCCACAGAGTAATAAGACTGAAAATGAATGACAAATAAATTACATCTACATGGGTAATCACTAAAATTAAATATTTAAGCTCAATGTTATATGTATTCACTATAATCACATTGTATTATGGTATAATAGATGTAAACAATTTCTATATTTTTCTTCTTCTCCATCACCAAAATTTTGGTTTCTTCACCTCTAAGAAAATAACGAAGAGACTACAAATGAATGACCCATAATTCATGCATATTCATAACAATTAAAATTAAATAATCAAGCTCAATATTATTTATATTCATCATAGTCACATTAACTTATGGTATATTACATCTAAAAATATTCAATATTTTTCTTCACCATCCCAACGTTTTAAATTTTTTTATCACTAAGCTAAAAACATAATAGACTATAGTAGATGTTAAAGATTAATTATATTTTATTTATCTACTCCATCACAAAATTTTAGGGTTTTCCCCACTAAAAGACAAAGTTAAAAGACTATAATCCATGACATATTTTTCATATAAAATAGATAATTATTAATATAAATAGTCAAGCTAGAATTTACTGATAATTACCATCTTCACATTAAATTATGGTAAGTTAGATGTAAATATATTCAATATGTTTCTTCTCCATCAACAATTTTCATGTCTCTTCATCATTAATCAACAAGTTAATAAGACTGTAAATGAATGACAAATAAATTACATCTACATGGGTAATCACTAAAATTAAATATTTAAGCTCAATGTTATTTGTATTGACTATAATCACATTGTATTATGGTATAATAGATGTAAACAATTTCTATATTTTTCTTCTTCTCTATCACCAAAATTTTGGTTTCTTCACCTCTAAGAAAATAAGTTAGGAGACTACAAACGAATGACCCATAAATCATGCATATGCATAACAATTAAAATTAAATAATCAAGCTCAATATTATTTATATTCATCATAATCACATTGACTTATGGTATATTACATCTAAAAATATTCAATATTTTTCTTCACCATCCCAAAGTTTTAAATTCTTTTATCACTAAGCTAAAAACATAATAGACTATAGTAGATGTAAAACATTAATTTGATTTTATTTTTCTACTCCATCACAAAATTTTAGGTTTTTCCCCAATAAAAAACAAAGTAAAAAGACTATAATCCATGACATATTTTTTATATAAAATAGGTAATTATTTAAATAAATAGTCAAGCTAGAATTTATTGATAATTACCATTTTCACATTGAATTATGGTAAGTTAGATGTAAATATATTCAATATGTTTCTTCTCCATCATCAATTTTCATGTTTCTTCATCACTAATCCACAGAGTAATAAGACTGTAATCGAATGGAAAAGAAATTACATCTACATGGGTAATCACTAAAATTAAAAATTTAAGCTCAATGTTATATGTATTCACTATAATCACATTGTATTATGGTATAATAGATGTAAACAATTTCTATATTTTTCTTCTTCTCCATCACCAATATTTTGGTTTCTTCACCTCTAAGAAAATAAGTTAAGAGACTACAACAGAATGACCCATAATTCATGCATATGCATAACAATTATAATTAAAAAATCAAGCTCAATACTATTTATATTCATCGTATTCAAATTGACTTATGGTATATTACATCTAAAAATATTCAATATTTTTCTTCATCATCCCAAAGTTTTAAATTTTTTTATCACTAAGCCAAAAACATAATAGACTATAGTAGATGTTAAAAATTAATTATATTTTATTTATCTACTCCATCACAAAATTTTAGGGTTTTCCCCACTAAAAGACAAAGTTAAAAGACTATAATCCATGACATATTTTTCATATAAAATAGGTAATTATTAAAATAAATAGTCAAGCTAGAATTTATTGATAATTACCATCTTCACATTAAATTATGGTAAGTTAGATGTAAATATATTCAATATATTTCTTCTCCATCAACAATTTTCATATTTCTTCATCACTAATCAACAAGTTAATAAGACTGTAAATGAATGACAAATAAATTACATCTACATGGGTAATCACTAAAATTACATATTTAAGCTCAATGTTATTTGTATTCACTATAATCACATTGTATTATGGTATAATAGATGTAAACAATTTCTATATTTTGCTTCTTCTCCATCACCAAAATTTTGGTTTCTTCACCTCTATGAAAATAAGTTAAGAGACTACAAATGAATGACCCATAATTCATGCATATAGATAACAATTAAAATTAAATAATCAAGCTCAAAATTATTTATATTCATCGTATTCACAATGACTTATGGTATATTACATCTAAAAATATTCAATATTTTTCTTCACCATCCCAAAGTTTTAAATTCTTTTATCACTAAGCTAAAAACATAATAGACTATAGTAGATGTAAAACATTAATTATATTTTATTTTTATACTCCATCACAAAATTTTAGGTTTTTTCCCAATAAAAAACAAAGTAAAAAGACTATAATCCATGACATATTTTTTATATAAAATAGGTAACTATTAAAATAAATAGTCAAGCTAGAATTTATTGATAATTACCATTTTCACATTGAATTATGGTAAGTTAGATGTAAATATATTCAATATGTTTCTTCTCCATCAACAATTTTCATGTTTCTTCATCGCTAATCCACAGAGTAATAAGACTGAAAATGAATGACAAATAAATTACATCTACATGGGTAATCACTAAAATTAAATATTTAAGCTCAATGTTATATGTATTCACTATAATCACATTGTATTATGGTATAATAGATGTAAACAATTTCTATATTTTTCTTCTTCTCCATCACCAATATTTTGGTTTCTTCACCTCTAAGAAAATAAGTTAAGAGACTACAACAGAATGACCCATAATTCAGGCATATGCATAACAATTATAATTAAAAAATCAAGCTCAATACTATTTATATTCATCGTATTCAAATTAACTTATGGTATATTACATCTAAAAATATTCAATATTTTTCTTCACCATCCCAAAGTTTTAAATTTTTTTATCACTAAGCCAAAAACATAATAGACTATAGTAGATGTTAAAAATTAATTATATTTTATTTATCTACTCCATCACAAAATTTTAGGGTTTTCCCCACTAAAAGACAAAGTTAAAAGACTATAATCCATGACAAATTTTTCATATAAAATAGGTAATTATTAAAATAAATAGTCAAGCTAGAATTTATTGATAATTACCATCTTCACATTAAATTATGGTAAGTTAGATGTAAATATATTCAATATATTTCTTCTCCATCAACAATTTTCATGTTTCTTCATCACTAATCAACAAGTTAATAAGACTGTAAATGAATGACAAATAAATTACATCTACACGGGAAATCACTAAAATTACATATTTAAGCTCAATGTTATTTGTATTCACTATAATCACATTGTATTATGGTATAATAGATGTAAACAATTTCTATATTTTGCTTCTTCTCCATCACCAAAATTTTGGTTTCTTCACCTCTGTGAAAATAAGTTAAGAGACTACAAATGAATGACCCATAATTCATGCATATAGATAACAATTAAAATTAAATAATCAAGCTCAAAATTATTTATATTCATCGTATTCACAATGACTTATGGTATATTACATCTAAAAATATTCAATATTTTTCTTCACCATCCCAAAGTTTTAAATTTTTTTATCACTAAGCTAAAAACATAATAGACTATAGTAGATGTAAAACATTAATTATATTTTATTTTTATACTCCATCACAAAATTTTAGGTTTTTTCCCAATAAAAAACAAAGTAAAAAGACTATAATCCATGACATATTTTTTATATAAAATAGGTAACTATTAAAATAAATAGTCAAGCTAGAATTTATTGATAATTACCATTTTCACATTGAATTATGGTAAGTTAGATGTAAATATATTCAATATGTTTCTTCTCCATCAACAATTTTCATGTTTCTTCATCGCTAATCCACAGAGTAATAAGACTGAAAATGAATGACAAATAAATTACATCTACATGGGTAATCACTAAAATTAAATATTTAAGCTCAATGTTATATGTATTCACTATAATCACATTGTATTATGGTATAATAGATGTAAACAATTTCTATATTTTTCTTCTTCTCCATCACCATTATTTTGGTTTCTTCACCTCTAAGAAAATAAGTTAAGAGACTACAACAGAATGACCCATAATTCATGCATATGCATAACAATTATAATTAAAAAATCAAGCTCAATACTATTTATATTCATCGTATTCAAATTAACTTATGGTATATTACATCTAAAAATATTCAATATTTTTCTTCACCATCCCAAAGTTTTAAATTTTTTTATCACTAAGCCAAAAACATAATAGACTATAGTAGATGTTAAAAATTAATTATATTTTATTTATCTACTCCATCACAAAATTTTAGGGTTTTCCCCACTAAAAGACAAAGTTAAAAGACTATAATCCATGACATATTTTTCATATAAAATAGGTAATTATTAAAATAAATAGTCAAGCTAGAATTTATTGATAATTACCATCTTCACATTAAATTATGGTAAGTTAGATGTAAATATATTCAATATATTTCTTCTCCATCAACAATTTTCATGTTTCTTCATCACTAATCAACAAGTTAATAAGACTGTAAATGAATGACAAATAAATTACATCTACACGGGAAATCACTAAAATTACATATTTAAGCTCAATGTTATTTGTATTCACTATAATCACATTGTATTATGGTATAATAGATGTAAACAATTTCTATATTTTGCTTTTTCTCCATCACCAAAATTTTGGTTTCTTCACCTCTGTGAAAATAAGTTAAGAGACTACAAATGAATGACCCATAATTCATGCATATAGATAACAATTAAAATTAAATAATCAAGCTCAAAATTATTTATATTCATCGTATTCACAATGACTTATGGTATATTACATCTAAAAATATTCAATATTTTTCTTCACCATCCCAAAGTTTTAAATTTTTTTATCACTAAGCTAAAAACATAATAGACTATAGTAGATGTAAAACATTAATTATATTTTATTTTTATACTCCATCACAAAATTTTAGGTTTTTTCCCAATAAAAAACAAAGTAAAAAGACTATAATCCATGACATATTTTTTATATAAAATAGGTAACTATTAAAATAAATAGTCAAGCTAGAATTTATTGATAATTACCATTTTCACATTGAATTATGGTAAGTTAGATGTAAATATATTCAATATGTTTCTTCTCCATCAACAATTTTCATGTTTCTTCATCGCTAATCCACAGAGTAATAAGACTGAAAATGAATGACAAATAAATTACATCTACACGGGTAATCACTAAAATTAAATATTTAAGCTCAATGTTATATGTATTCACTATAATCACATTGTATTATGGTATAATAGATGTAAACAATTTCTATATTTTTCTTCTTCTCCATCACCAAAATTTTGGTTTCTTCACCTCTAAGAAAATAAGTTAAGAGACTACAAATGAATGACCCATAATTCATTCATATGCATAACAATTATAATTAAATAATCAAGCTCAATATTATTTATACTCATCGTATTCACATTGACTTATGGTATAGTACATCTAAAAATATTCAATATTTTTCTTCACCATCCCAAAGTTTTAAATTCTTTTATCACTAAGCTAAAAACATAATAGACTATAGTAGATGTAAAACATTAATTATATTTTATTTTTATACTCCATCACAAAATTTTAGGTTTTTTCCCAATAAAAAACAAAGTAAAAAGACTATAATCCATGACATATTTTTTATATAAAATAGGTAACTATTAAAATAAATAGTCAAGCTAGAATTTATTGATAATTACCATTTTCACATTGAATTATGGTAAGTTAGATGTAAATATATTCAATATGTTTCTTCTCCATCAACAATTTTCATGTTTCTTCATCGCTAATCCACAGAGTAATAAGACTGAAAATGAATGACAAATAAATTACATCTACATGGGTAATCACTAAAATTAAATATTTAAGCTCAATGTTATATGTATTCACTATAATCACATTGTATTATGGTATAATAGATGTAAACAATTTCTATATTTTTCTTCTTCTCCATCACCAAAATTTTGGTTTCTTCACCTCTAAGAAAATAACAAAGAGACTACAAATGAATGACCCATAATTCATGCATATTCATAACAATTAAAATTAAATAATCAAGCTCAATATTATTTATATTCATCATAGTCACATTAACTTATGGTATATTACATCTAAAAATATTCAATATTTTTCTTCACCATCCCAACGTTTTAAATTTTTTTATCACTAAGCTAAAAACATAATAGACTATAGTAGATGTTAAAGATTAATTATATTTTATTTATCTACTCCATCACAAAATTTTAGGGTTTTCCCCACTAAAAGACAAAGTTAAAAGACTATAATCCATGACATATTTTTCATATAAAATAGATAATTATTAATATAAATAGTCAAGCTAGAATTTACTGATAATTACCATCTTCACATTAAATTATGGTAAGTTATATGTAAATATATTCAATATGTTTCTTCTCCATCAACAATTTTCATGTCTCTTCATCATTAATCAACAAGTTAATAAGACTGTAAATGAATGACAAATAAATTACATCTACATGGGTAATCACTAAAATTAAATATTTAAGCTCAATGTTATTTGTATTGACTATAATCACATTGTATTATGGTATAATAGATGTAAACAATTTCTATATTTTTCTTCTTCTCTATCACCAAAATTTTGGTTTCTTCACCTCTAAGAAAATAAGTTAGGAGACTACAAACGAATGACCCATAAATCATGCATATGCATAACAATTAAAATTAAATAATCAAGCTCAATATTATTTATATTCATCGTAATCACATTGACTTATGGTATATTACATCTAAAAATATTCAATATTTTTCTTCACCATCCCAAAGTTTTAAATTCTTTTATCACTAAGCTAAAAACATAATAGACTATAGTAGATGTAAAACATTAATTATATTTTATTTTTCTACTCCATCACAAAATTTTAGGTTTTTCCCCAATAAAAAACAAAGTAAAAAGACTATAATCCATGACATATTTTTTATATAAAATAGGTAATTATTTAAATAAATAGTCAAGCTAGAATTTATTGATAATTACCATTTTCACATTGAATTATGGTAAGTTAGATGTAAATATATTCAATATGTTTCTTCTCCATCATCAATTTTCATGTTTCTTCATCACTAATCCACAGAGTAATAAGACTGTAATCGAATGGCAAATAAATTACATCTACATGGGTAATCACTAAAATTAAATATTTAAGCTCAATGTTATATGTATTCACTATAATCACATTGTATTATGGTATAATAGATGTAAACAATTTCTATATTTTTCTTCTTCTCCATCACCAATATTTTGGTTTCTTCACCTCTAAGAAAATAAGTTAAGAGACTACAACAGAATGACCCATAAGTCATGCATATGCATAACAATTATAATTAAAAAATCAAGCTCAATACTATTTATATTTATCGTATTCAAATTGACTTATGGTATATTACATCTAAAAATATTCAATATTTTTCTTCATCATCCCAAAGTTTTAAATTTTTTTATCACTAAGCCAAAAACATAATAGACTATAGTAGATGTTAAAAATTAATTATATTTTATTTATCTACTCCATCACAAAATTTTAGGGTTTTCCCCACTAAAAGACAAAGTTAAAAGACTATAATCCATGACATATTTTTCATATAAAATAGGTAATTATTAAAATAAATAGTCAAGCTAGAATTTATTGATAATTACCATCTTCACATTAAATTATGGTAAGTTAGATGTAAATATATTCAATATATTTCTTCTCCATCAACAATTTTCATGTTTCTTCATCACTAATCAACAAGTTAATAAGACTGTAAATGAATGACAAATAAATTACATCTACATGGGTAATCACTAAAATTACATATTTAAGCTCAATGTTATTTGTATTCACTATAATCACATTGTATTATGGTATAATAGATGTAAACAATTTCTATATTTTGCTTCTTCTCCATCACCAAAATTTTGGTTTCTTCACCTCTATGAAAATAAGTTAAGAGACTACAAATGAATGACCCATAATTCATGCATATAGATAACAATTAAAATTAAATAATCAAGCTCAAAATTATTTATATTCATCGTATTCACAATGACTTATGGTATATTACATCTAAAAATATTCAATATTTTTCTTCACCATCCCAAAGTTTTAAATTCTTTTATCACTAAGCTAAAAACATAATAGACTGTAGTAGATGTAAAACATTAATTATATTTTATTTATATACTCCATCACAAAATTTTAGGTTTTTCCCCAATAAAAAACAAAGTAAAAAGACTATAATCCATGACATATTTTTTATATAAAATAGGTATCTATTAAAATAAATAGTCAAGCTAGAATTTATTGATAATTACCATTTTCACGTTGAATTATGGTAAGTTAGATATAAATATATTCAATATGTTTCTTCTCCATCAACAATTTTCATGTTTCTTCATCGCTAATCCACAGAGTAATAAGACTGAAAATGAATGACAAATAAATTACATCTACATGGGTAATCACTAAAATTAAATATTTAAGCTCAATGTTATATGTATTCACTATAATCACATTGTATTATGGTATAATAGATGTAAACAATTTCTATATTTTTCTTCTTCTCCATCACCAAAATTTTGGTTTCTTCACCTCTAAGAAAATAAGTTAAGAGACTACAAATGAATGACCCATAATTCATTCATATGCATAACAATTATAATTAAATAATCAAGCTCAATATTATTTATACTCATCGTATTCACATTGACTTATGGTATAGTACATCTAAAAATATTCAATATTTTTCTTCACCATCCCAAAGTTTTAAATTTTTTTATCACTAAGCTAAAAACATAATATACTATAGTAGATGTAAAAGATTAATTATATTTTATTTATCTACTCCATCACAAAATTTTAGGTTTTTCTCCACTAAAAATTAAAGTTAAAAGACTATAATCCACGACATATTTTTCATATAAAATAGGTAATTATTAAAATAAATAGTCAAGCTAGAATTTATTGATAATTATCATCTTCACATTAAATTATGGTAAGTTAGATGTAAATATATTCAATATGTTTCTTCTCCATCAACAATTTTCATGTTTCTTCATCACTAATCAACGAGTTAATAAGACTGTAAATGAATGACAAATAAATTACATCTACACGGGCAATCACTAAAATTAAGTATTTAAGCTCAATCTTATTTGTATTCACTATTATCACATTGTATTATGGTATAATAGATGTAAACAATTTCTATATTTTTCTTCTTCTCCATCACCAAAATTTTGGCTTCTTCACCTCTAAGAAAATAAGTTAAGAGACTACAAATGAATGACCCATAATTCATGCATATAGATAACAATTAAAATTAAATAATCAAGCTCAATATTATTTATATTCATCGTATTCACATTGAATTATGGTATATTACATCTAAAAATATTCAATATTTTTCTTCACCATCCCAAAGTTTTAAATTCTTTTATCACTAAGCTAAAAACATAATAGACTATAGTAGATGTAAAACATTAATTATATTTTATTTTTATACTCCATCACAAAATTTTAGGTTTTTTCCCAATAAAAAACAAAGTAAAAAGACTATAATCCATGACATATTTTTTATATAAAATAGGTAACTATTAAAATAAATAGTCAAGCTAGAATTTATTGATAATTACCATTTTCACATTGAATTATGGTAAGTTAGATGTAAATATATTCAATATGTTTCTTCTCCATCAACAATTTTCATGTTTCTTCATCGCTAATCCACAGAGTAATAAGACTGAAAATGAATGACAAATAAATTACATCTACATGGGTAATCACTAAAATTAAATATTTAAGCTCAATGTTATATGTATTCACTATAATCACATTGTATTATGGTATAATAGATGTAAACAATTTCTATATTTTTCTTCTTCTCCATCACCAAAATTTTGGTTTCTTCACCTCTAAGAAAATAACAAAGAGACTACAAATGAATGAATCATAATTCATGCATATTCATAACAATTAAAATTAAATAATCAAGCTCAATATTATTTATATTCATCATAGTCACATTAACTTATGGTATATTACATCTAAAAATATTCAATATTTATCTTCACCATCCCAACGTTTTAAATTTTTTTATCACTAAGCTAAAAACATAATAGACTATAGTAGATGTTAAAGATTAATTATATTTTATTTATCTACTCCATCACAAAATTTTAGGGTTTTCCCCACTAAAAGACAAAGTTAAAAGACTATAATCCATGACATATTTTTCATATAAAATAGATAATTATTAATATAAATAGTCAAGCTAGAATTTACTGATAATTACCATCTTCACATTAAATTATGGTAAGTTAGATGTAAATATATTCAATATGTTTCTTCTCCATCAACAATTTTCATGTCTCTTCATCATTAATCAACAAGTTAATAAGACTGTAAATGAATGACAAATAAATTACATCTACATGGGTAATCACTAAAATTAAATATTTAAGCTCAATGTTATTTGTATTGACTATAATCACATTGTATTATGGTATAATAGATGTAAACAATTTCTATATTTTTCTTCTTCTCTATCACCAAAATTTTGGTTTCTTCACCTCTAAGAAAATAAGTTAGGAGACTACAAACGAATGACCCATAAATCATGCATATGCATAACAATTAAAATTAAATAATCAAGCTCAATATTATTTATATTCATCGTAATCACATTGACTTATGGTATATTACATCTAAAAATATTTAATATTTTTCTTCACCATCCCAAAGTTTTAAATTCTTTTATCACTAAGCTAAAAACATAATAGACTATAGTAGATGTAAAACATTAATTATATTTTATTTTTCTACTCCATCACAAAATTTTAGGTTTTTCCCCAATAAAAAACAAAGTAAAAAGACTATAATCCATGACATATTTTTTATATAAAATAGGTAATTATTTAAATAAATAGTCAAGCTAGAATTTATTGATAATTACCATTTTCACATTGAATTATGGTAAGTTAGATGTAAATATATTCAATATGTTTCTTCTCCATCATCAATTTTCATGTTTCTTCATCACTAATCCACAGAGTAATAAGACTGTAATCGAATGGCAAATAAATTACATCTACATGGGTAATCACTAAAATTAAATATTTAAGCTCAATGTTATATGTATTCACTATAATCACATTGTATTATGGTATAATAGATGTAAACAATTTCTATATTTTTCTTCTTCTCCATCACCAATATTTTGGTTTCTTCACCTCTAAGAAAATAAGTTAAGAGACTACAACAGAATGACCCATAAGTCATGCATATGCATAACAATTATAATTAAAAAATCAAGCTCAATACTATTTATATTTATCGTATTCAAATTGACTTATGGTATATTACATCTAAAAATATTCAATATTTTTCTTCATCATCCCAAAGTTTTAAATTTTTTTATCACTAAGCCAAAAACATAATAGACTATAGTAGATGTTAAAAATTAATTATATTTTATTTATCTACTCCATCACAAAATTTTAGGGTTTTCCCCACTAAAAGACAAAGTTAAAAGACTATAATCCATGACATATTTTTCATATAAAATAGGTAATTATTAAAATAAATAGTCAAGCTAGAATTTATTGATAATTACCATCTTCACATTAAATTATGGTAAGTTAGATGTAAATATATTCAATATATTTCTTCTCCATCAACAATTTTCATGTTTCTTCATCACTAATCAACAAGTTAATAAGACTGTAAATGAATGACAAATAAATTACATCTACATGGGTAATCACTAAAATTACATATTTAAGCTCAATGTTATTTGTATTCACTATAATCACATTGTATTATGGTATAATAGATGTAAACAATTTCTATATTTTGCTTCTTCTCCATCACCAAAATTTTGGTTTCTTCACCTCTACGAAAATAAGTTAAGAGACTACAAATGAATGACCCATAATTCATGCATATAGATAACAATTAAAATTAAATAATCAAGCTCAAAATTATTTATATTCATCGTATTCACAATGACTTATGGTATATTACATCTAAAAATATTCAATATTTTTCTTCACCATCCCAAAGTTTTAAATTCTTTTATCACTAAGCTAAAAACATAATAGAGTATAGTAGATGTAAAACATTAATTATATTTTATTTTTATACTCCATCACAAAATTTTAGGTTTTTCCCCAATAAAAAACAAAGTAAAAAGACTATAATCCATGACATATTTTTTATATAAAATAGGTAATTATTAAAATAAATAGTCAAGCTAGAATTTATTGATAATTACCATTTTCACATTGAATTATGGTAAGTTAGATGTAAATATATTCAATATGTTTCTTCTCCATCAACAATTTTCATGTTTCTTCATCACTAATCCACAGAGTAATAAGACTGTAAATGAATGACAAATAATTTACATCTACATGGGTAATCACTAAAATTAAATATTTAAGCTCAATATTATATGTATTCACTATAATCACATTGTGCTATGGTATAATAGATGTAAACAATTTCTATATTTTTCTTCTTCTCCATCACCAAAATTTTGGTTTCTTCACCTCTAAGAAAATAAGTTAAGAGACTACAAATGAATGACCCATAATTCATTCATATGCATAACAATTATAATTAAATAATCAAGCTCAATATTATTTATATTCATCGTATTCACATTGACTTATGGTATAGTACATCTAAAAATATTCAATATTTTTCTTCACCATCCCAAAGTTTTAAATTTTTTTATCACTAAGCTAAAAACATAATATACTATAGTAGATGTAAAAGATTAATTATATTTTATTTATCTACTCCATCACAAAATTTTAGGTTTTTCTCCACTAAAAATTAAAGTTAAAAGACTATAATCCACGACATATTTTTCATATAAAATAGGTAATTATTAAAATAAATAGTCAAGCTAGAATTTATTGATAATTACCATCTTCACATTAAATTATGGTAAGTTAGATGTAAATATATTCAATATGTTTCTTCTCCATCAACAATTTTCATGTTTCTTCATCACTAATCAACAAGTTAATAAGACTGTAAATGAATGACAAATAAATTACATCTACACGGGAAATCACTAAAATTAAGTATTTAAGCTCAATCTTATTTGTATTCACTATTATCACATTGTATTATGGTATAATAGATGTAAACAATTTCTATATTTTTCTTCTTCTCCATCACCAAAATTTTGGTTTCTTCACCTCAAAGAAAATAAGTTAAGAGACTACAAATGAATGACCCATAATTCATGCATACGCATAACAATTAAAATTAAATAATCAAGCTCAATATTATTTATATTCATCGTATTCACATTGACTTATGGTATATTACATCTAAAAATATTCAATATTTTTCTTCACCATCCCAAAGTTTTAAATTCTTTTATCACTAAGCTAAAAACATAATAGACTATAGTAGATGTAAAACATTAATTATATTTTATTTTTCTACTCCATCACAAAAGTTTAGGTTTTTCCCAACTAAAAAACAAAGTAAAAAGACTATAATCCGTGACATATTTTTTATATAAAATAGGTAATTATTAAAATAAATAGTCAAGCTAGAATTTATTGATAATTACCATTTTCACATTGAATTATTGTAAGTTAGATGTAAATATATTCAATATGTTTCTTATCCATCACTAAATTCCATGTTTATTCGTCACTAATCCACTTAGTATTAAGACTGTAAATGAATGACAAATAAATTACATCTACATGGGTAATCACTAAAATTACATATTTAAGCTCAATGTTATTTGTATTCACTATAATCACATTGTATTATGGTATAATAGATGTAAACAATTTCTATATTTTGCTTCTTCTCCATCACCAAAATTTTGGTTTCTTCACCTCTATGAAAATAAGTTAAGAGACTACAAATGAATGACCCATAATTCATGCATATAGATAACAATTAAAATTAAATAATCAAGCTCAAAATTATTTATATTCATCGTATTCACAATGACTTATGGTATATTACATCTAAAAATATTCAATATTTTTCTTCACCATCCCAAAGTTTTAAATTCTTTTATCACTAAGCTAAAAACATAATAGACTATAGTAGATGTAAAACATTAATTATATTTTATTTTTATACTCCATCACAAAATTTTAGGTTTTTTCCCAATAAAAAACAAAGTAAAAAGACTATAATCCATGAAATATTTTTTATATAAAATAGGTAACTATTAAAATAAATAGTCAAGCTAGAATTTATTGATAATTACCATTTTCACATTGAATTATGGTAAGTTAGATGTAAATATATTCAATATGTTTCTTCTCCATCAACAATTTTCATGTTTCTTCATCGCTAATCCACAGAGTAATAAGACTGAAAATGAATGACAAATAAATTACATCTACATGGGTAATCACTAAAATTAAATATTTAAGCTCAATGTTATATGTATTCACTATAATCACATTGTATTATGGTATAATAGATGTAAACAATTTCTATATTTTTCTTCTTCTCCATCACCAAAATTTTGGTTTCTTCACCTCTAAGAAAATAACAAAGAGACTAGAAATGAATGACCCATAATTCATGCATATTCATAACAATTAAAATTAAATAATCAAGCTCAATATTATTTATATTCATCATAGTCACATTAACTTATGGTATATTACATCTAAAAATATTCAATATTTTTCTTCACCATCCCAACGTTTTAAATTTTTTTATCACTAAGCTAAAAACATAATAGACTATAGTAGATGTTAAAGATTAATTATATTTTATTTATCTACTCCATCACAAAATTTTAGGGTTTTCCCCACTAAAAGACAAAGTTAAAAGACTATAATCCATGACATATTTTTCATATAAAATAGATAATTATTAATATAAATAGTCAAGCTAGAATTTACTGATAATTACCATCTTCACATTAAATTATGGTAAGTTAGATGTAAATATATTCAATATGTTTCTTCTCCATCAACAATTTTCATGTCTCTTCATCATTAATCAACAAGTTAATAAGACTGTAAATGAATGACAAATAAATTACATCTACATGGGTAATCACTAAAATTAAATATTTAAGCTCAATGTTATTTGTATTGACTATAATCACATTGTATTATGGTATAATAGATGTAAACAATTTCTATATTTTTCTTCTTCTCTATCACCAAAATTTTGGTTTCTTCACCTCTAAGAAAATAAGTTAGGAGACTACAAACGAATGACCCATAAATCATGCATATGCATAACAATTAAAATTAAATAATCAAGCTCAATATTATTTATATTCATCGTAATCACATTGACTTATGGTATATTACATCAAAAAATATTCAATATTTTTCTTCACCATCCCAAAGTTTTAAATTCTTTTATCACTAAGCTAAAAACATAATAGACTATAGTAGATGTAAAACATTAATTATATTTTATTTTTCTACTCCATCACAAAATTTTAGGTTTTTCCCCAATAAAAAACAAAGTAAAAAGACTATAATCCATGACATATTTTTTATATAAAATAGGTAATTATTTAAATAAATAGTCAAGCTAGAATTTATTGATAATTACCATTTTCACATTGAATTATGGTAAGTTAGATGTAAATATATTCAATATGTTTCTTCTCCATCATCAATTTTCATGTTTCTTCATCACTAATCCACAGAGTAATAAGACTGTAATCGAATGGCAAATAAATTACATCTACATGGGTAATCACTAAAATTAAATATTTAAGCTCAATATTATATGTATTCACTATAATCACATTGTATTGTGGTATAATAGATGTAAACAATTTCTATA
Organism: Lathyrus sativus; assembly: GCA_963859935.3. Taxonomy (NCBI): domain Eukaryota; kingdom Viridiplantae; phylum Streptophyta; class Magnoliopsida; order Fabales; family Fabaceae; genus Lathyrus; species Lathyrus sativus. The sequence goes on from OZ012737.1 coordinate 14,829,523, forward strand.
TTTTTCTTCTTCTCCATCACCAATATTTTGGTTTCTTCACCTCTAAGAAAATAAGTTAAGAGACTACAACAGAATGACCCATAATTCATGCATATGCATAACAATTATAATTAAAAAATCAAGCTCAATACTATTTATATTCATCGTATTCAAATTGACTTATGGTATATTACATCTAAAAATATTCAATATTTTTCTTCAGCATCCCAAAGTTTTAAATTTTTTTATCACTAAGCCAAAAACATAATAGACTATAGTAGATGTTAAAAATTAATTATATTTTATTTATCTACTCCATCACAAAATTTTAGGGTTTTCCCCACTAAAAGACAAAGTTAAAAGACTATAATCTATGACATATTTTTCATATAAAATAGGTAATTATTAAAATAAATAGTCAAGCTAGAATTTATTGATAATTACCATCTTCACATTAAATTATGGTAAGTAAGATGTAAATATATTCAATATATTTCTTCTCCATCAACAATTTTCATGTTTCTTCATCACTAATCAACAAGTTAATAAGACTGTAAATGAATGACAAATAAATTACATCTACATGGGTAATCACTAAAATTACATATTTAAGCTCAATGTTATTTGTATTCACTATAATCACATTGTATTATGGTATAATAGATGTAAACAATTTCTATATTTTGCTTCTTCTCCATCACCAAAATTTGGTTTCTTCACCTCTATGAAAATAAGTTAAGAGACTACAAATGAATGACCCATAATTCATGCATATAGATAACAATTAAAATTAAATAATCAAGCTCAAAATTATTTATATTCATCGTATTCACAATGACTTATGGTATATTACATCTAAAAATATTCAATATTTTTCTTCACCATCCCAAAGTTTTAAATTCTTTTATCACTAAGCTAAAAACATAATAGACTATAGTAGATGTAAAACATTAATTATATTTTATTTTTATACTCCATCACAAAATTTTAGGTTTTTCCCCAATAAAAAACAAAGTAAAAAGACTATAATCCATGACATATTTTTTATATAAAATAGGTAATTATTAAAATAAATAGTCAAGCTAGAATTTATTGATAATTACCATTTTCACATTGAGTTATGGTAAGTTAGATGTAAATATATTCAATATGTTTCTTCTCCATCAACAATTTTCATGTTTCTTCATCACTAATCCACAGAGTAATAAGACTGTAAATGAATGACAAATAATTTACATCTACATGGGTAATCACTAAAATTAAATATTTAAGCTCAATATTATATGTATTCACTATAATCACATTGTGCTATGGTATAATAGATGTAAACAATTTCTATATTTTTCTTCTTCTCCATCACCAAAATTTTGGTTTCTTCACCTCTAAGAAAATAAGTTAAGAGACTACAAATGAATGACCCATAATTCATTCATATGCATAACAATTATAATTAAATAATCAAGCTCAATATTATTTATATTCATCGTATTCACATTGACTTATGGTATAGTACATCTAAAAATATTCAATATTTTTCTTCACCATCCCAAAGTTTTAAATTTTTTTATCACTAAGCTAAAAACATAATATACTATAGTAGATGTAAAAGATTAATTATATTTTATTTATCTACTCCATCACAAAATTTTAGGTTTTTCTCCACTAAAAATTAAAGTTAAAAGACTATAATCCACGACATATTTTTCATATAAAATAGGTAATTATTAAAATAAATAGTCAAGCTAGAATTTATTGATAATTACCATCTTCACATTAAATTATGGTAAGTTAGATGTAAATATATTCAATATATTTCTTCTCCATCAACAATTTTCATGTTTCTTCATCACTAATCAACAAGTTAATAAGACTGTAAATGAATGACAAATAAATTACATCTACATGGGTAATCACTAAAATTACATATTTAAGCTCAATGTTATTTGTATTCACTATAATCACATTGTATTATGGTATAATAGATGTAAACAATTTCTATATTTTGCTTCTTCTCCATCACCAAAATTTTGGTTTCTTCACCTCTACGAAAATAAGTTAAGAGACTACAAATGAATGACCCATAATTCATGCATATAGATAACAATTAAAATTAAATAATCAAGCTCAAAATTATTTATATTCATCGTATTCACAATGACTTATGGTATATTACATCTAAAAATATTCAATATTTTTCTTCACCATCCCAAAGTTTTAAATTCTTTTATCACTAAGCTAAAAACATAATAGAGTATAGTAGATGTAAAACATTAATTATATTTTATTTTTATACTCCATCACAAAATTTTAGGTTTTTCCCCAATAAAAAACAAAGTAAAAAGACTATAATCCATGACATATTTTTTAAATAAAATAGGTAATTATTAAAATAAATAGTCAAGCTAGAATTTATTGATAATTACCATTTTCACATTGAATTATGGTAAGTTAGATGTAAATATATTCAATATGTTTCTTCTCCATCAACAATTTTCATGTTTCTTCATCACTAATCCACAGAGTAATAAGACTGTAAATGAATGACAAATAATTTACATCTACATGGGTAATCACTAAAATTAAATATTTAAGCTCAATATTATATGTATTCACTATAATCACATTGTGCTATGGTATAATAGATGTAAACAATTTCTATATTTTTCTTCTTCTCCATCACCAAAATTTTGGTTTCTTCACCTCTAAGAAAATAAGTTAAGAGACTACAAATGAATGACCCATAATTCATTCATATGCATAACAATTATAATTAAATAATCAAGCTCAATATTATTTATATTCATCGTATTCACATTGACTTATGGTATAGTACATCTAAAAATATTCAATATTTTTCTTCACCATCCCAAAGTTTTAAATTTTTTTATCACTAAGCTAAAAACATAATATACTATAGTAGATGTAAAAGATTAATTATATTTTATTTATCTACTCCATCACAAAATTTTAGGTTTTTCTCCACTAAAAATTAAAGTTAAAAGACTATAATCCACGACATATTTTTCATATAAAATAGGTAATTATTAAAATAAATAGTCAAGCTAGAATTTATTGATAATTACCATCTTCACATTAAATTATGGTAAGTTAGATGTAAATATATTCAATATGTTTCTTCTCCATCAACAATTTTCATGTTTCTTCATCGCTAATCCACAGAGTAATAAGACTGAAAATGAATGACAAATAAATTACATCTACATGGGTAATCACTAAAATTAAATATTTAAGCTCAATATTATATGTATTCACTATAATCACATTGTATTATGGTATAATAGATGTAAACAATTTCTATATTTTTCTTCTTCTCCATCACCAATATTTTGGTTTCTTCACCTCTAAGAAAATAAGTTAAGAGACTACAACAGAATGACCCATAATTCATGCATATGCATAACAATTATAATTAAAAAATCAAGCTCAATACTATTTATATTCATCGTATTCAAATTGACTTATGGTATATTACATCTAAAAATATTCAATATTTTTCTTCATCATCCCAAAGTTTTAAATTTTTTTATCACTAAGCCAAAAACATAATAGACTATAGTAGATGTTAAAAATTAATTATATTTTATTTATCTACTCCATCACAAAATTTTAGGGTTTTCCCCACTAAAAGACAAAGTTAAAAGACTATAATCCATGACATATTTTTCATATAAAATAGGTAATTATTAAAATAAATAGTCAAGCTAGAATTTATTGATAATTACCATCTTCACATTAAATTATGGTAAGTAAGATGTAAATATATTCAATATATTTCTTCTCCATCAACAATTTTCATGTTTCTTCATCACTAATCAACAAGTTAATAAGACTGTAAATGAATGACAAATAAATTACATCTACATGGGTAATCACTAAAATTACATATTTAAGCTCAATGTTATTTGTATTCACTATAATCACATTGTATTATGGTATAATAGATGTAAACAATTTCTATATTTTGCTTCTTCTCCATCACCAAAATTTTGGTTTCTTCACCTCTATGAAAATAAGTTAAGAGACTACAAATGAATGACCCATAATTCATGCATATAGATAACAATTAAAATTAAATAATCAAGCTCAAAATTATTTATATTCATCGTATTCACAATGGCTTATGGTATATTACATCTAAAAATATTCAATATTTTTCTTCACCATCCCAAAGTTTTAAATTCTTTTATCACTAAGCTAAAAACATAATAGACTATAGTAGATGTAAAACATTAATTATATTTTATTTTTCTACTCCATCACAAAAGTTTAGGTTTTTCCCAACTAAAAAACAAAGTAAAAAGACTATAATCCGTGACATATTTTTTATATAAAATAGGTAATTATAAAAATAAATAGTCAAGCTAGAATTTATTGATAATTACCATTTTCACATTGAATTATTGTAAGTTAGATGTAAATATATTCAATATGTTTCTTATCCATCACTAAATTCCATGTTTATTCGTCACTAATCCACTTAGTATTAAGACTGTAAATGAATGACAAATAAATTACATCTACACGGGCAATCACTAAAATTAAATATTTAAGCTCAATCTTATTTGCATTCACTATAATCACATTGTATTATGGTATAATAGATGTAAACAATTTCTATATTTTTCTTCTTCTCCATCACAAAAATTTTGGTTTCTTCACCTCTAAGAAAATAAGTTAAGAGACTACAAATGAATGACCCATAATTCATGCATATAGATAACCATTAAAATTAAATAATCAAGCTCAATATTATTTATATTCATCGTATTCACATTGAATTATGGTATATTACATCTAAAAATATTCAATATTTTTCTTCACCATCCCAAAGTTTTAAATTCTTTTATCACTAAGCTAAAAACATAATAGACTATAGTAGATGTAAAACATTAATTATATTTTATTTTTATACTCCATCACAAAATTTTAGGTTTTTTCCCAATAAAAAACAAAGTAAAAAGACTATAATCCATGACATATTTTTTATATAAAATAGGTAACTATTAAAATAAATAGTCAAGCTAGAATTTATTGATAATTACCATTTTCACATTGAATTATGGTAAGTTAGATGTAAATATATTCAATATGTTTCTTCTCCATCAACAATTTTCATGTTTCTTCATCGCTAATCCACAGAGTAATAAGACTGAAAATGAATGACAAATAAATTACATCTACATGGGTAATCACTAAAATTAAATATTTAAGCTCAATATTATATGTATTCACTATAATCACATTGTATTATGGTATAATAGATGTAAACAATTTCTATATTTTTCTTCTTCTCCATCACCAATATTTTGGTTTCTTCACCTCTAAGAAAATAAGTTAAGAGACTACAACAGAATGACCCATAATTCATGCATATGCATAACAATTATAATTAAAAAATCAAGCTCAATACTATTTATATTCATCGTATTCAAATTGACTTATGGTATATTACATCTAAAAATATTCAATATTTTTCTTCATCATCCCAAAGTTTTAAATTTTTTTATCACTAAGCCAAAAACATAATAGACTATAGTAGATGTTAAAAATTAATTATATTTTATTTATCTACTCCATCACAAAATTTTAGGGTTTTCCCCACTAAAAGACAAAGTTAAAAGACTATAATCCATGACATATTTTTCATATAAAATAGGTAATTATTAAAATAAATAGTCAAGCTAGAATTTATTGATAATTACCATCTTCACATTAAATTATGGTAAGTAAGATGTAAATATATTCAATATATTTCTTCTCCATCAACAATTTTCATGTTTCTTCATCACTAATCAACAAGTTAATAAGACTGTAAATGAATGACAAATAAATTACATCTACATGGGTAATCACTAAAATTACATATTTAAGCTCAATGTTATTTGTATTCACTATAATCACATTGTATTATGGTATAATAGATGTAAACAATTTCTATATTTTGCTTCTTCTCCATCACCAAAATTTTGGTTTCTTCACCTCTATGAAAATAAGTTAAGAGACTACAAATGAATGACCCATAATTCATGCATATAGATAACAATTAAAATTAAATAATCAAGCTCAAAATTATTTATATTCATCGTATTCACAATGACTTATGGTATATTACATCTAAAAATATTCAATATTTTTCTTCACCATCCCAAAGTTTTAAATTCTTTTATCACTAAGCTAAAAACATAATAGACTATAGTAGATGTAAAACATTAATTATATTTTATTTTTCTACTCCATCACAAAAGTTTAGGTTTTTCCCAACTAAAAAACAAAGTAAAAAGACTATAATCCGTGACATATTTTTTATATAAAATAGGTAATTATTAAAATAAATAGTCAAGCTACAATTTATTGATAATTACCATTTTCACATTGAATTATTGTAAGTTAGATGTAAATATATTCAATATGTTTCTTATCCATCACTAAATTCCATGTTTATTCGTCACTAATCCACTTAGTATTAAGACTGTAAATGAATGACAAATAAATTACATCTACACGGGCAATCACTAAAATTAAATATTTAAGCTCAATCTTATTTGTATTCACTATAATCACATTGTATTATGGTATAATAGATGTAAACAATTTCTATATTTTTCTTCTTCTCCATCACAAAAATTTTGGTTTCTTCACCTCTAAGAAAATAAGTTAAGAGACTACAAATGAATGACCCATAATTCATGCATATAGATAACCATTAAAATTAAATAATCAAGCTCAATATTATTTATATTCATCGTATTCACATTGAATTATGGTATATTACATCTAAAAATATTCAATATTTTTCTTCACCATCCCAAAGTTTTAAATTCTTTTATCACTAAGCTAAAAACATAATAGACTATAGTAGATGTAAAACATTAATTATATTTTATTTTTATACTCCATCACAAAATTTTAGGTTTTTTCCCAATAAAAAACAAAGTAAAAAGACTATAATCCATGACATATTTTTTATATAAAATAGGTAACTATTAAAATAAATAGTCAAGCTAGAATTTATTGATAATTACCATTTTCACATTGAATTATGGTAAGTTAGATGTAAATATATTCAATATGTTTCTTCTCCATCAACAATTTTCATGTTTCTTCATCGCTAATCCACAGAGTAATAAGACTGAAAATGAATGACAAATAAATTACATCTACATGGGTAATCACTAAAATTAAATATTTAAGCTCAATATTATATGTATTCACTATAATCACATTGTATTATGGTATAATAGATGTAAACAATTTCTATATTTTTCTTCTTCTCCATCACCAATATTTTGGTTTCTTCACCTCTAAGAAAATAAGTTAAGAGACTACAACAGAATGACCCATAATTCATGCATATGCATAACAATTATAATTAAAAAATCAAGCTCAATACTATTTATATTCATCGTATTCAAATTGACTTATGGTATATTACATCTAAAAATATTCAATATTTTTCTTCATCATCCCAAAGTTTTAAATTTTTTTATCACTAAGCTAAAAACATAATATACTATAGTAGATGTAAAAGATTAATTATATTTTATTTATCTACTCCATCACAAAATTTTAGGTTTTTCTCCACTAAAAATTAAAGTTAAAAGACGATAATCCACGACATATTTTTCATATAAAATAGGTAATTATTAAAATAAATAGTCAAGCTAGAATTTATTGATAATTACCATCTTCACATTAAATTATGGTAAGTTAGATGTAAATATATTCAATATGTTTCTTCTCCATCAACAATTTTCATGTTTCTTCATCACTAATCAACAAGTTAATAAGACTGTAAATGAATGACAAATAAATTACATCTACACGGGAAATCACTAAAATTAAGTATTTAAGCTCAATCTTATTTGTATTCACTATTATCACATTGTATTATGGTATAATAGATGTAAACAATTTCTATATTTTTCTTCTTCTCCATCACCAAAATTTTGGTTTCTTCACCTCAAAGAAAATAAGTTAAGAGACTACAAATGAATGACCCATAATTCATGCATACGCATAACAATTAAAATTAAATAATCAAGCTCAAAATTATTTATATTCATCGTATTCACAATGACTTATGGTATATTACATCTAAAAATATTCAATATTTTTCTTCACCATCCCAAAGTTTTAAATTCTTTTATCACTAAGCTACAAACATAATAGACTATAGTAGATGTAGAACATTAATTATATTTTATTTTTATACTCCATCACAAAATTTTAGGTTTTTCCCCAATAAAAAACAAAGTAAAAAGACTATAATCCATGACATATTTTTTATATAAAATAGGTAATTATTAAAATAAATAGTCAAGCTAGAATTTATTGATAATTACCATTTTCACATTGAATTATGGTAAGTTAGATGTAAATATATTCAATATGTTTCTTCTCTATCAACAATTTTCATGTTTCTTCATCACTAATCCACAGAGTAATAAGACTGTAAATGAATGACAAATAATTTACATCTACATGGGTAATCACTAAAATTAAATATTTAAGCTCAATATTATATGTATTCACTATAATCACATTGTGCTATGGTATAATAGATGTAAACAATTTCTATATTTTTCTTCTTCTCCATCACCAAAATTTTGGTTTCTTCACCTCTAAGAAAATAAGTTAAGAGACTACAAATGAATGACCCATAATTCATTCATATGCATAACAATTATAATTAAATAATCAAGCTCAATATTATTTATATTCATCGTATTCACATTGACTTATGGTATAGTACATCTAAAAATATTCAATATTTTTCTTCACCATCCCAAAGTTTTAAATTTTTTTATCACTAAGCTAAAAACATAATATACTATAGTAGATGTAAAAGATTAATTATATTTTATTTATCTTCTCCATCACAAAATTTTAGGTTTTTCTCCACTAAAAATTAAAGTTAAAAGACTATAATCCACGACATATTTTTCATATAAAATAGGTAATTATTAAAATAAATAGTCAAGCTAGAATTTATTGATAATTACCATCTTCACATTAAATTATGGTAAGTTAGATGTAAATATATTCAATATGTTTCTTCTCCATCAACAATTTTCATGTTTCTTCATCACTAATCAACAAGTTAATAAGACTGTAAATGAATGATAAATAAATTACATCTACACGGGAAATCACTAAAATAAAGTATTTAAGCTCAATCTTATTTGTATTCACTATTATCACATTGTATTATGGTATAATAGATGTAAACAATTTCTATATTTTTCTTCTTCTCCATCACCAAAATTTTGGTTTCTTCACCTCAAAGAAAATAAGTTAAGAGACTTCAAATGAATGACCCATAATTCATGTATACGCATAACAATTAAAATTAAATAATCAAGCTCAATATTATTTATATTCATCGTATTCACATTGACTTATGGTATATTACATCTAAAAATATTCAATATTTTTCTTCACCATCCCAAAGTTTTAAATTCTTTTATCACTAAGCTAAAAACATAATAGACTATAGTAGATGTAAAACATTAATTATATTTTATTTTTCTACTCCATCACAAAAGTTTAGGTTTTTCCCAACTAAAAAACAAAGTAAAAAGACTATAATCCGTGACATATTTTTTATATAAAATAGGTAATTATTAAAATAAATAGTCAAGCTAGAATTTATTGATAATTACCATTTTCACATTGAATTATTGTAAGTTAGATGTAAATATATTCAATATGTTTCTTATCCATCACTAAATTCCATGTTTATTCGTCACTAATCCACTTAGTATTAAGACTGTAAATGAATGACAAATAAATTACATCTACACGGGCAATCACTAAAATTAAATATTTAAGCTCAATCTTATTTGTATTCACTATAATCACATTGTATTATGGTATAATAGATGTAAACAATTTCTATATTTTTCTTCTTCTCCATCACAAAAATTTTGGTTTCTTCACCTCTAAGAAAATAAGTTAAGAGACTACAAATGAATGACCCATAATTCATGCATATAGATAACCATTAAAATTAAATAATCAAGCTCAATATTATTTATATTCATCGTATTCACATTGAATTATGGTATATTACATCTAAAAATATTCAATATTTTTCTTCACCATCCCAAAGTTTTAAATTCTTTTATCACTAAGCTAAAAACATAATAGACTATAGTAGATGTAAAACATTAATTATATTTTATTTTTATACTCCATCACAAAATTTTAGGTTTTTTCCCAATAAAAAACAAAGTAAAAAGACTATAATCCATGACATATTTTTTATATAAAATAGGTAACTATTAAAATAAATAGTCAAGCTAGAATTTATTGATAATTACCATTTTCACATTGAATTATGGTAAGTTAGATGTAAATATATTCAATATGTTTCTTCTCCATCAACAATTTTCATGTTTCTTCATCGCTAATCCACAGAGTAATAAGACTGAAAATGAATGACAAATAAATTACATCTACATGGGTAATCACTAAAATTAAATATTTAAGCTCAATGTTATATGTATTCACTATAATCACATTGTATTATGGTATAATAGATGTAAACAATTTCTATATTTTTCTTCTTCTCCATCACCAAAATTTTGGTTTCTTCACCTCTAAGAAAATAACAAAGAGACTACAAATGAATGACCCATAATTCATGCATATTCATAACAATTAAAATTAAATAATCAAGCTCAATATTATTTATATTCATCATAGTCACATTAACTTATGGTATATTACATCTAAAAATATTCAATATTTTTCTTCACCATCCCAACGTTTTAAATTTTTTTATCACTAAGCTAAAAACATAATAGACTATAGTAGATGTTAAAGATTAATTATATTTTATTTATCTACTCCATCACAAAATTTTAGGGTTTTCCCCACTAAAAGACAAAGTTAAAAGACTATAATCCATGACATATTTTTCATATAAAATAGATAATTATTAATATAAATAGTCAAGCTAGAATTTACTGATAATTACCATCTTCACATTAAATTATGGTAAGTTAGATGTAAATATATTCAATATGTTTCTTCTCCATCAACAATTTTCATGTCTCTTCATCATTAATCAACAAGTTAATAAGACTGTAAATGAATGACAAATAAATTACATCTACATGGGTAATCACTAAAATTAAATATTTAAGCTCAATGTTATTTGTATTGACTATAATCACATTGTATTATGGTATAATAGATGTAAACAATTTCTATATTTTTCTTCTTCTCTATCACCAAAATTTTGGTTTCTTCACCTCTAAGAAAATAAGTTAGGAGACTACAAATGAATGACCCATAAATCATGCATATGCATAACAATTAAAATTAAATAATCAAGCTCAATATTATTTATATTCATCGTAATCACATTGACTTATGGTATATTACATCTAAAAATATTCAATATTTTTCTTCACCATCCCAAAGTTTTAAATTCTTTTATCACTAAGCTAAAAACATAATAGACTATAGTAGATGTAAAACATTAATTATATTTTATTTTTCTACTCCATCACAAAATTTTAGGTTTTTCCCCAATAAAAAACAAAGCAAAAAGACTATAATCCATGACATATTTTTTATATAAAATAGGTAATTATTTAAATAAATAGTCAAGCTAGAATTTATTGATAATTACCATTTTCACATTGAATTATGGTAAGTTAGATGTAAATATATTCAATATGTTTCTTCTCCATCATCAATTTTCATGTTTCTTCATCACTAATCCACAGAGTAATAAGACTGTAATCGAATGGCAAATAAATTACATCTACATGGGTAATCACTAAAATTAAATATTTAAGCTCAATGTTATATGTATTCACTATAATCACATTGTATTATGGTATAATAGATGTAAACAATTTCTATATTTTTCTTCTTCTCCATCACCAATATTTTGGTTTCTTCACCTCTAAGAAAATAAGTTAAGAGACTACAACAGAATGACCCATAATTCATGCATATGCATAACAATTATAATTAAAAAATCAAGCTCAATACTATTTATATTCATCGTATTCAAATTGACTTATGGTATATTACATCTAAAAATATTCAATATTTTTCTTCATCATCCCAAAGTTTTAAATTTTTTTATCACTAAGCCAAAAACATAATAGACTATAGTAGATGTTAAAAATTAATTATATTTTATTTATCTACTCCATCACAAAATTTTAGGGTTTTCCCCACTAAAAGACAAAGTTAAAAGACTATAATCCATGACATATTTTTCATATAAAATAGGTAATTATTAAACTAAATAGTCAAGCTAGAATTTATTGATAATTACCATCTTCACATTAAATTATGGTAAGTTAGATGTAAATTTATTCAATATATTTCTTCTCCATCAACAATTTTCATGTTTCTTCATCACTAATCAACAAGTTAATAAGACTGTAAATGAATGACAAATAAATTACATCTACATGGGTAATCACTAAAATTACATATTTAAGCTCAATGTTATTTGTATTCACTATAATCACATTGTATTATGGTATAATAGATGTAAACAATTTCTATATTTTGCTTCTTCTCCATCACCAAAATTTTGGTTTCTTCACCTCTATGAAAATAAGTTAAGAGACTACAAATGAATGACCCATAATTCATGCATATAGATAACAATTAAAATTAAATAATCAAGCTCAAAATTATTTATATTCATCGTATTCACAATGACTTATGGTATATTACATCTAAAAATATTCAATATTTTTCTTCACCATCCCAAAGTTTTAAATTCTTTTATCACTAAGCTAAAAACATAATAGACTATAGTAGATGTAAAACATTAATTATATTTTATTTTTATACTCCATCACAAAATTTTAGGTTTTTCCCCAATAAAAATCAAAGTAAAAAGACTATAATCCATGACATATTTTTAATATAAAATAGGTAATTATTAAAATAAATAGTCAAGCTAGAATTTATTGATAATTACCATTTTCACATTGAATTATGGTAAGTTAGATGTAAATATATTCAATATGTTTCTTCTCCATCAACAATTTTCATGTTTCTTCATCGCTAATCCACAGAGTAATAAGACTGAAAATGAATGACAAATAAATTACATCTACATGGGTAATCACTAAAATTAAATATTTAACCTCAATATTATATGTATTCACTATAATCACATTGTGCTATGGTATAATAGATGTAAACAATTTCTATATTTTTCTTCTTCTCCATCACCAAAATTTTGGTTTCTTCACCTCTAAGAAAATAAGTTAAGAGACTACAAATGAATGACCCATAATTCATTCATATGCATTGCAATTATAATTAAATAATCAAGCTCAATATTATTTATATTCATCGTATTCACATTGACTTATGGTATAGTACATCTAAAAATATTCAATATTTTTCTTCACCATCCCAAAGTTTTAAATTTTTTTATCACTAAGCTAAAAACATAATATACTATAGTAGATGTAAAAGATTAATTATATTTTATTTATCTACTCCATCACAAAATTTTAGGTTTTTCTCCACTAAAAATTAAAGTTAAAAGACTATAATCCACGACATATTTTTCATATAAAATAGGTAATTATTAAAATAAATAGGCAAGCTAGAATTTATTGATAATTACCATCTTCACATTAAATTATGGTAAGTTAGATGTAAATATATTCAATATGTTTCTTCTCCATCAACAATTTTCATGTTTCTTCATCACTAATCAACAAGTTAATAAGACTGTAAATGAATGACAAATAAATTACATCTACACGGGAAATCACTAAAATTTAGTATTTAAGCTCAATCTTATTTGTATTCACTATTATCACATTGTATTATGGTATAATAGATGTAAACAATTTCTATATTTTTCTTCTTCTCCATCACCAAAATTTTGGTTTCTTCACCTCAAAGAAAATAAGTCAAGAGACTACAAATGAATGACCCATAATTCATGCATACGCATAACAATTAAAATTAAATAATCAAGCTCAATATTATTTATATTCATCGTATTCACATTGACTTATGGTATATTACATCTAAAAATATTCAATATTTTTCTTCACCATCCCAAAGTTTTAAATTCTTTTATCACTAAGCTAAAAACATAATAGACTATAGTAGATGTAAAACATTAATTATATTTTATTTTTCTACTCCATCACAAAAGTTTACGTTTTTCCCAACTAAAAAACAAAGTAAAAAGACTATAATCCGTGACATATTTTTTATATAAAATAGGTAATTATTAAAATAAATAGTCAAGCTAGAATTTATTGATAATTACCATTTTCACATTGAATTATTGTAAGTTAGATGTAAATATATTCAATATGTTTCTTATCCATCACTAAATTCCATGTTTATTCGTCACTAATCCACTTAGTATTAAGACTGTAAATGAATGACAAATAAATTACATCTACACGGGCAATCACTAAAATTAAATATTTAAGCTCAATCTTATTTGTATTCACTATAATCACATTGTATTATGGTATAATAGATGTAAACAATTTCTATATTTTTCTTCTTCTCCATCACAAAAATTTTGGTTTCTTCACCTCTAAGAAAATAAGTTAAGAGACTACAAATGAATGACCCATAATTCATGCATATGCATAACAATTAAAATTAATTAATCAACTTCAATATTATTTATATTCATCGTATTCACATTGAATTATGGTATATTACATCTAAAAATATTCAATATTTTTCTTCACTATCCCAAAGTTTTAAATTCTTTTATCACTAAGCTAAAAACATAATAAACTATAGTAGATGTAAAACATTAATTATATTTTATTTTTCTACTCCATTACAAAATTTTAGGATTTTTCCCACTAAAAAACAAAGTAAAAAGAGTATAATCCATGACATATTTTTTATATAAAATAGGTAACTATTAAAATAAATAGTCAAGCTAGAATTTATTGATAATTACCATTTTCACATTGAATTATGGTAAGTTAGATGTAAATATATTCAATATGTTTCTTCTCCATCAACAATTTTCATGTTTCTTCATCGCTAATCCACAGAGTAATAAGACTGAAAATGAATGACAAATAAATTACATCTACATGGGTAAACACTAAAATTTAATATTTAAGCTCAATGTTATATGTATTCACTATAATCACATTGTATTATGGTATAATAGATGTAAACAATTTCTATATTTTTCTTCTTCTCCATCACCAAAATTTTGGTTTCTTCACCTCTAAGAAAATAACGAAGAGACTACAAATGAATGACCCATAATTCATGCATATTCATAACAATTAAAATTAAATAATCAAGCTCAATATTATTTATATTCATCATAGTCACATTAACTTATGGTATATTACATCTAAAAATATTCAATATTTTTCTTCACCATCCCAACTATTTAAATTTTTTTATCACTAAGCTAAAAACATAATAGACTATAGTAGATGTTAAAGATTAATTATATTTTATTTATCTACTCCATCACAAAATTTTAGGGTTTTCCCCACTAAAAGACAAAGTTAAAAGACTATAATCCATGACATATTTTTCATATAAAATAGATAATTATTAATATAAATAGTCAAGCTAGAATTTACTGATCATTACCATCTTCACATTAAATTATGGTAAGTTAGATGTAAATATATTCAATATGTTTCTTCTCCATCAACAATTTTCATGTCTCTTCATCACTAATCAAAAAGTTAATAAGACTGTAAATGAATGACAAATAAATTACATCTACATGGGTAATCACTAAAATTAAATATTTAAGCTCAATGTTATTTGTATTGACTATAATCACATTGTATTATGGTATAATAGATGTAAACAATTTCTATATTTTGCTTCTTCTCCATCACCAAAATTTTGGTTTCTTCACCTCTATGAAAATAAGTTAAGAGACTACAAATGAATGACCCATAAATCATGCCTATGCATAACAATTAAAATTAAATAATCAAGCTCAATATTATTTATATTCATCGTAATCACATTGACTTATGGTATATTACATCTAAAAATATTCAATATTTTTCTTCACCATCCCAAAGTTTTAAATTCTTTTATCACTAAGCTAAAAACATAATAGACTATAGTAGATGTAAAACATTAATTATATTTTATTTTTCTACTCCATCACAAAATTTTAGGTTTTTCCCCAATAAAAAACAAAGTAAAAAGATTATAATCCATGACATATTTTTTATATAAAATAGGTAATCATTAAAATAAATAGTCAAGCTAGAATTTATTGATAATTACCATTTTCACATTGAATTATGGTAAGTTAGATGTAAATATATTCTATATGTTTCTTCTCCAACATCAATTTTCATGTTTCTTCATCACTAATCCACAGAGTAATAAGACTGTAATCGAATGGCAAATAAATTACATCTACATGGGTAATCACTAAAATTAAATATTTAAGCTCAATGTTATATGTATTCACTATAATCACATTGTGCTATGGTATAATAGATGTAAACAATTTCTATATTTTTCTTCTTCTCCATCACCAAAATTTTGGTTTCTTCACCTATAAGAAAATAAGTTAAGAGACTACAAATGAATGACCCATAATTCATGCATATGCATAACAATTAAAATTAAATAATCAAGCTCAATATTATTTATATTCATCGTATTCACATTGACTTATGGTATAGTACATCTAAAAATATTCAATATTTTTCTTCACCATCCCAAAGTTTTAAATTTTTTTATCACTAAGCTAAAAACATAATATACTATAGTAGATGTAAAAGATTAATTATATTTTATTTATCTACTCCCTCACAAAATTTTAGGTTTTTCTGCACTAAAAATTAAAGTTAAAAGACTATAATGCATGACATATTTTTCATATAAAATAGTTAATTATTAAAATAAATAGTCAAGCTAGAATTTATTGATAATTACCATCTTTACATTAAATTATGGTAAGTTAGATGTAAATATATTCAATATGTTTCTTCTCCATCAACAATCTTCATGTTTCTTCATCACTAATCAACAAGTTAATAAGACTGTAAATGAATGACAAATAAATTACATCTACACGGGCAATCACTAAAATTAAATATTTAAGCTCAATCTTATTTGTATTCACTATAATCACATTGTATTATGGTATAATAGATGTAAACAATTTCTATATTTTTCTTCTTCTCCATCACCAAAATTTTGGTTTCTTCACCTCAAAGAAAATAAGTTAAGAGACTACAAGTGAATGACCCATAATTCATGCATATTCATAACAATTAAAATTAAATAATCAAGCTCAATAATATTTATATTCATCGTTGTCACATTGACTTATCGTATATTACATCTAAAAATATTCAATATTTTTCATCACCATCCCAAAGTTTTAAATTTTTTTATCACTAAGCTAAAAACATAATAGACTATAGTAGATTTAAACATTAATTATATTTTATTTTTCTACTCCATCATAAAATTTTAGGTTTTTCCCCAATAAAAAACAAAGTAAAAAGACTATAATCCATGACATATTTTTTATATAAAATAGGTAATTATTAAATAAATAGTCAAGGTAGAATTTATTGATAATTACCATTTTCACATTGAATTATGGTAAGTTAGATGTAAATATATTCAATATGTTTCTTCTCCATCACCAAATTTCATGTTTCTTCGTCATTAAACCACAGAGTTAAAAGACTGTAAATGAATGACAAATAAATTACATCTACATGGGTAATCACTAAAATTAAATATTTAAGCTCAATGTTATTTTTCTTCACTATAATAATATTGTATTATGGTATAATAGAAGTAAATAATTTCTATATTTTTCTTCTTCTCCATCATCAAAATTTCGGTTTCTTCACCTCTAAGAAACTATGTTAACAGACTACATATGAATGACCCATAACTCATACATATGCACAACAATTAAAATTAAATAATCAACCTCAATATTATTTATATTCATCGTATTCACATTGACTTATGGTATATTACATCCAAAAATATTCAATATTTTTCTTCACCATCCCAAAGTTTTAATTCTTTTATCACTAAGCTAAAAACATAATAGACTATAGTAGATGTAAAACATTAATTATATTTTATTTTTCTACTCCATCACAAAATTTTAGGTTTTTCCCCAATAAAAAACAAAGTAAAAAGACTATCATCCATGACATATTTTTTATATAAAATAGGTAATTATTAAAATAAATAGTCAAGCTAGAATTTCTTGATAATTACCATTTTCACATTGACTTATGGTAAGTTAGATGTAAATATATTCAATATGTTTCTTCTCCATCAACAATTTTCATGTTTCTTCATCAATAATCCACAGAGTAATAAGACTGTAAATGAAAGACAAATAAATTACATCTACATGGGTAATCACTAAAATTAAATATTTAAGCTCAATGTTATATGTATTCACTATAATCACATTGTATTATGGTATAATAGATGTAAACAATTTCTATATTTTTCTTCTTCTTTATCACCAATATTTTGGTTTCTTCACCTCTAAGAAAATAAGCTAAGAGACTACAACAGAATGACCCATTCCTCATGCTTATGCATAACAATTATAATTAAATAATCAAGCTCAATATTATTTATATTCATCGTATTCACATTGACTTATGGTATATTACATCTAAAAATATTCAATATTTTTCTTCACCATCCCAAAGTTTTAAATTATTTTATCACTAAGCTAAAAACATAATAGACTATAGTAGATGTAAAAGATTAATTATATTTTATTTTTCTACTCCATCACAAAATTTTAGGTTTTTCCCCACTAAAAAACAAAGTTAAAATACTATAATCCATGACATATTTTTCATATAAAATAGGTAATTATTAAAATAAATAGTCAAGCTAGAATTTATTGATAATTACCATTTTCACATTAAATTATGGTAAGTTAGATGTAAATATATTCAATATGTTTCTTCTCCATCAACAATTTTCATGTTTCTTCATCTCTAATCAGCAAGTTAATAAGACTGTAAATGAATGACAAATAAACTACATCTACATGGGTAATCACTAAAATTAAATATTTAAGCTCAATGTTATTTGTATTTACTATAATCAAATTGTATTATGGTATAATAGAGGTAAACAATTTCTATATTTTTCTTCTTCTCCATCACCAAAATTTTGGTTTCTTCACCTCTAAGAAAGTAAGTTAAGAGACTACAAATGACTGACCCATAATTCATGCATATGCATAACAATTAAAATTAAATAATCAAGCTCAATATTATTTATATTCATCGTATTCACATTGACTTATGGTATACTACATCTAAAAATATTCAATATTTTTCTTTGCCATCCCAAAGTTTTAAATTTTTGTATCACTAAGCTAAAAACATAATAGACTATAGTAGATGTAAAAGATTAATTATATTTTATTTATCTACTCCATCACAAAATTTTAGGGTTTCCCCACTAAAAAACAAAGTTAAAAGGTTATAATCCATGACATATTTTTTATATAAAATAGGGAATTATTAAAATAAATAGTCAAGTTAGAATTTATTGATAATTACCATTTTCACATTGAATTATGGTAAGTTAGATGTAAATATATTCAATATGTTTCTTCTCCATCAACAATTTTCATGTTTTTTCATCACTAATCCACAGAGTAATAAGACTGTAAATGAATGACAAATAAATTACATCTACATGGGTAATCACTAAAGTTAAATATCTAAGCTCAATGTTATTTGTATTCACTATAATCACATTGTATTATGGTATAATAGATGTAAACAATTTCTATATTTTTCTTCTTCTCCATCACCAAAATTTTGGTTTCTTCACCTATAAGAAAATAAGTTAAGAGACTACAAATGAATGACCCATAATTCATGCATATGCATAACAATTATAATTAATTAATCAAGCTCAATATTATTTATATTCATCGTATTCACATTGATTTATGGTATATTACATCTAAAAATATTCAATATATTTCTTCACCATCCCAGAGTTTTCAATTCTTTTATCACTAAGCTAAAAACATAATAGACTATAGTAGATGTAAAAGATTAATTATATTTTGTTTTTCTACTCTATCACAAAATTTTAGGTTTTTCCCCACTA
Source organism: Lathyrus sativus (assembly GCA_963859935.3). Lineage (NCBI taxonomy): Eukaryota > Viridiplantae > Streptophyta > Magnoliopsida > Fabales > Fabaceae > Lathyrus > Lathyrus sativus. The sequence goes on from OZ012737.1 coordinate 14,849,641, forward strand.
AAAAACAAAGTTAAAAGACTATAATCCATGACATATTTTTCATATAAAATAGGTAATTTTTAAAATAAATAGTCAAGCTAGAATTTATTGATAATTACCATTTTCACATTGAATTATGGTAAGTTAGATGTAAATATATTCAATATGTTTCTTCTCCATCAACAATTTTCATGTTTCTTCATCACTAATCAACAAGTTAATAAGACTGTAAATGAATGACAAATAAATTACATCTACATGGGTAATCACTAAAATTAAATATTTAAGCTCAATGTTATTTGTATTCAGTATAATCTAGAGGGTGCAATTGAATCCATTAAGGCAAAATCCATCCAATCCATCCATCAAAAAACCCGTCCAATCCATCCATCACACAAAAAATAAGTTAATGGATTGAATTAAATCCATCAATTTATATGCATAGATGAATTCAATCCATCCAACATATTTTAAGGATCCAATGGATTATTTTTATTTTCGTTAGATTTATTTTTTTTAAATAATTAAAAAAACTATATTTTTTTGGGAAAAAAATGAATTTTTGTTTTGAAAAAAAAAAAGTTTAATTTTTATTGAAAAAAAAATCGGTTTTTTTTTCAGAATAAAAAACTGATTTGTTTTTCGAAAAAAAATAAAAAAATTTCTCGAAAAAAAAAACCGACTTTTTTTGGAAAAAGAATCAGTTTTTTTTTGAAAAAAACCAACTTTTTTTTGGAATAAAAATCGGTTTTTTTTTTAGAATAAAAAACTGATTTGTTTTTCAAAAAAAATAATAATAAATTTTTCTCAAAAAAAAACTGACTTTTTTTTGGAAAAAAAATCAATATTTTTCAAAAATTAATATATCAATTTTTTTTTGAAAATACAAAAAATTCAGTTTTTTTAATAAATATATTAAAAATTGATTTTTTTTAATATACAAAAAATGAATTTTTCAAAAATAAAATAAAATCAATTTTTTAAAAATAAAAAAAATATTTATTTTTACGAAATAAAAAAAATATTTATTTTTACGAAATAAAAAAAAAAGTTGATGGATGGATATCCGTCCATTAAAAATATGTTAATTGATGGATTGGATGGATTTTATTCTTAATGGATGGATTGGATTGGATAATTTTAAGAAAATTTTAGTGAATTGTTAATGGACTAATGGATTGTTTTAATCCATCCATTAACAATCCAATCCATATCCATCCAATCCATCCATTTTGCCACCCCTAAAGCTCATGGTATATAACAGTTGTGCTGAATTTTCTGTTCTGCTCGACATTGGCCCAATATTCCATATTTGGCATTATCTCTCCACACTTCATAATTTTCCTGATCATCCAGTAGCCTAAATGATATCATGTTGCACCATAGAATGAACTCCCCCAAAATAGAGTTTTCATCGACAACATTATTTATAACCTTGCTAAGTCTAACAGTGAGTATTTTGTAGATGACTTTTCAGACAGTTGAGTAGCAAGCAATGAGCCTCATATTTTTCATGTTCTTTGCCTCTGAGGACTTAGGAACTAAGGTGACAATGGCACAGTTAACTATAACATACATATAGTTATCATCAAAGAACTCAAGAATTACTGCAACGAAGTCTTTTTTGGTTATGCTCCAAGTTGCCTTGAAACATTTAGAGGTGAAACCATCCATACCAAACGCTTTTGATTCACCAATACTATTCAGAGCACTCCAAGTGTGCTGCTCAGTAACTTATTGAACCAACTGATCCTTGTGAAGATCATGCAACTAGGCACGTTTCCCCAACACCTCTATATCAACATGTAACAGGGTATGCGTTTTAGTACCAATGAGATCTCAATATAAATGAATAACTTCTTTTTCAATCTCCTTGGAATCTCTAAGAACATTGCCATGATTATCTTCCATCCTGTGCAACCCTGCTTGCTTATTTCCATTACAGACTTGAGTATTCTCTTTGTAGCTATTAGGTGTATCTTCCTATTAGATTCACTCATAAACTTGCTAATGATACTTACTACATACATAACATATGCCAGGTCTATTATTGCATTAGTATCTCAATGATCCCACAATATGTTTTTACACGGTTGCTTCTTCCTTATCTTCATCAATACATTCATTAAAATCCTGTCTTGATTAATTCTTCTGAATCTTTTCCCTTAAGAACCACTTGAACATATAATATCTCAACATATCTCTCTAATTGACTAATATCATCTAGAATAACATTCCCCTTGGTGCATTTGCTAACTGATGATAGTTCGTAATTATAGGAAATTAGACGAAGAATTGAAGAAAAATAAGTGAAAGATGCGCCAAAATGAAGTAGACTAAAGAATAAGAAAAAAATAGCTAAGTGTAAAGAAAGTGAACTTAGTCAAAAATCAGCTGAAAAAGATAGCAAAAGTGTGCATCAACTGGAATAATCATGTGCAGCATCGCGTGGGCGCAATAGGAATGTACTAGCTGCATCGCGCGCGTGATACATAAATAATGTGCGCGATGTTGCCTTTTTCTGGGCTTTTTCTAACGCGTTCTGACCCGTTCTGATATCTTTTTATGGGAAATTTCTGCACTTTTGTAAGGGTTATTAATTTTGGCATCTGAAGTACAATTTTTACAGCATCAATGGTGATTTTGAGAGCATTGGAAGCCATTATAGGTCAAATTTTCAAGGAAATTCATATGCGTTTCTTCTTTATTCAATTGGTATTGTAATTTTTAGCATGAGTAGCTAAGTTAAGTTATGTGTGATGAACCTTTTTCTATGTTGTTGGATTATACGTTGATTTGACTTTGTATGAACCATATGATCTATAATTCTATGCAATTGTTTCTTGTTCTTAAATCTTTTTATTTGAGGTACTCAGTTAAGTTGATTTTGGGCACATAGGAAATACTGACGCTTAACCTATGTGTTGGATATAGGACAATTATGATACTCGCGCTGGTTTAATAGGAATAGGAGATCCCAAGTAGTGATATAGATGATTAACGTTATGTGCATCAACTAATCTTGCTTACGTTGGTAGACTAGGGATAAGAAGCTCCGAGTAGTGATTAGTGAGTTATTTCGCGAGGGATCAGTTATAGCGGCTTTGTTAATTCTCTGTGGGGCTATAGTAATAAGGTCATTCATACAAACCATTAAACATCAACAGTAGAGAATTAGGGGGTTTGATACACAACCTGGCCGCTTTCATTATTCTGTTTTAAAACTCTTATATTGGTTTTTGCTCTACAAACTGAACCCCTCCCATTTACTGTTTTCTTTACATTGCACAAATATTATCTTGTTCGAACATAATTCATGTGGATTCAATCTTTTTATTACTGCGACATTATCAGTACACTTGTTGAGAAGTCATCAAATTCTTGGCACCGTTGCCGGGGACTGTTGATTGCAACAGGGAAACGTTTCTGCAATGTTTTATTTTTATTTTTAGTTTTTATTGCTTTTTGTTATTTTCTAGTTTATCATAATGCTATTAAGGTATTTTCTATTTGTGTGTGCGCAGTTCAAAATCGACATTACTACCATTTAATCCACAAATAGAAAGAACCACACATGCTCTCAGAAAAACAGTTAGAGAACCAATTCTTACCAACGGAGACCCAGAAAAAGATCCACCTCTGCTTTCTTCAGACACAGAAGATGAGGATAATATGGAAGCACCAACACCCAAACAATGGGGGATTATTGTAAAAGGACCAATGACATACAAGTTTCTAGAGGGTTTGTACCACCAGACCCGTTAACTTTGATATTAAGAATTCTGTGATTTCATGTTTAAGAGATAATTCGTTTGATGGGAACGCCATTAAAGACCTGTGGGCTCATCTTGCACGCTTCTACAAAATCGTTTCAATGTGCAACCCAAATGATGTCACGAAAAACCAAGTAAAGTTATGTTGTTTGGTTTCTCACTCATTGGAAGGGCAAAAGATTGGTTACTATGCATTCCAAATGGAACCATTCGAACATGGAAAGAGCTGGAGGATAAGTTCCTAGAAATATTTTTCACTACCAACCAATTTATTGAGAGAAGAGCTGAAATTGTAAATTTTGAGCAACAAGACACATAATCACTATATGACTCATGAGAGAGGTTCAAATTATTATTGCGAAGATGCTTGAATCAAAATATGAATAATATGGAGCAGATGCAAAACTTCATTAAAGGCCTCAAAAGTTAGACACCCATGTTGCTAGATGCTTCCACGGGAGGTGTAATACCTCAAATTTTGCTAGATGTTCATAAAAAATAACAAAAATAGTTTTTTTTTATTATTTAATTATTATTTTCGTATTTTATTTAAATTATTTTTTAAAAAATATTATTTTTTCACTTTTTTCCATATTATTCATAAAAACATCCAAAAATCATAAAATTAAAAATATTAGAAAAGATTTTATTCTTTTTATAATATTTTTAATGTTTAGTATAAATAAATAGAGTTTTAAGTTTGTTTTAGTTTGTTTAAATTTTATTTAGTTTTAACTAATATTAATTTAAGTTTGGCTTTAAAATGGGAATTAGGTTAGAGTTAACCCTAATTTGTTACCTATATAAACATAAGTGATGGGAGGAAACTTCATTAACATCAGAAAATCAAGAGCAGATCATCAGAGGAAGAGGGAATTTTTTCGGAAGAACCCTAAAAGGTTTGAATTCATCACCGGCCAAGCGCTACCGGCGAACAAAAAGTTCCAACGGCAGAGGATCAGTTCATTCAACATCATCGTCGTTACCGTAACCTTTCTTTTTTCCTTTGATTTACATCATTTTACAATTTTTCTATGTTGTTTTGTTCATTGATTGTAGATTAAGGGGAAGAATAAATAGACGAAAGAACCATTGACATGCAAGGAAAGATGAGGAGAAAATACTCTGAACCATGGAAGACAGCCGCCGCCGGTTGGGAATAAGAAAGGAAAGGGTTTTTTCCCAAACCCTAAAAAAAAGGAAAAGGTTTTTTCCCAAACCCTAAAAAAAAGGAAAAGGTTTTTTTCCAAACCCAAAAAAAAGAAAAGGTTTTTTCCCAACACCATCCACCTATCCTCACTCCTTTTATTTCTATTTCTATTTCGTTTTTTATTATATTATCTTATTATTTCTTTCTTTTTTTAAAAAAACTGTAATTAGTAATCACATTATGTTTTAATTTATTACTAACACTTTTTATTTTTTATTAAAACCTTTTTAAAATTAAAACCTTCTTTTTGTTATAGTAAAACCTTTTTAAAATTAAAACCTTTTAAAATTAAAATATTTTTTTTATTTTAAAACTTTTTAAATAAATTAATACTAACATTTTTCAACACTAGACTTAAAATTATTTTCAGTTACTTACAAACCCTTTCATTCTAATTTCTAACCTAAAAGTCTAAAATAAAAAATTCCCAGCATTCCCGTTAATTATCATCTGACTTTTATTGGCTCTCATTTTGGTCGTTGCTACTAATCCTTTATTTTTTCACATTTATTTTTATGGTTGTAATTCATGCGAGGACATCGTCGCTTTTATTTCGTTATTATTTTTACATTCTTTGGGTTGTAATTTATGCGAGGCTATCGTCGCAGTTATTTATTTTTGCATTTTGGGATTTGTAATTTACGTGAGTGATCGTCGCGATGCTTTCTTTTACCGCTTTCTTTATTTTTCCGCACTTTAATTTTGTCGAATAGTAATTTGCCGTATTTTGCATGTTTTTACCGTTAGAATCCCTTCCGAAGGAATTAGGTCTAGCAGTTTGATCGCCGAGTCAATAACCCTAACCCTTTGACCATTTCAAACCCTATTTAGTCTAGGTGTCCCGCCGTGGACGAAAATACCCTTTACCCTAGCTTTAGGTCAAAGAGTCGTCGTACTCTGTTTAGGGTTTCCCGCCGTGGAGTCCCTAATTTTAACCCTAATTTCAACCCTAATTTTCAATTAAAAAATTCAACATAGAAATAGGAGTTTCAAAACTCCACGTAAGTGTGTCCTTAAGATACGTTTACTCCCCTTGAAACCTTGACCATGGTCAAGAAGTTTCTAACCTCCCTTTCAAGGGGAACTATGATTACTGTGATTCCATTCCCTATCTAGGATACGTAGGCACAAGATGCGACGTCTTGCCGAGTAAACTTAGGACTAACCCTTAGGTATTTTAGGTCACTCTATCCCTTAGCTCAATATATATCAAAACAAATAATAAAATAAAAAAAAGCATACAATAAACAAAAGGTTCCTGTAGAGTACTACAGAAGTTTAGGGTACTAGTACCTTCCCTAAGCTTAACCAACCCCTTACCTAAGTCTCTCCCTGCATTGTATTTACGATGCAAAAATAGGTTTTCCCTCTTTTGACCTTTTTCTTCGGATAAATCAAAGAGCGATTGTGAATTAAGAATTGTGATTCAAGCTAATTAATAGTTTGGTATCCTATTTCCACCGCAATAGGAGGCAATATCAGATCAATGACTGAACCTCAAGTCAAAGATCTAATTAAGAAGACGTGCTTGAATGAGTAACGATCTAAGAGTGAAAGGTCAGTAAAAAGTGAAACAGTAGATAATCCTAAGAATGAATCTTGCAAGGCCGTGGAAACATGTTTTTAAGTGATTGCTAATAAAGGTAAGGATAAAATAATTGAAGAAGTGATAATAGAAAAGGAATAATTAAAGAGTGAAAGGGAGGAGAGTGAATTTTAGGGTTACCAAGAAGAGAAAGGAGTCACCATTGATCAATTAATAGACAAAAACTCTCTGTGGAGAAGAACCAAGAAATAAATCCTTAATGATCCCAATCCAGAGTTACCTGATTACATCAAGGCACTGTATACAATAATAAAGAAGTAACCCCTTCATGAAGATGAGGAAGGAATATTTTCCAAGTTTAAGGAGATGTCGAAGACACTCTAGGTAAGTATATCTTTTCATGAGGTTTTATAACTAATGCCTAAGTTTGCTAAATTCATGAAGGCATTACTAAAGGGTACAAAGAAAAAAATGGATAAGGAACAAGTTAACATGACTGAAAAAGATGACAATCTCGTGCCTAAATCATTTCCACCAAAGCTAAAGGATCCAATTAAGTTCTCTATATCTTATACTATTGGTGGAGTGGAGATCCCACATGCTTTTTGTGATTTAGGATCTAGCATAAATATGATGCAACTGGACAAGGTAAAAGAGTGTGACTTGGGAGAGATCATAACGAGTAATATTACTCTTGCTTTAACATATTCATCTGTTACTCACCCTCTTGGTATTATACAAGACGTGTTAGTGCATGCCGATGGTTTAGTGTTTCCTAAAGATTTTGTGGTACTGGACATGAAAGGATATTTTGAAGGGTCGATAATTCTCGAACACCCATTCTTGGCAACTGGGAAAGCAAAAATAGATGTGGAGACAGGAGAACTTATATATTGAAGTTAAATAAGGAGAAAGTGGTATTCAAGGTGTATGATTGGACACAATATGTGGAAGACTTGGATAAATGCTGCCATCTAGAAGAAAAGGGTAGCAAGGCTGACAAAGGGGTGACAAAAGGTACAGTGACCGGCGTGAGGGTTTTCCTTGCGCCTGACATGCCTTAGGCATGGATCGTCAAGCTAGTGACGAAAAAGAACGCTTCATGGGAGGCAACCCATTGATAAGAACTTATTTTAATTTTTTATTTGAATTTTATTTTTGTAACATGTCAAGTTTCTGTGTTGTTTTTGTGTAGAAGAGAAAACAGGTTAAAAGAAGATAACAAAGAAAAAGAAAAGGGAGAAGAAAAGAAGAAAGGAGAAGGAAAAAAGGGATGCCCCTGGAATAATCACGCAGGCTATCACACGCGTGATAGTTTTGTATCGCACACGCGATATATAATGTGAATGATATAGACATTTGGGAGAATATCTGAACCATTGGCATCGCACACCCGATGAGTCAGTAACGCGCGTGATATGAATGTTGCAAAGAGACATTGGAAGGAACTGTTGTCATCGCGCATGCAATGGATGTATAATGTGCGTGAGAGAAAAGGTCATGTGTACAATAAATAATTTCTGGTTCAATTTATTTTTTTCATCATTCTTTCTCTAGTACTTCTACTTTCTAGCATTTCATTTGAGCATTCTCAGCAAAAAAATTCTTTTTGCCTCTGCATGTTGATTTTGTGTTGTGTTGTTGTAGGTATCATGGCCCAAAAGAGAGCATGATTTATATGAGTATAATCTTAAAGGGCTTCCCCCACTTTAAACGCTCCCACCTATCCCAACCACAAATTCTTATCAGAGGCTCTTGCTGAGAAATTCCTCAAGATGGTGGACTACCATATTGTAAGAGAAAGAGTCTTCGCATGTGAAGACTTATAAGGTTTTGATGAGGTGGTCGAGGTTCTTCAACAAAGGTGATAGGAAAGTTTTAATAATTTAATTCGTGAAGCCAACAAAATAATAGGGCTAGAGTTCTACGTTAATGTTGATTTTGGCGCAATATGCACTTATACCTCCTATGTGTGAGGTAAGTACATATATTATTCTCCTTCTTCTATTAATTCTCTTTTTAATTTACAACCTCCCCCTGCATGTGCCCTTAGGAATTATAGTCAAGAGTATAATGTTATGAATGAGGCATTAGGCCAAGAAATAATTGAACTTTTTGTAGACCTGGAGCAGAGTGGACGGTGGAGTGTGGCTTAATGATGCGACTCAAAACCGCCGACTTCCGCCTAATTCATAGGGCCTAGGCATCTTATTTTTTGCATACCTTATAAGCCACATATGATCAATCGTAATTCATAGTGAAGAGGTGCTTAGGTATTTTATCTTTTTTGAGGGGGGAACTGATTGACTTAGGGCGCTTAATTGTTGAAAATATCAAATATATGGCTAACGCTGCACAACGAGCTTGTGGGCATTTTTGTGTTATAAATGAATTGTGTAAGAGAGGAGGTGTACCCGAGTAACCCGAAGATGAGACTATCATTCCAAAGGCACCCCTCAACGCTTTGGCTATAAGGAGGTTGGAAAATATGCATCAAGGAGAAGCTGCTCAAAATGATCAAGAAGACAACCAAGCTGGAAATGATGAAGAATTCTACCAACCACAAATGAAAAATTAACCACCATAAATGCAAAGTCACCTGACTTCATAATTTCAAAGAATAATGGAAGCTCGTGTCGTGGGGGTTACAAGTTGGATTGAAGAAGTTTCTCCCACTTCTACAATCAACAAGAAGACTATATGCTGGCTCAAAACTTAAGATCCTGGTTTGCATCAGCTGAGGAATTGGAGAATTATTTCATTAACCAAGATCAAGAGCAAGCAAGGAGGAGATACAACATGCCCACCAAATGGACTCGACAAAACAACGACTTCAACAACAGTATGAACGATATGCATGATCGTTTCCACAATGATAATATGTGAAAAGACATGTAGTTTTTTTAGAAGACTTTATCTTTATTTTTATTTTCTTTTAAGTACCTAGAGAAGAGAAATAGTTACTAAAAGTGATCATCCCCTCCCATTGTATTATCTATCATTGTCTTTAATAAACAAGTCTCATAGCTGTTTCTTTTTTTTTAGATTTATAAGTTATAACATTAACATTGAACAAATGATCCATGAAAAAAAGGGACTTGATCATCATGAAAGCAACTGGCAACTTGAAGGCAAAGGTTGAGAAAAGAATTAAAAGACTTGTACTCAACATTCAAATACCTCATCTAGTAAAGTTTGAGCCAAAATAAATTCCAGTGTTCACTTTTATTTCTTTTTGAGTGTATCCATGCATTATTATTTTATCTGGTTTGATTGACACACACAAATGTAGTTCTTTGTTTATAACTTTAAGCCTTTGTAACCACCCTGTAGTAATAGGAATGTCCATTTGCTAACCACTTTGAGCCTAGCCTTTCTTTCGATGACGTGGCCTAAAATTCTTAGCCATATGACTTGAAAGATTCTTTCATTCCACCCTCTCTTTGGAGTTAGGTAGAAGTATAGTCTTAAGTTGTATGAAAAAGATAAAGTTTGGGGTTGCTCTTGGAAGTGAGAAAAGTTCTAAGTTTAGGGTTTTGGCACTAGAGAAAATTGGTCAAAAATTAAAAAAGTTTGAGAAAATAAGAAGTGGAAAAAGACGTTTCTTCAAAAAAAAGAATAAAGAATAAAAAAAATAAAGACCAAAACTCTAGTACTGTTAAGAAGGAACAAAGGGGTAAATGAATAGAAGGAGAAATATGCACCTGAACTCAAAGGTTTAAACCTACTTTCCTAAAAATATCCTACATAAATATAAGCCAAGTTATAACATGAGAAGACCTCTAATGTGTATGTGATGATCTTTGTGATGAATTATTTTAGAACATGATATAGCTGAGTATAATTTATTTTTCATGTTGATGGAGAGATGACCTTATCCATTAAGTGAGTCATAGTGAGTTAAGAGACGGGCTGGGTACTCGTCAATGTTTGGGAACGTTTAAAGGATTTGTCGAATGGAAGATGGAAGCTAGAACAATGGTCAGGTAATGAAAAAAATTATATACGGTGATGTTCAATTATTATTGTACGACTTGTTTTCTATTGAAATGTACAGTTGCAGACGAGTACTTGAGGAAAAGCAATGATTCAAGTTTGGGGTTATGATGAAATTAGGCGAAAAATCGGAGAAAAACAAGTAAACGATGAGACAAAAGGAAGAAGAAAGACCAAATAATGAGGAAAAAATATCTAATTGTGAAGAAATTGGACTTAGTGAAAAATCAGCTGAAAAAGGGAGCAAAAATGTGCATCTACTAGAATAATCACACGCAGCATCACGCGCGCGATAGGAATGTACTAGTTCCATTGCACGCGTGATACATATATAATGCGCGCAATGTTGCCTTTTCCTGGGCTTTTTTTGACGCGTTCTGACCCGTTCTAGGCTCTTTTAAGGGGAATTTCAGCATTTTTATAAGGGTTATAGATTTTGGCATCTGAAGTCCAATTTTTACAGCATCAAGGGTGATTTTGAGAACATTGGAAGTCATTGGAGGCCAAACCTTCAAGGAAATTCGTATGTGTCTCTTCTTTATTCAATTGGTATTGTATTTTCAGCATGAGTAGCTGAACTCCTCTAGGTTAGGTTGTTTGTGATGAACCTTTTTCTATGTTGTTGGATTATATGTTGATTTGACTTTGTATGAACCCTTTGATATATAATTCTATGCAATTGTTTTTTGTTCTTAAAGATATGGTTTAATACCCTTTTTAGTCCTGTATCTTAACCGCGAGGTTCGTTTTGGTCCTTTAAATTTAAAAAGGTCCATATTGATCCCTTAACTCTTCAAAACGTTACGTGTTAGTCCTTTTTGTCTGATTAGCGACAAATTTATCGATTGATTTTTGAATTTTTCTGTCGCTAATAGAACTAAAAGGATTAATATAGAATGTTTTGAAGAGTTAATGGACTAATATGGACCATTTTTAAGTTAAGGGATTAAAATGAACCTCGAGTTTAAGATACAAGACCAAAAAGGATATTAAGCCTAAAACTTGAGATACTCTATTAAATTGATTTTGGGCACATAGGAAATATTGACCCTTAGCCTATCTGTTGGATCTAGGGCAATTGTGATATTTATACTGGTTGAGTAGGAATAGGAGACTCCGAGTAATGGCACAGGGAATTAATGTTTTGTGCATCGCCTAATCCTGCTTACGCTTGTGGACTAGGGATATGAAGCTCTGAGTAGTGATTACTGAGTTATTTCGCGAGGGATCGGTTATAGAGGCTTTGTTAGTTTTCCTTGGGATTATAGTGATAAGGTCATTAATACAAGGCATCAAACATCAACAATAGCGAATTAGGGGATTTGATACACAATCTGACCGCTTTCATTATTCTGTTTTAAAACTCTTATTTTGTTTTTTGCCCTGCAAACTAAACCCCTTGTTTACTGTTTTCTTTACAATGCATAAATATTGTCTTGTTTCAACACAGTCCCTGTGGATTCGATCTTTTTATTAATGCGAAACTTTCGGTACACTTGCCGATAAGTAATCACTTACCTCAACCTCATCCAACCCATTTTCAACAGATGTATCAGAGACAAGCTCACTTGGTACCTTCTCTAAACCATTTTAACTATCTTCAACACCATATTCATGCACATTAATATTATCATTGAGTCCATTATCATTGATATAAATATTATTTATCTCAACTAATTCACTCACATTAGTATAAAATACACTCTTTTTTATAACATTAGGAATTTCATTCTTCTCAGCTCATCCACTCACTTCAACATCAATTTCTTCATTTGAACCTTCAGTTTAAATAGTTTTTGCAAAATCATGATTAATTTCACTTCCTTTATCTATTTTGCCCCACCACTTTCGTTCTTCTAATTAATTTTAAATAACATATATGTTGATGCACACCCTCTTATCCACAAGATTGTACAACTTATAAGAACTTGTGGAATGATATCTTATGAATATCATGGTTTAACTTTTTTCATCAAAATTACTTCTTCTTTGATTAGGTATATGCTTGAAATATATTGATACAAAACTTTGATATGCTTCACCATTGGACTTTTTTCCACTCCATGCTTCTTCAAGAACTTTCATATTTAGCTTCTTGGTTGAGCATTTTTTAGTATATAGGTGGTTATGTTGGTTCCTTCTTCCACGGCATATGAGGCATGTTCTTGTGCTTTAGCATACTTCTACTCATCATTCTTCAAAACCTTTATTGCTTTACAACTTTCCTTTTCAATCAAGGTTTTGAACTTCTTGAACACTTCAAGTGCTCCACTTTAGAAGTTGATGGTATACAACCACAAAATTCTTGTATGTTCCTAAGAATTGATAAATTACTTGCTTCTATCTAGTGATGATAGAATAAAAAGTTCGAATATATCATAATGAACAACCTTTAGTGAATCAATTGATCTCTTAGGCATGTCTGATGCAAAATCCAATCTTCTTTTTTATCCTCTTAAATATGTTTCACATGTCATTGTGCTAGCATTAGCTTTAGGTGGTCCATACACTAATTTCTTAGAGCCCGATTCACTTAAAATTATAAAATTTAGATGGCCATACTTCATATGCCACATCTAGTTAGGTACGTCAATGCATTAGATGCAAACCTCCTTTGCATTTTGAATGCTACATTTAAATGTTTTGTTCTTTGACAATTTTGACTTTAGTATCAACTTCTTGTATGGATCAAACAGTTGGAGTGAACCACCATTCATGGTTATTTAGAACATAATCCCAAGAAAATGGAATAACTTTTCAATAAGTGCATTATTCCCATCCTTTCTTTTGATTACAACATCACATGTCTTTTGGTGCAAGGTCATTCCTATTTGCAAGTTTGACATTGGTAATTTTCTTGCTTGAGTCATTCTTTATTTCCAGTCATGTGATTTGAACACCATAAGTCATGATACCATAATTCATACATAGAATTCCCATCATAGGTTGTGGCCATTAACAAAAACATATTGTGATTCATTGTCGCCATCATGAGATATGTGGACCTTTTCAAGACACTGTTATTCTTCTTCCAATCCTTCTTGTGCCAACATTAATTATAAAAATGGTCAAACTTTTCAAAATTGTAGCACTGCACCTTCCATTATCAAAATATTTCCTCTTTGATTGATGGGTGGAAAAGCCTTCTCAACTCTTGTAGAATTCAAATTTGTCATCAACCTCTGATCTTCCTTGATGGACCATTTTAAATCATTGGACCCTTATTTTCCTTTCTTCTTGAACTTTCTTTCATGACCATGTTTATTGACCACTTGAGCTTGCAAGGCATCATAAACTAACCTTTTAATTCCTCTATCAATCTCCATGAATTAATGAGCCATAAATGAACTTTTTGGTTCTTCTATCTTCATAGTCTTAAAATCTTTGGATTCTTGAATTTCCACCACTATGAAATCAAATTTTGAAGTCAGAGATACCAACACTTTCACAACCACTTGTTGATCAGTGATAGTCTCATTAATGTGTGTTGAACAAATAATTCGAAACATAATAAGGGAAAGGGGAATCATGATATTTGGTTTTAAAATAAAATATATGAAAAATGATTGATTTTGAAAATATTGATTTTAAGAAGAAGGTAAAAGTAGAGATTAAACAGCGGAAAAGATAAATAATAAAAAAAATTAAAGAGATAGGGTAAGAGATATTGTTGAGGAAAAAAAATCTTTTTTGATGTTTTGAAGATGACAAACTTTTGTGTAGATATATTAAGATTATGATCTTATTTGTTATTTGATGTGTGCTCTTGAGTGGAAATTAATAAGACATGTATGTATAAATGTTATTATCATTGGGATGCGAGAAAAATGGTTCTCAAGTTTATTATTAAGCTCATTACAAGAAGAGAAAAAACACATGTTTAAAAGAAACACAAAATACCAAGTGTGACAAAGAAATAAGTTACACAGTGAGATTATCGTAATTCTGCACTACTAAAGAGGATCAACTTTTGAACAAATGGGAAAGTTGTAATTACATGCGTGAGTATCAAGAAAGAAAGCAATGACGAAGTTGTAATTATCCTAAATGGCATTTTCGTAATTATACCAAATGGCATTTTCGTAATTACATAAAGCAGTTGAGGATCAAGAAAACATAACATGAGTATGAGCCTCACTCAGTGGAAATTTTGTAAATAGACGATCTTCTTGTTTACACTATCAATAGCAGAATTTTAATTACCAATGGGAGACTTGTAAATTCAAGTATATACTCAGGACATATCTGGTACTCAAGAAACTGGAGGATCAAAACCTCTACAATTAACCATTCACATTTTCTTCATTTCAAGACAATCCTTCAAGGAAAACTCAAGAAAAATATTCATGAAATTCTTTCAAAAATCATATTCTCACTAAAATCATATTCTTAGAATCAACAATATTCTTTTCTAAGAATATTTGTCTTAAAATCACATCATTCATACAAGGAAAAATCAAGAGAGAGAACACAATCATTCAAGAAGAGTTCAAGAGAGAAAATTCATCATATTCTTCCAAAATTATATTCTCACTAAAATCATAATCTTAGAATCAAGGATATCTACTTCTAAGATTATTTGTCTTAAAACAACATCCTTTCAATAATCATTTGTTGAGGAATTGTGAATCTGATCCTCCTTACAAATCATTCTTAATACTTTGTATATCCTCAAGTCAAGGTTGATATTGGTTGATAGTGTAAGCTAGCTGAAGCTTTGAAATAAGTGTTGTAAGCCTTGTAAGGCTAAAGAAAATACATCTTGGGGGTAAGAAAAGGATCAAAAGATATTTATCATTAATTAGAAAATCTCACAAAACTTGGGGACTGAAGTAGCCAAGTTTGGTGAACTATGATAAATCTTTGTGTGTTCTTTCTTAAACTCTTTCCTTTAAAATTTTCTTATTTATACACAATTCACACACTAAGAACACTTTAATTATTGATTATATTCATATGTTATTTTGATAAAGCTTGTTTCATAAATTAAAAGCAATATTTTAAAGGGGTCACTATTCAACTATTAGAACACATATTGGTTCTTAATATATCTCAATGTTTTGATGATAACATTAATGAAATTTTGTATAAAGAAAATATATACTCTAATTTTGTTCAAGTGTTTTTTGTTTCAGATATCAAATAAATATTCATCTGCAGACAAAAATAATTCCTCTAAACATTATATAACGCAAAGCTCTGAGCGTAGAAAGCGCAGCACAGAAGACACTGAGCAAAGCTACAGAAGACTCTGAAGCGCTACCTATAGAAGACTCTGAGTGCAGAGTATAAAGATTCAGTATATTCAGAAGACTCTGTGAGAACCCAACGCTGCAACCTATTGAGGCTCTGAGAATCAAGTCAACTCTGATCATTCATTCACGCTAAGCACTTTGCTGCATAACTCTGGATAGAGTGACTCTGATAAAGAAGAACATGGAACATCATCAGAGGATCTGATGCAAGATCATTTTTCATATTTGTTCATTTGAAAAGATATTGTTCAAGAAAGATTTGTTGCTAAACCCAATGTCTACCAACGGCACTATTCCTCATTCGTGTATGGCACAGGAATTTAGACAAAAAGGATATGTCTGAACATTCCTCTTCTGTGAAGGAAAAGTCAAAGAAGACAAAAGGCAACAACTGCACGTTCTTTGAGAAATGGATGTGAAGTCTATTTAAGCAAGTCTTCAACATCATTTCAAAAAGAACGACGGAATACAAAACAATCAAAGAACATATTCAAACAACTTTCTTCAACAAACATACTTGTTTTATTTGTTCTTCATTTTGTGTAAAAATCACAGTTGTGATAATAGCTTTTTAGAAGCACTTAAACACATTGTATTTCATCCTTGTAAAAGTTCCTTGAGAGACCAAGTTGTGGTTAGGATTCTTGAGAACACTAAGACAATTTGTCTTAGTGATATCACTGTAGTCAGGTTTTGATTTAGTGGATTAAGTCCTTGTTTGAGAAAGGCAAAATCACATTGGCCGGGTGGACTGGAGTAGTTTGAGTTCAAACGAACTAGAATAAAATAACTTGTCATTTTCTATTATCATAGTTGTTTTTGAAACCCTTATTCAACCCCCCCCCCCCCTTCTTCTAAGTGTTTTTCCTACCTTCATTTGGTATCAGAGCTCCGGCTCTGAAGTGCTATCACTTAACAATGACAGAGAAAGATCCAGTTGGGAAAACTCTTGATTTATTATCCTTGATATATTATGGCTGAACAGTCAAACAACAAATATGATGATAAAGATAGAATCAACACCAATCCTCTCATGTTTGATGTAGAGAAATTTGATTATTGGAAGGATAAAATAGAAAGTTTATTTCTAGGCTATGATGCTGATCTATGGGATTTGGTCATTGATGGATACATTCACCCCACTGATGGTGAGGGCAAAAAGATTGACAGAAAGTCAATGACTGACCAATAGAAGAGAGATTTCATAAATCATCACAAAGCTAGAACTATTTTGTTAAACGATATATCTCATACTGAGTATGAGAAAATCACAAATAGAGAAACAACGTTTGACATGTTTGAGTCATTAAAGATGACACATGAAGGAAACTCTCAAGTGAAGGAGACAAAGGCTCTTGCGCTTATTCAGAAGTATGAAGCCTTCAAGATGGAGGAAGAAGAATCTGTGGAAACCATGTTTTCAAGATTCCAGATTATGATAGCTGGTTTGAAGTTCCTTGACAAAGGATACTCCACTTCTGATCATGTGAAGAAGATCATCAGAAGTCTACCAAAGAAGTGGAGACCCATGGTCACAGCGCTGAAGCTATCAAAGGATCTTAACAAGATCACTCTGGAGGAACTCATCAGTTACTTAAGAAGTCATGAGATAGATCTAGAAGAAGATGAGACTCAGAAGAAAGGTAAGTCTATTGCTTTAAAATCAAATAAAAAATCTGACAATAAAGCTTTTCAGGTACTTGAGGAAAGCTCTGGAGAATCTTCCTCAGATGAAGATGAACTGTCTTTACTTTCCAGAAGGATAAATCAACTCTAAAAGCATAAACAAAAGAAGTTCAGACACTTCAAAAGACCAGAACAACGTGGGGAATCTTCTGGACACAAAAGATCTGGCAAGAAAGAAGTTGTGTGCCACGAGTGCAAGGAGCCAAGACACTACAAAAATGAATGTCCCAAACTTCAGAAGGAGAAACCCAGAAAGAAGTTTGAGAAAAAGAAGAAATTCTTGATGGCCACGTGGGATGAATCAGATGCTTCTGAAGCCTCATTAGAGTCAGAAGACGAATGTGCAAATATGGCACTAATGGGTGACATGGAGGAGCACGAGGAAACATCTGAATCTGGATCAGAATCAGATTCAGAAGAGGTATTTTCTGATCTTACCAGAGCTGAGCTAATTGAAAGCTTATCTGAGATGCTTGAAAACTATAGTAAGATTAGACTCAGATACAAGAAGCTTCAGAGCTATCTTGCATCTGAGACTGATCAGATGAAATTAGAAATTGTTGAGCTAAAAGCAAATATTTTTCAAATAAAAACTAATTTAGAAAAAGTTCAACAAAAGTCTGATTCAGATACTATGTCTTGCTCCAAAAATATTTTAGAAGATTACGACTATAGTTTTCAGAGGTTCCTGTCCAGAGGCCTAGACAGAAGCAAAATGGCTTCCATGATCTATGGTGTTAGCAGGAATAACAGAAAAGGAGTTGGATATGAATCACCCTCTGGGAAGGATTTAAATCCAAAACCTGTTGATAAGCTGATCATCAATTATACTCCTCTGTACACTCATTTTAAATATGGTCACCTAAATGACATAAAGCACACACGTATAGATCAGATCACAAAAAGCTTTATTAAACCAAAACCTCGTCAGAACACAAAAGTTTTTAAGGGACAGAAGTTCAGGCAGAACTTCAGACCAACTAACCCCAGAGGACCCAAAAAGATATGGGTACCTAAGGATAAAATATTTTTTGTTGCATATGTCCTTAGCAGCAAAGTTAAGACACCAGTCATGGTACCTGGACTCTAGCTGCTCACGGCATATGACGGGAAGAAGGTCTATGTTCCAAAGCCTGGAACTTAGATCTGGAGGAGACGTGAAGTTTGGAGGAAACCAAAAGGGCAAAATCATTGGCTCTGGAACAATTGGTAATGGTAACCTCCCTTCTATCTCTAATGTTCTGCTTGTTGAAGGATAAACACATAACATATTGTCCATAAGTCAATTAAGTGACAATGGTTATGATATAATATTTAATCAAAAATGTTGTAAAGCTGTCAGTCAGAAAGATGGTTCAATCCTCTTTAATGGGAAAAGGAAGAACAACATTTATAAGATAAATCTTTCAGAACTGAAAAATCAAAATGTAATATGCCTTATGTCTGTTAATGATGAGCAATGGGTCTGGCATAGAAGATTGGGTCATGTTAGCATGAGACGTATATCTCAGATTAACAAGCTCAATCTGGCCAGAGGACTTCCTAAGTTGAAGTTCAACTCAGATGCTCTTTGTGAAGCATGTCAGAAAGGAAAATTTTCAAAATCTTCTTTCAAATCTAAAAATGTTATTTCTACCTCTAGACTATTAGAGCTACTTCATATTGATCTGTTTGGACCACTGAAAACTGCATCCATCAGAGGCAGGAAGTATGAATTAGTCATAGTTGATGACTACAGCAGATGGACATGGGTAAAATTCCTAAAACACAAGGATGAGTCACACTCTGTATTCTTTGACTTCTGCAATCAAATTCAAAATGAAAAGAATTTTAATATTGTCAAGGTCAGAAGTGATCATGGTGGTGAATTTGAAAATAAATATTTTGAAAAATATTTTAAAGAAAATGCCATTGCACATGATTTCTCTTGTCCTATAACTCCTCAACAGAATGGAGTTGTAGAACGAAAGAATATAACATTGTAAGAAATGGTCAGAACCATGATCAGTGAGACTAATATGGCAAAACATTTTTGGGCAGAAGCAATAAATACAGCGTGTTATATTCAGAACAGAGTGTCTGTAAGACCTCTTCTAGAAAAGACTCTATGAATTGTGGAGGAATAGAAAGCCCAACATTTCTTATTTCCATCCTTTTGGATGTGTTTGTTTTATTCTGAATACTAAGGATAATCTGAACAAGTTTGACTCTAAAGCACATAAGTGTTTTATGATTGGATATTCTGAATGCTCTAAAGGCTACAGAGTATACAATACTGAGGCACAGATTGTGGAAGAATCAATTCATGTCAGATTTGATGATAAGCTTGGCAATCAAAAGCCAAAGCAGTTTGAAATTTCTGCAGATAAAGAAGTTCTTCTCACAGACTTTGAAGAATCAGAGGCAAACAAAGTTCAAGCTAAAGAACAAGAAGCAACGCCAGATGCTACTCCATTGGCTGCTCATCTGCAAAGCTTAACTATTTCTGAAGAACCCACTCTGAAAGGATCCTCCAGAATCAAAGCTTCTCACCCAGAGGAAATGATTATTAGAAAGAAGGATGATCCCACCAGA
Source organism: Lathyrus sativus (assembly GCA_963859935.3). Classification (NCBI taxonomy): domain Eukaryota; kingdom Viridiplantae; phylum Streptophyta; class Magnoliopsida; order Fabales; family Fabaceae; genus Lathyrus; species Lathyrus sativus. The sequence continues at coordinate 14,869,660 of OZ012737.1, forward strand.
ACAAGATCCTTTCTCAAATCATCTGGAACATCACTGTTTGGTTTAGTGTTAATTATTGAACCTACCTCTGTGGATGAAGCTCTGCAAGACAATGATTGGATACTTGCTATGCAAGAGGAGCTAAATCAATTCACAAGGAATGATGTTTGGGATCTGGTTCCAAGACCAGAAGAATTTAATATTATTGGAACGAAATGGGTTTACAGAAACAAGCTAAATGAGCAAGGAGAAGTCATCAGAAACAAGGCTAGACTGGTTGCTCAAGGCTACAGTCAGCAAGAAGGTATTGATTACACAGAGACATTTGCTCCTGTGGTAAGGTTAGAATCTATATGTTTGCTTATTTCTTTTGCTGAACAAAATAACATCACTTTGTATCAGATGGATGTTAAAAGTGCTTTCTTAAATGGCTTAATAGAAGAAGAAGTTTATGTTCATCAACCTCCTGGATTTGAAAATGAAAAATTTCCAGAACATGTTTTTAAATTAAAGAAATCACTCTATGGCCTAAAACAAGCTCCTAGAGATTAGTATGAGAGGCTGAGTAATTTTCTTCTGGAAAATAATTTTATCAGAGGAAAGGTTGATACTACTCTTTTCTGTAAATCAATTAAGAAATACATTTTAATCTGTCAAATTTATGTAGATGATATTATTTTTGGAACAACAAATATTACACTTGGAAAGGAGTTTGCTGAGTCTATGCAGGCAGAATTTGAAATGAGCATGATGGGAGAACTCAGGTTCTTTTTGGGAATTCAAGTCAATCAAACTCCAGAAGGCACCTACATACATCATACAAAGTATGTGAAGGAGCTTCTGAAGAAGTTCAACGTGACAGAGAGTAAGTCAGCTAAGACTCCAATGCATCCAACTAGCACTCTAGGAAAATAAGAGGTAAGTAAAAAGGTAGATCAGAAGCTCTACAGAGGTATGATTGGTTCTCTTCTGTATTTGACCGCTTCTAGGCCTGATATTCTTTTCAGTGTTTGTCTTTGTGCTAGATTCCAATCAGATCTTAGAGAATCTCACTAAACAGTTGTTAAGAGAATTCTGAGGTATCTGAAAGGTACTACTAATGTGGGTTTGTGATACAGAAGATCTGATGAATTTAAATTAGTTGGCTTCTGTGATGCTGATTATGCTGGAGATAGAGTTGAACGTAAAAGTACTTCTGGAAGCTGTCAGTTTCTGGGAGGTAATTTAATCTCATGGTACAGCAAGAAGTAACCCACAATAGCACTTTCAACTACAGAAGCAGAATATATTGTTGCTGCTGGTTGTAGTACTCAAATGCTCTGGATGAAAAGTCAGCTGGAAGACTATCAGATATATGAGTGTAACATTTCTATCTTTTGTGATAATACTTCTGCTATTTGCCTCTCTAAAAATCCTATTTTACATTCTAAGGCAAAGCATATACAAATTAAACATCATTTCATCAGAGACTATATTCAGAAGGGAATTTTAAGTTTAAATTTTGTTGATACAGACCATCAATGGGCTGATATTTTACAAAACCCCTTGCTGAAGATAGATTTAAATTTATTCTGAAGAATATTAGTATGGATTTTTGTCCAGAATAAAATTATTATTCAGAAGCAAATTTATTCAGATGAAAAATGATTAATGTCTATACTCTGAAGTGTTGCATCTGTAATTTCTTTTGTTACCTTATTTATTTTGTGAAACTCTGAACTAACAAGCTTCATAGGATCTGAATGCTAGCTAACGTTTCATTTCCTAAAGAGTTTCAGAGACACTTAAATATCAAACACGTGTCACATGAAATCTACAAAGGTGGAGTGTATAAAGTGAGGCGCCGTTTGAGGTACTGTTTGAATTATTTCAATTCTCGTTTTCCCCCCACTTTTGTCAAATCTCATTAAATGCTTGAAATCATTATTTTTATTTTTTAATTAATGTGATTAATTGCTAAGTGTTGTTTGCGGTTTTGTGCCCTAATTTTATCTCTATATATTCCAGGATCTCGCACTTCTCACACGTTCATTCTATCACACACCTTTTATGCATTTTAGCATTCTCCATTGTTTTTTCTTCTCTTCAAAACCTAAAAGAAGATCAGTTCATCTCACAAGTTCTGCTATGGCAACTTCATCATCTTCGTCTCAAAAGTTAGCTTCAACAATGGTTGGGGTATCATCATCAGAAATGGGTATTGTTCCATACAAAGAACCAGAGAGAACCCTTCTTACACCTATTGAGAAATTATAAGTTCTTTGCGAGTTTATGGTGGATTTTGAATGTATTGTGAAGAACGGTTTTGATCTTCGTCCAACTGTATCTTCTCAAGGATGGGTGAAGTATTTTGATAGATTGGTTGGTCCAGTTTTTCCTTATTTGGTAAAGGAATTCTTGATACACGCGAAGGTTTACCCTAAGTTCATATATTCATCTATTTTGGGAAAAGAAATCATAATCACCGAAGATATGATTCGTAAACTGATAGGGTATGAAGAAGTAGATGGTGTTACTCATCTTCCTGTAAGACGCGTAGACATGGATGAAGTCTATAGAGAAGTTTTCACTTCTGGGATGCCTTCAAGCAAGATTAAGGATCTAAAGACACACTACAAGATCTGGGCAAAGATCTTTCTGGGCTGTATTCACCATAGAAAAGCATCTAATTCTCCAGACTACATCAATACAGAGCAGATGTATTTTATATATTGTTTGAGAAAGAACATCAAGGTGGATCTGCCACATTTTTTGTTTACTCATCTGTGGAACCATGTAAACATGTCCAAAGAAGTTATTAAAACCAAACATCAGAAGATCAGGGATTGGACCCCCATGGGAAGATTGATCTCTGATGTACTCACTGAGAATGGCTTGGCAGCTCATCTGACTAAGGCTGGTCTGACAGAAGAATTAGTTCCAATACTTGGGAAGCCTCTGGATGGAAAAAGCCTTCAAAGGATGAAGTTGGTGGAACAACTTTCTTCTGATCCAGTTAAGGTAAACTTAGCTAAAGTATGCAGAAGAAGATTCCTAGTGGATGACTTTCCATTTTTTACTGCAGAGGAGCCCAAGGAAGCTCTGCTTCATTACATTGCTTCTTGTCTGGAAGATGGCACTCCTATGCCACCTAATCTGATAAAAAGAGCATCTGAACCTGCTCCAGAACTGATTACAAAGAAGAGAAGGAAGAAGAGCAAGGTTTCAGAAGAAGGTTCTACACGCACTAAGAGGAAAGCCTCTGAAGAAGACTCTTCTGTGAAGGCTAAACGTTTCAAGAAGTCAGGTAACCCTTCTGCTGGTTTATCTCCAATTCTGGAAACAGTAACAGAAATTCCAACATTTCAACCTCCTCCTCCCTATGACCATATTCCTACTCCCTCTCCTTAACACACCACCTCTGAATTGCAACCATCTGAACCTCAACCATCTGAACCTCAACCCTCTGAATCACAACCCTCTGAATCTAATCCTTCTGAACCTCACCCATCTGAGCCTGAACCTGAAATCCTTGATATCCAACCTCTTATGACCGTTCACCCAATTCCATCTGGATCATCTGAATCATCTGATTCATCTGATTCTTTCTCAAGTCTTTCTGATGCCACATCACCCACTCATAGCTCTCCTAACCATCCTTAGAAAATTCCCTCTCCTACTCCCATTCCATCTCACCCACAAGCTAAATCTTCTTTTTCTGCTGAACCTTCTTTCTTATACACCCTTAGAAAATCGTTCGTAGAGGCCTATCTGAAACCAAAACCTAAATCTAGACCAGATGTTGGAACTATGTTATCCAGTTTTGAAACAGAGATACATTTATGGTTTGCTAATGTTAGGGAGAAGTGCCTCCACAACATGAATCCTAATGTTTCGGAAGAACTTTGGGATGCATTCAGAAGAAGATTCAATTCAGTGACTCTAAATCTTAAGGAAGTGTGCTCTGAAGATGCACAAGAAAGAATTTTTGAAGCCTTGAAACTTACTCTGCTAAGTGTCAGAAGAACCCCCATTCTGTGTTTGGAAAACACACCTGCTGAAGTTGTGTGTTCTTCTCCTGAAAAATCTGATGCACTTCAGTCTGGAGAAGATTCTCAGACTAAAGAAGTTATCGCAAATGCTCTGGTTACTAAAGAAACTCTTGTCTCTAATCAGCCTTCTGTTATGAGTTTAGAAAATGCATATGATTCAGTGGTCTTAGAGAATGCTCCTGCTTCTGTGGTTATTCCAGATTCAACAGGATTGAAGAAAGGTTCTGAAGACGTGAAAGAAAAGCTTGCTCAGCAAGAGGCTGCCACTAGTGAAATTAAGGCCTGGATGGTAAAGCAAGAACAGACTACAGAAGAAATCAAGGACTGGATGGCTAAGCAAGAAGAATCAACATCTGAGATCAAGACTTGGATGGCAAAGCAAGAAAAGTCAACTTCTGAGATAACTGATCTTCTGAAGATTTTAGCATCTCGTTCCACTTAATTGTCTTGTTTGTGCACTTCTGTGATAATTGTTTATTTTTGGCTATTTTCTGAGCTTATCAATATATATGTGATTGTTCCTTCTGTTTTATATCTTATATTTGTTTTCTTACTCTGAAATTTTTATCTTAAATGATTTTTTTTAAAATCACTTTTTGATATGACAAAAAGGGGGAGAAAATTGAAATTTTGATAGTTCACATAAACAGATACTAAATGGAAACTCAGACATTTTAAAATATATTTAATCATATATTCAGTGTTTCAAAGCTATAACTATTCATCTGACAATATTCAATAGGAGTAACTCTGAACAATCTCTGAGAGTCTACAAGCTTGCTCTGACTCTGGAAAGAATACAAGTGCTGAAAGGGAAGTATTTATTTTTTCTAGCAGTATTCATTTCAGGGGGAGATTCATAATCTCAGGGGGAGATATATATTTTTTTCTTGTTTTGAACAAAATTTCGTATAGCTTTTGTCATCATCAAAAAGGGGGAGATTGTTAGAACACAGATTGGTTCTTAATATATCTCAATGTTTTGATGATAACATTAATGAAATTTTGTATAAAGAAAATATATACTCTAATTTTGTTCAAGTGTTTTTTGTTTCAAATATCAAATAAATATTCATCTGAAGACAAAAAGAATTCCTTTGAACATTATATAACGCAAAGCTCTGAGCGTAGAAAGTGCATCAAAGAAGACTCTGAGAAAAGCTACAGAAGACTCTGAGAAAAGCTACAGAAGACTCTGAAGCGCTACCTACAGAAGACTCTGAGCGCAAAGTATAAAGATTCAGTATATTCAGAAGACTCTGTGAGAACCCAACGCTGCAACCTACAGAGGATCTGAGAATCAAGTCAACTCTGATCATTCATTCACGCTAAGCACTTTGCTGCATAACTCTGGATAGAGTGACTCTGATAAAGAAGAACATGGAACGTCATCAGAGGATCTGATGCAAGATCATTTTTCATATCTGTTCATTTGAAAAGATATTGTTCAAGAAATATTCGTTGTTAAACCTAATGTCTACCAACGGCACTATTCCTCATTCGTGTATGGCATAGGGATTTAGACAAAAAGGATATGTCTGAACATTCCTCTTCTGTGAAGGAAAAGTCAAAGAAGACAAAAGGCAACAGATGCACGTTCTTTGAGAAATGGATGTGAAGTCTATTTAAGCAAGTCTTCAACATCATTTCAAAAAGAACGACGGAATACAAAACAATCAAAGAACATATTCAAACAACTTTCTTCAACAAACATACTTGTTTTATTTGTTCTTCATTTTGTGTAAAAATCACAGTTGTGATAATAGCTTTTTAGAAGCACTTAAACACATTATATTTCATCCTTGTAAAAGTTCCTTGAGAGACCAAGTTGTGGTCAGGATTCTTGAAAAGACTAAGACAGTTTGTCTTAGTGATATCACTGTAGTCAGGTTTTGATTTAGTGGATTAAGTCCTTGTTTGAGAAAGGAAAAATCAACTTGTCCGGGTGGACTGGAGTAGTTTGAGTTCAAACGAACTAGGATAAAATAAATTATCATTTTCTATTATCATAGTTGTTTTTGAAACCCTTATTCAACCCCCCCCCCCCCCTCTAAGTGTTTTTCCTACCTTCATCAACCCCCCTTTTAGTGACATTTCTATCTACTTCAGAGATCACATGAAAGATTATTGTGGTTCGACCTTAAATCTTGCAAACTACTCCACTCGCCTAGAGTTTCCTTTTGAGATTTTCACTAACAACTTAAGTTTTTACACTAGTTCATCTCAACAACATTATATCAATAACTTGAGCTTTTACAGAGGTTCATCCTAACAACCTTACACCTATATTTTTATAGGTTTAACTAGCAACATTTAAATCTATTACAAGATCAGAAGTGAACTAATCCTTTGAGTAAACAAATTCAGCACCATAGTAGAACAACACAACTCTATGATGAAGCTTTTCACTCTATCAATACTAGAAAATATTTAGTGAATAAATTTTATAAAATGAGGAGGAGGATTGATATAAGAGATTTGATTATTCATAAAAATCATGTGTTTAGAAGTGATAGAAACGCTATTTATATAGGAAAACATTTGGCACAAAAAGGAAACAATCCATGGGATTGGTCACTTACTAATGAATTAGATTAGTAACTTGATTCATTTTGTTAATCTAGAAAAGGAAACTCAAAATGACAATGTCATTTAATCGATTGGAAGTCTACCTAATCGATTATGAGGTGTTACTCTTGCTTTAATATACTACATGAAAGACGTAATTGATTAGACATTGACTTTTTCTTTCCTAATTGAAAAAAAATGCTTCTTAATTGTTTAAGTACTTTCTGGTAATGATTTTAAGAAAAAAAGAGTTTAAATAGTTTTGTATGTATGTGTATGCTTGTGTGTATGCGTGTGTGCATGCATGTGTGTGTGTGTGTGTGTGAGTGCATGTGCGTGTGCGTGTGCATCTCCTTTGTAGACCTGCTCTTGCTTTAATTACACTCGAGTGATCAAAATGTGATAAAACACTAAGTGCATTATCATGCAAGCTTTCAATCCTCCACAATTTAAGTTCCTTTCAATTACTTGATTTAACTTTATTTTGCTCTGTTAAGTGGAACTTGAACATTTTCTCTTGTGTTTGCTTCTTGATGGGTGATTCATTATATTTATTCTTTCTTGAAAAATTTAAACAATTAAAACCTTTATAAGACATTAACCTACACAACGCATAAAATCACATTCTCCCTTTTCTAATGAGAACAACATGTCTTTTGAGGAGGCGTCAAATTGAAAAAACATAAATCAAATTATTAGAGTTGTCAAGCTCCCCCTCACAAATAAAGAGAAAATAATTTACTTCCACTAAGAGTATACTTCTCCCCCTTGTCATCATAAAAAATCCAAGAAGTCATAGAGAGATAAATAAACTTCATATAGACCATATATATCACACCAAGAAATGGAAGAAGAAGTAGGATAAAATGAATGCTAACAGATTAATCCATTAACGATTTATTTAAAATTCCTATAGATAATGCATCACTTGTTTGTTTCTTGCTATGTCAGAAGAAAGTCGAGTTCCCAAGCAAATTTCACATATCACTGATACTTTTCTGATCCAATTTACAACAAGAGAAAACGAAATTAGAGTATCCAACTAAAGTATAATCAACCCCTTTGAGGTACAATGAACCCTTAAGTGGCGTGCTAGTGAGATACCTCATTATGTTTTTGACCGTGTGTGATTATTTAGTTTTTTCTTGAAAGCATGCATAAAATCAGACAACAAATATAATATTAGGATGAGAGCAGTTAGAAAAAGAAGGGAATCGATCATACCTTGATATTTCCTTTCTTTAATTGATTTTCATCCTTCATTATTAACCAAACTACAAGTGCTCATTGAAGTTAATATAGGTGTTGTTTTTTCCGTAACAAATCTTTTACAATATTTAGCTTGGTTGGCAAAGATTAATTCCTTTGGTTGTTGAATTTTTAAACCAAGAAATTATTGTATCTCCACTATTATAAACAATTTCAATTCATTTTTCATCATATAAGAAAAATGTTTGTACAAGGACTCATTAGTAGAACTGAATATAATATCATTGACATATATTTGCACATGCAAAGTGTCATTCTTGGTTTTCTTAATGAAAAATGTTGTATATATGGACCTATGTGCATGCAGATACTGCAGGTGATGATGTGATCCATTGATGGATCATGATGGTTTTGATGATGATTCTGATGTTCAGTGGAATCATATTTGGTGGTACTTGATGTTATCTTTCTAGTTGTCTTTGATGATGTTGTTCATTATGAAGTTATCTCAAGTCTCATCAGGGAGAAGATCCAAGGTTTCTGTGAAGTGCTAAAGTCAAAGATAATTTAGAAAGGAACTTGAAGCTTCAAAGTTGTGAAAGAGAGAAAGTGTGAAAGCTCGTTTGGTCGCTCGTGCACTTAACATAGTGTTTGAATGACCAAAGTAATGTAAAAATGTTAGAGTAACTCATAAGGTACTAAGGAAAACCTTACATACTCACTAAATGTTTTTGAGGACTCTATCTTTTTTATAAAATTGCCCAAAATGTTTTTTACGTGGGTGGCTACTTGATTACAAGCTCAAATAAACCCTTATGAGTGAAAATTACACTAAATAATCAATTTTCACTTAGGGGTAGCTGATTATCTCTTTCGTAACTCCTCATAATTGATTAATAGTGCTTATAGTTGATTAGTAACGATAAAATTTGAAAACTTTCCATTTTTACACTACATAATCAATTTTACCTATGCAATACTCGATTATGAGCATTAAAAATCCAACGAACAATTTTTATTTTTGAGCTACATTTTCTCCTGTATAAGAAGGGAGGCTCCTCACTATTACTCACCATAATTTCATATTTAACAATTATCTTCTCATTTTAACCACTCCATATTTTATTCTTTCTTTCACTAATAGTTAGCTTAGTGCCTTTGCGAGTGAAATACATTTGTGTGGTTTTAGTTGCACCAGTGTTCAACTATTATATCAAGAGTGTGATTCTCTTGAAGTTTCTCTTGTTTGGTTGTTGAGGCTATTCTAATAAAACCTCTATTTAGTTTCCAAGATTATTCTGTCAAAGTATCATTCTTAGTTCGTTAGCTTAACCTACGAAAAGCTCCACGTGGTTTAAGGGATCAACTTGTTAAAGTATCTCATTCAATTGTAATAAGGTTCATGGGCATAAATTGGTAAAAGATCAAAAGATATTATAAGTGGAATGCTGAAGAATTTTTTCTTGGGGAGTGAATTAGTCTAAGAGATTGGCCAAACCTCTATAGATCTAGATGAAATTTCTCTAAACTCTCTCAATTTGCTTTCATTCTTTCCATTTTTCGTTGCTACCTTTATTTTTAACTATACTAACACAAAATTTTGTTGTTAGTAATTAATCATAAATTACTCACATCCTAACTTATGTTAAAGACTAATCGTCTAAGGAGGAAGGAAATGACTTAAGGAAATTAAATAAATAAAGCCTTTTTCGGTGATAGAGAATGATATGGTTTGTAGAAAGAGAAGATAAGAATATTCCTTGAGGGGATGGATTATCGTATTTGGAAGATTGTGAAAGAAGTTCTATATGTTCCCACACATGAATTTAATGGTGTTGTGGTGAACAGAGACTATGAAGACGATTTCACCAAAGATGAGAAATAAGGTACAATGTATTTTGAAAGGAAAAATGATCATCACTATCGCTCTCGATCTTGATGATTTATTGCATGTTTTTCACTAAGAAACAAAAAATGAAATGTGGGATTCCATCCAAGTTACCCATGAAGGTACTACTAAGGTAAAGAGGTCGATGTTGAACATATTCAACCATGATTATGAACTCTTTAGAATGAAATCTAAAGATAACATTTGGGATATGCAAAAGCAATTGACTCATATTGTAAGTCACATGATTACTCTTGGGAAAAATTTTAAAATGAAGATTTGGTTGTAAAAGTCCTTATATGCCTAAACCATAGTTGGCAACCAAAAGTCACTACGATTTCTGAATCTAGGGATTTTTCAATGATACACATGGCAACCCTGTTTGGTAAATTGTAGGAACATGAGATAGAACAAAAAAAAAATACTATCTTAAGATTAAGAAGGAGATAAGAAGAAGATTGGTCTGGCTTTCAAGGTTGAAGAGAAGGACTCACATACCGATGAAGAAATTTCGTTAATAGTGAAAAATTCAAGACATTCATGAAGCATGAAAGACAAGAAGAAGGGTAAAGAAATAACAAAGGAAAACCAACATTCATTTACATATGCTTCCAATGTGGGAATAAAGGGCATATAAGACCAAAATTCCCCCAAAAATATGAAAAAGGCATAGAAATCTCACAAGGAAGAAAAGAAAGTGCACATCGCCTATGACGAAAATGATATGGATTCCTCAGATGAATAAGCAAATATATGTCTCATGTAAGACCAAGAAAATAATAATTAGTAATTTACAATATCTAATGCTAAATTGTATGTGGATATCGGTTGTTCAAATCACATAATCGGAGAAAGAAGGTAAGACCTTGTTCTCCTATTTCTCTCCTAGGAAAGGAGTTTTTTCTCCTATGGTGACAACAACAAAAGGATAATAATTGATATTGGTACCATTGATAAGTTCCCCAATCCAATGGATTGGAGAAGTTCTTTTAGTTGATGGCTTAAAGCATAATTTACTAAGTATTAGTCATTTATGTGGCAAAGGAAACATTGTAACTTTTGATTCTTATGGGTGTATGGCTATCAAATCCAAATCAGATCATGCTATTTTCACTAGATCTAGAAGTGGAAACACCTACAATGTGAATCTAAATAAGATCCCTTCAAATGATGTTTGTATTTTTAGTAACAAGGATAAATCTTGGCCATGGAATAGGATAATAATGCATGTCCCCATGATTGGCTTTCTAAACACGCACTTTTTTATAAGTCAAAAATGGGATGCATGCCAAAAGGGAAACAAGTAAGGTCATCTTTTAAATCTAAAATTGTTGTTTCTACAAATCGGCCTTACATATTTTACACATGGATATTTTTGGCCCATACAAAACCAAAAGTTTTGGCAGAAATCTCTACACCCTTGTATTTATGGATGACTATTCTCTCTATACATGGACATTATTCCTATCTTAGAAATGAGACATGTTTGCTTCCCTTCAGACACTTGCCAAGGTTATCCAGAACAAGAAAAGATTAAACATTGAATCAATTTGTAGTGATCATGGTGGTGAATTCCAGAATGAGGAACTCACAAGATACTATAATGAGTATGGTATTCAAAATACTTTCTCCATTCCATGAACTCTACAAAAAAAATGAGGTAGTGGAGTGGACGAATAGATATTTAGAAAAGCTAGTGAGGATGATACTTAATGAGACTAATCTTCATAAATACTTTTGGGCTGATGTTGTATGCACTGCTTGCTATGTAATGAATTATTTCTTGATAAGGCCAATTCTAAAGTAAATGCCCTACAAATTATATCAATCGATGAAGCCGAATATCTCTCATTTACATGTCTTTGGATGCAAGTGTTTTGCCCGTAATAGCAAGTTTTTAGAGTATTTAATAAAATAACCCAGATGATAGAAGAATCAATTCATGTTACCTTTGGTGAGTCTAACCCCTCTTCTATAGAGGTAGTTGTCATTGAATGTGTAGGTATTCTTGAGAAAACATTTGTGGAAGATGATGATCTAAATAAAGATAAAGGTCGAGCGAGGTAAAGAAGAAGGTCAAAATCTAAATGAAGAGACTCAAGTTGGAGAAGTAAACTCAGAGAATCAAAGTGTATCCAAAGAATAAAGGACCACTAAGGATCATATAAATCAGAATGTTATCAGAGATATTTCTTAGGAAGTTACAACTCGATACTCCCATATCAAGGTATGTAATTATATGACCTTTATTTCCTAAATAGATCCGAAGGAAAATGATGAGGCCATCATTGATGAAAATTGGTATCTAACTATGAAATAAGATTTAAATCAATTTGGAAGAAGAAATATTTGGGAACTCATTCCCTAAGCTACAACTGATCAAGTGATTGAGACCTGCTAGGTCGTTTAAAACAAGCTTAATGAAGATGTAAAAGTTTTTAGAAATAAAGAAAGACTTGTTATGAAATGATACAATCAACATGAGGGTATATATTTCAATGTAACCTACTCTCTTGTAGCTTGGTTAGAGGCCATAAGGATACTTATAGCTTATTCTTACATCATGAGTTTTAAAATCTTTCAAATGGATGTAAAGAGTGTGTTCTTGAATGATTGCATCAAAGAAAAAGTGCTTGTTGATCAACCTCCAGGTTTTATCAACCCAACATTCCCCGATCATGTATTCAAGCTTATAAAGGCTTTATACAGTTTGAAAAAGGCTCCTAGAGCATGGTATGATTGTCTAAGCAAGTTTTACTTGAGAAAATGTTTTAGAGAGAACAAATTTATAAAAACACTTTTTATCAAAAAGTCAAATATTATATGCAATGTTACTAACAAATCCTTCTGAAATTAATTTTCTAATATAATTTAGAACAACTTTTAGATGTCCATGATGAGGGAACTTCATTACTTCCTAGGACTATAAATCAATCAAACAAAATAAGGGACATTCATAAATCATGCCATGTATTTCAAGGAACTTCTAAATAAGTTCAATATGGATAAGTTAAAGGAAATTGGTACTTCAGTGGCTACATCATGCAAATTGGACAAATATGAAGGAGGAAAGCTAACAAGGCAAATTGGTTTGTAGTTTCTAAGATGTTGAGGATGCAAAACTTTAGGAATGAGCGCAAGAAAAGAAGTAGTAATCGCCTTGGACAATCTTACATTAGAATGAAAATCCTTAACAAACCTGCAAACGTCTTCCTTGACAATCTCCCAACAACTTTTCAGGAACCCAAAGCCAAAATCATCTGGCCCAGGACTTTTGTTACTATTGCAACTCCACACAGCGTCTCTAATTTCAGTGTCGAAAAAAGGTTCTTCTAACATCTGACTATCTTCAAAGGGTAACCTACTCCACTATTCCTTCATTTGTGTTGACAAACAAATAACGTTTTTCCTAAACTGGTCTTTCATAGAATTATGAAAGAAAGAAGTATTTAGATCACCTTCTTTAAGCCAATTCACTGAAATTCAATTAGTGTTTGCCTAAGAAAGAAGTATTTAGATAACGTTTGCCTAAGAAGATTTTCCTTCAAAATTAGATTTCTTCACATACTCTTGATAGATCCGGCCATGTTCTAACATATCTCAGCCTTCGCACCACCCCCAACAGAATCCAAATCTTTGTCAAAGTAATCCAAATCATTGACAACCTTGTCGACCTGCAAGTCTAGACACCCAAAAACTTCACAATTCCACCGTCTTAACCTACCCTTTAGGATAAAGAGTCTTCTAGCACATAATCCCCTCTTCCTGAAACTACCAAGAAGGACCAAACCTTGTTGATAAAGGAGTGGAAATCCTTATGGCTCAACAAGCAGTTGAAGAACTTGAACGACTTAGGGCCCCAATTTAGGTTACTAGCCTTAAGCAAAACTGGAAAATGATCGGAGATACCCTTTTTCCCCACGATCTGACTAACAATACTCGAATCATAGACAATAATATTCGAGAGCACAAACCTGTCCAGTCTAATCATCGATGAACTCGGAGAGTTGAACCAAGTAAACACACCTCCTAAGCTAGGCACATCAACCAAGTTCATATCCTCTATGAAGGCCTTAAACTCAGCCATCTCTGCCTCCCTTCTAACATCCCTCACATCTTTCCTTTCTTCTTTGCTAACAGCCGAGTTAAAATCTCCACCCACAATCCATCGCGCATCCACTAACTTCTTTTTCACCTCTAATAGAGAACTACATAGCCTTCTCTTCTAAGTTACAAGGAGAATACACATTCAAAAAGAAATAGTTGTGGCCTTTCCAATCTGCATTAACTCCAATATACCCCTCTCCCTTGAAACTAAAAAATAAGTTAAAAAGGCCCTTCTTCCACAAAATGGCCAACCCACCCACCGTACCAATAACTCCATTAGCAGACCACCCAACACCATTATTACCCTAAAGAGAAACAACTAATGAATCAGAGAAAATAAGAAATTTTGTTTCTTGGATAAAACAAAAACTAGCATAACCTTTCTGCACAATGTTACAAATTTTGCGCCTCTTCACCTTGTTATTGCCCCCTCTTATGTTGAAAGTGAGACAATTCACTAGACACCTGATTTAGTCTTCTCCCTCAAGCACTTGCCTTCTTTATCTCTGGCTTCCATATTTGGAATTTCTTCCTCATACACAACTTTATCATCCTCTCCTAAAATATATAACATTTGCATAATCTTCCAAACCTTCCTGTCAACTTCTGAATCCACCTCTGATCTGTGTCGAAGTTGCACCTTACCACATTCGAATCAGCCAACGAATTGCAACACAATAAAGAACCGCTTGAGAATTGAACTTCCGAAGACTTTGAAATCCTAATACTGAAGTTGACGAATGGATCCAAAGACTCCGAAAAGGAAGGAGCAGAATTCGGAGCTTGGCCTTTAGAAGAACTGGGATCACAAACATTGTGCTTATGGTTCTCGCGCCTTAAAATGGAAATGTAAGAAGGGCAAAGTTTCCCCACATTTTCATATTTCTGATTTTCTTAGCCCTAACATTTTTTACTCTTTCTAGACCCCTGATTCAAAAAAGAAAAATCCTTAATGCCATCATGGACCACCAACTGACAAGGATCAGGCCTTTTTATTGGGCTCTCCACTTAGGCTTTTATCATCAAGACAGGCCCAGAAACATGGTCCACGTTGACTTCCTCAACATCATCCACCTGAGCTAACACGTGTAACGTAGTCCCAGGATAATATGACTTTTCCTCCCCGTATGAAACCTCATAGTGATTAGATAAGACCTTGTTTTCCGAATCACGACAAGTCACATCATCGAACTCCACAGCCTTTTGCTTCATTTCTATTGGTCTAGGAATAATACACTCCCTATGATACTTTCTCTCTCTCTCTCTCTCTCTCTCTCTCTCTCTCTCTCTCTCTCTCTCTCTCTCTCTCTCTCTCTCTCTCTCTCTCTCTCTCTCTCTCTCTCTCTCTCTCTCTCTATCTATCTATCTATCTATCTATCTATCTATCTATCTATCTATCTATCTATCTATCTATCTATCTATCTATCTATATATATATATATATATATATATATATATATATATATATATATATATATATATATATATATATATATATATATATATATATATATATATATATATATATATATATATATATATATATATATATATATATATTAACATTGTGGTAGATTGGTAAGAAGTTATAATAAATATTTTTTTTATAAAAAGTAATGGTTTGTTTTATAAAATTAACATTTTTTAAAAACTTTTGTGAAATAGCCTCTTAAAGAGGAAAAACAATAAAAAGAAAAATATAGTAACATTTTTTCTTCCTACTACTGCATTAGAAGAATAGAAGATGTATGTTAGCAACTATGATAAATACTGTATACTTTTGCCCCATAGAAATAACACTTTTTAAGAACTCTTGCTTGCTTGTGTCAGGAAGTCAAAGAGAAAAGGTTAAAGAGATAATATTACTTGCTTTTTATTCTCTTTTTACCATTGTAGTAAAATATACATGCAAGAAATTATAATAATTATTATGTATTTTTTTGTTTTTCAATTTTTTTTAATACAAATAAGTAATTTTAACACCTTTTATAACACTTTAGAGAGAGGAAAAAGAAAAAAAGAAAATAGTAATATGTATTCTTTTACTTTGTTTAAAACTGCGGTAGAAGATACGTGTAAGAAATTATAATAATTTAATAAATATAATATTTTTGTTTTTTATTAAAAATATGTAATTTTATAAAAATAACACTCTTTAAAATCTTTTTTTTATTCTAATACTTTTAAAAAAATATTTTAACAGATAGTAATTTTTACGTAATTTATTTTCATTTTTTTAAAAACCGCGGTAAATGATACGTGTAGGAAATTAAAATAAGGTAATTCTTTGTGTTACACATTAAAAATCCTTATGAATTTGCTGACATACCTAGCAGACCAAGGTACATGGTACTCTGCATTTATCCCTTCTTAAGGAAATGGATAGTTGGATAAGGTAAGACTAAGTCTATATAAATATATATATATATATATATATATATATATATATATATATATATATATATATATATATATATATATATATATATATATATATATATATATATATATATATATATATATATATATATATATATATATATATATATATATATATATATATATATATATATATATATATATATATATATATATATATATATATATACATATATATACTTGTGTGTTAATTTTAGGTGTTTATAAAATTATTATAAGATAACGAAAGTTGTAGCTTTTAGATACAATGCATTCCTCTAATTCTGTGGAAGGTTTATCATCAAGTTTGAGAAAAGGTGCATGGAGTCAATATGAAGATGAACTTCTCAAAGATTGTGTTCAACGTTATGGAGAAGGAAAATGGCACTTAGTTGCTCAAAGAGCAGGTTCATAGTTTTATTTTTATGTAAACTAATATTTTGTAGAAATTATTTGATAATTAATTTAATGAATTCAAGAAAATATTGTTGTTGGATTTTGATATAGGATTGAAGAGATGTCGAAAGAGTTGTAGGTTGAGGTGGTTGAATTATTTAAAGCCAAACATTAAGAAGGGAGATTTTAGTGAAGATGAAGTTGATTTGATGATCAAATTGCATAATCTTTTGGGAAACAGGTTTGTTGTATTTTTTTATAAATTATAAATTATATTGTTAGTAATATTAATAATAATATTGCATGTGGCCAATTTGAATATCAAATAATTAAGGGGAGACCCTAGTTCCATATGGTTTGGTCAAGAAATTTGAAAGACATGATTTTTTTTAAAAATAAATTTTTCCATTTTATATATATATATATATATATATATATATATATATATATATATATATATATATATATATATATATATATATATATATATATATATATATATATATATATATATATATATATATATATATATATATATGTGTGTGTGTGTGTGTGTGATATATTACATCTTCATGAATTTGAATGAAAAAATAGTTTTTAAGATGTTTTGAAATTTTTTGAATCTCTAATTAAACTTGAAATGTATAAGATAATTATGAATGTCATCTCTAAATCTAAAATATGATGGATATTTTTGTTTTAACTTTTTTATAATAAAAAAATCATTGTTTTTAGGAAATTATTATATTTTTTTTATAAGCAATAATACATTCAATAAAGTACTATAGGAGTACTTCCGTCTATTTAAAAAACATTTTTGTATAAATCCTAAAATATGAGAGACAACCTACTAACTAATTAGACAAAAAACAATTAGATTTTTAAACCAATTATAGTATAACCATTTCCTTTTATTAAGGGACCAAACATCTAGCCAACACCAAAATACTAAGGCATTGAACAAAATTTGATTTTTAGTCCATCATATTATTCAACAAGACGAAATTCAAATACAAACGCAGAGGATTTGTCGCAACACCTAAAGAACACTAGAAATCAAGACAATAACGAGTCATAGACATTGGAGTGCACCTGCCAGTCAACTCCCACCTAACCAGCCACCCTTTCCCACAATCTTTGAATTTGCAGGCAAGAACAGAATAAGTGGTTGATTTATTTTTCTTCTATGCATTTTCTAAAATAGAAAGGACATTATCAATTTTGTATTTTTATCAATATTGAAAAACTTTAATTATATTAGTTCTTTGAAATGAGTTAATTAAATTTCTTAAGTTATTTCTCTTTTTTCAAAAAAAGTTGTAAAATGGTCATTAATATTATTTAAAAAATTTTCCAATTTTTTATAAATATTAATTTTGATCTTTTATTAATAACATTACTTTATGTTTATAGATGGTCCTTGATTGCTGGAAGACTACCTGGAAGAACACCAAATATTATAAAAAATTATTGGAACAAACACGTGCGAAGCGAAGAACGTTTTTCCAAGAAAGAAAACAACAAAACAAAGGAAGAGATAGAAAAAGTTACAAAATCTCATGAAGTGATTAAACCTCAACCACAAACTTTCGCAAAATCATTGCTAGAAGTGAATAAGTTCATTAGTTCAAATGATAATTCTTCCAAAGTTTCTATGAATGAAGGTGAAACTTCATCAAGAACAAATAATTGGTGGGAAAGTTTTTTATTAGATGAGAATGAAGATAATAATTACTTATTGCAAACGGGATTTTGGGATGATCAAGAGCTTAATTCAATAACAACAAATGCTTTTGACTTTTTTACTGAAGATCAAACTTGGAGTGATTTTCTTGCTCAATTTTGAGCATGCAAATTTCATTTGTATGTATTGTTTGTGTTATTCTTATTATTATGAAATTAATTTATATGTGTTTTATAATATAGAAATATAAGATTTAATATATATTTTTAATTTATCGTAAATTTTAATTCAATAAGATGTATATTCAATTTTGTTCCGGGCTGACCCAATGACTAGGCCTGGTCCAATCCACTTCTGCTCCCAGAAGGGTCCAATAGCCTAAGCCCTGCCAGTTAAGGACAAAGGGAAGAATTCTCTCCTCTGCCCCTCTGCTGAGGAAGGCTGGTCAGCTGACCCCTAGGATCAGCTGCCATTCGTCACATTTCTGCCTCACGTCCGTCGTACTCGACGGGATCCAGCTTGTTGTCTATCTAAAATGGTGTTTATCTATCTAAGCTACAGGCCACAGGGACAAAAGAAAAGAGAAGAGACTCGATAGAGCATCGCCGCTCTATGCCTACGTACTCCCTCGTGTAATGGGAAAGTCAGAGTCAGCGTAGTTCGGAAAACTACGGGTAAAGGTAGGGGAAGGTTGCTCGCCAAGACATTACCGTCTTGTGCCTATGTATCCTCGTCTGGTACGAGAAATTAGAGCAAACGTAGTTCGGGCTAACACGACCACAGGTTGGTTCAAGTGTTTTACCCGAGTAGGGTTAAACCTTAGTTCTAGCAGTTAGGTGTATGCTGCTCGACCATTGGAGACTTAGGCATTACCTATTTGCGGTAGAACCAAGAGTTAACAACACTTTCTTTGAAAATAGTTTTCAATTAATCCCGAAGGATAAAAAGGTTTGATGTTTGTTTTTAAGTCTTTTATGAAGAAGAAGTGAATTGAATTGTGGTTTTAATTCATGTTGCACTAAAGACTATGACTTAGGAGCGAATGCGTCGCATATTGCCCAAAGGGCATATGCTAAACACTCTAGACAATTGAGAGGAGGCCCCCCAATCATCACTTCCCAAATGCTTAAGGCTCGTAGCGTACAACTCTCATTATCCTTTATTACATGTCTTGAAGAAGTTTGAAGATGAGAAGAGAGAAGACACAACTAAGGGGAAACTAACTTAACCCTAATGTTATCATGCAATGTGCTCCTAAGATTGAGATTAAGAGGGAAAAAAGAATATCATAATGTTATCATGCTTGGATTGAACACTTAATGTTTCTCCTACTCTCAAAGGGACTAGGAATCCTAAGGGATCATGGCAAAGAACACCAAGTAAACATAAGATAAATCAATCACAAATGAGATGAAAGAAAGAGATGCAAACATGAAATGCAACACAAAGAAAAGGGGGGGAAAAAGTGTGGGGCAGCAACCACCACAAGCACATCTCAACCTCTTAAATGCAAACAAAAGATGCAAAAAAAAAAATGCAAGCAAAAGCACTCAAAGAAAACCAAGCAAAAGTGAGATGCAATGGGAGAAGTCACAACTCCTACAACCATTCAAGCATCAATCACTAAACCAAAAGGAAAACAAATAAGAAAGAGAAGAAGGCATGATCAAGATGAGGATGGGAGAATAGGCTTGGACACCAAGCAACATCAAATGAAATCTCAACCATAAGCATCACAATGATCATGCAAAATAAAAACAACAAAAGGTTATCAAAGTGGCATCTCATCCAAGTCAAACTCAAAGTGCAAACAAGGAGCACCAAATCAACTTGAATGATTTCCAAAGTCCCATGGACAGAAGTGAGAACAAGGGAAGAAGATGCACAAATGAAAGAAGAAGAGGAAACAAGACAAGTTGCAAGATAGGGCATGGGAAAGAACCTAAGTTCATACCACTTTCAACATTCAAATACAAATGGATAGCCCTAATTAGAAGTAACTTGCAACACAAACCCTCCAAATGTAGGACCTACAAATTTGCAACCAGAAACTTCAACATGTTGAGAATGTGAATCAAGAGGTGTTGGAAGCATATGGGATCCACAAGGGTCATTTCCCAAAAGAACTAGGTCAACTAGTTTGTATGAACCTCCATTAGAGCGACTTGACTTGCAAGGTTCACCAAAAATAGGAAAATGGTTCAATAAATGCTAAATAAAAGACACAAAGCTCACAAGTAAGTTGGCAAATAGACGCCAAAGCATCAAATCCAAAATTCAATCAAAGCATCACCAAAGGAATTGATCCACTAGAGTGCTCCACTTTGAAAGAGATTCATCGAGGCTCAAACAAAAGCAAATGAAAGTTAAACAAAAATAAGTCAAACCTTGACCAAAACCAGCCTCAAAGTCACCTCAACTCATCATCAAAATGAGGAGGAAGCCTCACTCATTGGTGGTTTCAATTGGCAACAAACAAAGCAAGATCAAATGGAAACAAACACAAAAACACTTCTAATTGTAAAATCCCAAATTAATTGCAAAATAAAAGAAAAATGGAATTAAAAATTAAAGAAAATTAAATAACACCCTAAGGTGTTGAAAAATAGTTTTTATGGGATTTTATGACATTTGGAAGTATTTTTAAAAATCAAAAAGCAAAACAGAAATAAAAAAAAGAAAATAAAACAATTAAAATTCAAAAAGGTGCAAATAGCAAGGAATCACGTTGGAAATCAATGGGCTGGTCAAAAGAGGGGTGTGTATAGCATAAAAAGCCCAAACCATCTCAGCTTGGATCAAAGCGCACCGTTTCACTAATTGACGTGGAAGTCATTCTCCACGCGTGCAAGGTCAAGGCAATCTGAGCCATCCAACACACACAGTCAAAGAGTCCAACATACACACGTCAGATCTGAGGTCAAAAGACCAGACGCCGGAGCCCTAGCTCCGGTCGTCTTCTCCGGTGGACTGGCCGGAGATCAGATCACTCAAACTCAACCAAACTTAGCAAACCGCATATCAAAATGAAGCTAAGCTTATGTACATCTCAAATCCAAGGTCCATTGGTTTTAAACATGGCTAAATTAGGTGAATCGAATAGATTAAATTTGAGATGCATATCTACAAACTTCATCAAACAGGAACAATGAACAATTAAACTTTGCCTACACGAGGTAGGGATTCAGATGCAGCCAATATGGACCTAGATCATGCTCTAGAATTAGAGAAAAGTGAAGGAGAAAGTTACCTAAAGGAGACACTCCGTTGGTGCTTCAACAACTTGCTTGCATGCTTGAAAATGTCCAGGTCCACTCCACTTAGCTCAAGGAAGAAGAATCTCACTTCAATTGGCTTTGAATTGCTCTGGAAACTGATTCACGATTTTGAATTTCTTTGGAGAATTTTCAAAATGGAAGTTGCTTCTTCTAGCTCCAAAATGCACTTCTGAGCTCTCAAAATGAAATGTGAACACATATATGTTGGATTTGCAATGGAATTGGAGGCCTATGAAGCCTTGTTTGGCTGAATTTGAAAAATGCCCAAAAATATGACTCCTTCATGCACACGTGAAAACTGATGCTTACACACATGAAAACCATTTGAATTGGCAGCTGGTAAGTGGAATTTTGCAATGGAATGGTAATGGGCTTTTGATTTGGTCCAATTTGAAAGTTTGAATGTGAAACTTCCTTGTGAAGTAAGTATCATTTCCACGTATTTTTGCTAGCATGGACCAAATGAATTTGTGCATTTTACTTGTCGAAGCATTGTGAATAAAATTGAATCAAAATCAACCATGAAAATGGCCTATAATTAATTCAATTGAAATCACCTTTTAACGTTCATTTTCACTTGAAAAATCTCACAAAATGTCCATAACCAAGCATAATTCACACCAAACTTGAGTTCTAGAGTGTAAATGAGGTCATTTGGAACAACTTTCATGTTGGTTGAAGTTTCATTTGAAGTACTTAAGTGCATGAAGATGACCCATAATCAAAATGGCCTATAATCAAAGTTTCCCAAAATACCCCTGACTTGCAAGATCCATAACTTGAGTTCCATAAATGATATCAAGGACCTATAGGACTTTTTGGAAAGATAAGATCATGAGGAACAACTTTCATTTTCACCAATAGTTGAGGAGAAACTTGATTCTAAGTCAAGAGTGCCTTGGAAGTGAGTTGACTTTTGCTGACTGAAAAATATGTTCATCTGAGACCTATAACTTGATGGCATCATAACTTGAGTTCCATAAACCCAATGGATGAGTTATAGTACTCAAAAGAAATCTTAGAACATGCCCTAAAAGTCTCATGTTTACATGAGAATGAGATTGAACTTGTATCTTGAGGTAAATGGTCCTTGAAGTTGGACACTAAAGAAGGGGATTTTACACTGAAACCCTCTGAAACCCTAATTTAGTAACTTCTTAGACTCTTTATTCTTCTTGATTTGAACTTGATATGGCATCCTAGACGTCTCAACATGACTTCCCATGACTCCAATGATTTAGAACTAAGTCTCAAACTCTTTCAAACCCACAGTTGACGATATCCTCGCATAAATTACAACCCAAAGAAAATAAAATGCAGAAAGTAAGGGAATTGCAAAGCGACAATATCCTCGCGTAAATTACAACCATAAAATGAAATATGAAAAATGAAGTAATATAACAGTACAACTGAGAAAGGAATGAATGGACCGACATAAAAATTATACGAGAATAACCGGCAAGGTTCAATGTGAAATTGAAAGCGCAACGTTAGAAGATTTTAGGAAAGGAATTTAAATTAAATGACGAATTTATAAAAAAAGAGTTTGAATTTAAAATGTTAATTTTTAATTTTGTCTAATTTTAAAGGATTAATAAAAATCTTATTTTTTCAAAAAAGATTTTTTCAATTGAGAAATGTTGAATTTTAAAGAAATGTTCTAATCAACTTTTAAAAAAAGGTTTCTAGTTAACTTTAAGAAAATGTTTTAAAAAAGGGTTTTAACTTTAACAAAGGGTTTTGATTTTTTTTTTAAAAACAAAGGCTTTCATCTTCAAAAAAGAGTTTTAGTTTAAGAAAGGTTTTTAATTTAAAAAAAAAAAAGAGTTTTAACTTAAGAAAGGTTTTAATTTAACCTAATTAAACTAAATTATAAAATAAAAATAATAAAAAAAGTTTTAACTTTATGAAAGGTTTTATCAACCTAATTAAACCAAAATATAAAGTTAAAATAAAAATGAATGAATGGTTTTAATGAATCTAATTTCCTTAAACTATAAAAATATAAAATAATACTACTAATAATAATAAAACAATAAAATAAAGAAAAAGAAAAAAAGAATATAAAGCAATTGAAATAAAAATAGGGGAGGGGCGGCGCAGCTTCTCCATTGTTGTTCTTTTGAAGCTTTTCGTTCATTCCTCCCACCATTCTTGCTCTTCCCGGTAGGGTTCTGAAAACACAAAGTAAACGGAAAAAAACCTGTTAGTATCAAAAATTTTTACATTTTTCGCGAGGTTTGAAGCGATTTGAATTGGTTCTTTTTCGCCTGTTTTTCCTTATTTTTCTGCTGATTGAACTTCCCTTTTTCTTTCCCCTTCTAGATTTCCTTTTTTTATCCTCCTTCTGGATTTTCTTTTTCCTTCATGATGAACCGATGATGAACCTTTTATAACACCTTAGAGAGAGAAAAAAAATATTAATATGCGTTCTTTTATTTTGTTTAAAACTGCGGTAGAAGATGCGTGTAAGAAATTATGATAATTTAATAAATATAATATTTTTGTTTTTTTATTAAAAATATGCAATTTTATAAAAATGACACTCTTTAAAATCTTCTTTTATTCTAATATTTTTAAAAAAATACTTTAACATATAGTAATTTTTAGGTAATTTAAAATAAGGTAATTCTTTGTGTTACACATTATTTTTATTTTTATAGAGAAGGAAAATGGCACTTAGTTGCTCAAAGAGCAGGTTCATAGTTTTATTTTTATGTAAACTAATATTTTGTAGAAATTATTTGATAATTAATTTAATGAATTCAAGAAAATATTGTTGTTGGATTTTGATATAGATCTGAAGAGATGTCGAAAGAGTTGTAGATTGAGGTGGTTGAATTATTTAAAGCCAAATATTAAGAAGGGAGATTTTAGTGAAGATGAAGTTGATTTGATGATCAAATTGCATAATCTTTTGGGAAACAGGTTTGTTGTATTTTTTTTAATTATATATTACATTGTTAGTAATATTAATAATAATATTGCATGTGGCCAATTTGAATATCAAATAATTAAGGGGAGACCCTAGTTCCATATGGTTTGGTCAAGAAATTTGAAAGACATGATATTTTTTTTAAAATAAATTTTTCCATTATATATATATATATATATATATATATATATATATATATATATATATATATATATATATATATATATATATATATATATATATATATATATATATATATATATATATATATATATATATATATATATATATATATATATATATATATATATATATATATATATATATATATATATATATATATATATATATATATATATATATATATATATATATATATATATATATATATATATATATATATATATATATATATATATATATATATATATATATATATATATATATATATATATATATATATGATTACATCTTCATGAATTTGAATGAAAAAATAGTTTTTAAGATGTTTTGAAATTTTTTGAATCTCAAATTAAACGTATAAGATAATTATGAATGTCATCTCTAAATCTAAAATAGGATGGATATTTTTGTTTTAACTTTTATATAATAAAAAAATAATTGTTTTTAAGAAATTATTATATTTTTATATAAGCAATAATACATTCAATAAAGTACTATAGGAGTACTTCCGTCTATTTAAAAAACATTTTTATATAAATCCTAAAAAATGAGAGACAACCTACTAACTAATTAGACAAAAAAACAATTAGATTTTTAAACCAATTATAGTATAAGTATTTTCTTTTATTAAGGGACCAAACATTTAGCCAACACCAAAATACTAAGGCATTGAACAAAATTTGATTTTTAGTCCATCATATTATTCAACAAGACGAAATTCAGATAAAAACACAGAGGATTTGTCGCAACACCTAAAGAACACTAGAAATCAAGACAATAACGAGTCATAGACATTGGAGTGCACCTGCTAGTCAACTCCCACCTAACCAGCCACCCTTTCCCACAATCTTTGAATTTGCAGGCAAGAACAGAATAAGTGGTTGATTTATTTTTCTTCTATGCATTTTCTAAAATAGGAAGGACATTATCAATTTTGTATTTTTATCAATATTGAAAAACTTTAATTATATTAGTTCTTTGAAATGAGTTAATTAAATTTCTTAAGTTATTTCTCTTTTTTCAAAAAAAAGTTGTAAAATGGTCATTAATATTATTTAAAATTTTTTCCAATTTTTTATAAATATTAATTTTTATCTTTTATTAATAACATTACTTTATGTTTATAGATGGTCCTTGATTGCTGGAAGACTACCTGGAAGAACACCAAATATTATAAAAAATTATTGGAACAAACACGTGCGAAGCGAAGAACGTTTTTCCAAGAAAGAAAACAACAAAACAAAGGAAGAGATAGAAAAAGTTACAAAATCTCATGAAGTGATTAAACCTCAACCACAAACTTTCGCAAAACCATTGCTAGAAGTGAATAAGTTCATTAGTTCAAATGATAATTCTTCCAAAGTTTCTATGAATGAAGGTGAAACTTCATCAAGAACAAATAATTGGTGGAAAAGTTTTTTATTAGATGAGAATGAAGATAACAATTACTTATTGCAAACGGGATTTTGGGATGATCAAGAGCTTAATTCAATAACAACAAATGCTTTTGACTTTTTTACTGAAGATCAAACTTGGAGTGATTTTCTTGCTCAACTATGAGCATGCAAATTTCATTTGTATGTATTGTTTGTGTTATTCTTATTATTATGAAATTAATTTGTATGTGTTTTATAATATAGAAATATAATATTTAATATATATTTTTAATTTATCGTAAATTTTAATTCAATAAGATGTATATTCAATTTTGTTCCGGGCTGACTCAATGACTAGGCATGGTTCAATCCACTTCTGCTCCCAGAAGGGTTCAATAGCCTAAGCCCTGTCAGTTAAGGACAAAGGGAAGAATTCTTGTAACACCCCACTTCCCAAAATTAAAATAAAATACAATTAATCCAAATAAACATCAGTGTCTCCCCTCAACAAGTGGGATATCACATCACATAATCCATAATACTCTTCATTAGAAGGTTTTCAAAACAAAGCAGCGGAAATAATCCTTAATTCATCATTCTCGGCCATCCGCCGAATTACATAAAAAGATTCATTAAAATGTTCACCAACATGATACGTCACAGGAAATAAAACAAGTTCAACGTAAAAACAAATAAACACCCAAGTCCCGTGCTATGTATCAGAGCATCCTAAGACTCGACTCGCACACCACTATCCAAGCTAGCTAAGTACCTAGATTATCTGTACTTCCGAAGAAGCACAGACCACAACAACAAAGGGGTGAGAAAACATGATCAAAATTATCGGTAATACAATACATGAAATAAAGGTAGCAATCATATAAAATATCACCCAACGTTCATCAAAAACGACCTACTGTCCAAAAACAACACAATACACCATAATGCAAATATGCAACTCAACACGATGCATGCGGTACCGACTCATTGGTTCATTCAATCGAACCCTGGATAGATCACATACACCCGTCCTTGGCCATGATCTATCCCCACCATTCTCCGCAATGGAGTACGGATGAATCACCTACACTCCTCTTGAGCAATGATTCGTCCCACCAACACCATGATATGCATAACACCAAATGCACAACAAATAAACTCAAGCACACAAGGTGCACACGATCCCCTGATCACATCATCATACATCATACATACACATTGTTCATCAATTAATTATTTTAATTAAAGTCACACGATCCCCCCCTTGATCACCTCACCATACCCCATACACATCTCACATATCAATTCCATTATTTTAATTAAATTCAATACTACATAATTCCACCTATCAACACCAAGTACATACTCTTCACCACTAAACACCGCATCTGTACCTGTCCCAGCCCAAGGGATCCTACAAAACGAATCACAACGAAATACAGCATAACACACATTCTGTCACGCTCGCTGGCTCATTCGCTTAGCGAAGCCCTAGCAAACGCTCGCTAGCTGCTCGCCTAGCGAACTCCCTAGCGAAGGCAGACAGTGGCTACTGGAGGTCTTCGCTACCCATCTCGCCTAGAAAAGCCCTAGCGAACACTCGCTACTAGCTCGCCTAGCGAACTACCTAGCGAATCGCTCGCTAGCTCGCTCGCTAGCTACTCGCTTAGCGAGTTCTGCGATCTCTCAAAACCCTCACAGTCCAGAACTGTTATCTTGCTCAAATTCAAGCCTATCATTCTACTTCTATCTTCAATCCTATCAATACTACAACCAATAAACACTACTCTATCATTTTCTATCAATTTTAACACCAGAACCCACACCTATGTTCATCATCAGAACTACAGAAGTTACTCAGAACCTCACCAATCTCCCAACAACACATACCCAAGGTCATCAATGGCAGCCATGCTCATAAACACATCGATACACATCCAATTCATCATAACAACAACAACAATCATCAAAATTTCAATATATCATTCATATTCACCAAACTCCTACGGGGTTAAGGAATCCCCTCTATCCTGTTCATGCAATTTACCAATCTTAACCCATTTCTTCCCCCTTACCTCGATTAATGCTCCAATTGACGAAGAACTCTGAAGAATTGCTAGACCTAGCCTGCTTCTCTTCCCTCTTGTTCTTCCTCTTTCCTCTTCTCTCCAAAACTGGTTTATCGTGTTTATAACTCCCCCTCTCCCTCAAACTCTTCTAATACCCCTTTAAATCCTTATTTCATTTTATTCAAATAATAATAATAATAATAATACTAATTATTAGATTATCATCATTATCAATTATATTATATTATTATTAAACTCTATATTTTATTAAATAATTCCTATAACTCAAGGGCACCCACCCACGCGCTCAGATACACTCCCCCACAAAGGACACACCAAAATAAAATAACACCAAAAGACTAAATAATTAAAAATGGGTGTTACAACTCTCCCCCACTTTAATTATTTTCGTCCTCGAAAATTATCTGATGGAAACAATTCTGGATACACTTCCCGCATCCTGCTTTCCAATTCCCAGGTCACACTGCCTCCTGCACCACCTCCCCAAGCTACTTTCACCAAAGATATCTCCTTCCCTCGGAGTTGTTTCATTTTACGATCTTCGATCCTCAACGGCATCGTCTCAACAGTAAGATTCTCCCGGACCTGAACTTCATCTCTCAGAATCACATGAGATGGGTCCGAGACATACTTTCAAAGTTGCGACACGTGAAACATGTCATGCAAATTCGACAATTCAGGCGGTAACGCCACTCTATAAAGTACAACACTAATTCTCTGCAAAATCTGATACGGTCCAATAAACTTAAGATCCAGCTTCTTGGACTTCAACGCACGACCCACTCCAGTCACTGGGTTAACCCTTAGGAACACGTGATCACCTTCACTGAATTCCAGTTCTTTCCTTCGGTTATCATGATAACTTTTCTGCCTACTCTGAGACACTTTCATTTTCTCATGAATCATCTGAATGGTCTCAGTAGTCTGCTGCACCATCTCTGGTCCCAATACCATATTCTCACCTGTTTCATACCAACACAGAGGAGTTCTGCACCTCCTACCGTATAAATCCTCAAACGGTGCCATTCCGATACTAGAATGGTAACTATTGTTGTACGTGAACTCTATCAACGGTAAATGAGTATCCCACGCACCACCCTTTTCCAACATACAAGCTCTCAGCAAATCTTTCAGCGACTGAATAGTCCTCTCTGACTGACCATCAGTTTGTGGATGGTAAGTTGAACTCAACTTCAACTTAGTACCCAAAGCTTCCTGTAAACTCCTCCAAAATTCTGAAGTAAACCTCGGATCTCTATCCGACACGATACTCGATGGAACACCATGCAGCTTCACAATTACACGAATATAAATCTCTGCTAGCTTCACCAACGGAAAGCTGATATTAATCGGCACAAAATGTGCAGACTTCGTAAGTCGATCCACAATTACCCAAATAGCGTCAAATCCTCTCGCCGTATTCGACAAACCCGTAACAAAATCCATGGTGATACAATCTCGTTTCCAAACTGGAACTTCCAACGGTTGCATATATCCAGAAGGTCTCTGATGCTCTACCTTCGACTTCTGACATATCAAACAAGCATAAACAAATTGAGCTATATCTCTTTTCATACCGGACCACCAAAATAACTTCCTTAAATCATGGTACATCTTCGTAGCTCCCGGATGGATACTCAGACTACTACGATGTTCCTCATTCAAAATTGACTTTCTCAGTTCTTCATTATCCGGCACACAAATCCTGCCTCTGAATCTCAACACACCTGTACTATCCAACTTAAAATCACTGCTGGGGTCGCTCTCCACCCCAGGCATCAAATCTACTAACTTTACATCCAGCTTTTGGCTTTCCTTAATCAAATCCAAGAAATCATTATTCACATGCAACTTGCCCAACATCACACCACCGGTCGTAGTCTCGCAAACAATGCTCAGATCTCTGAACTGCTCAATTAGTTCCATCTCTTTCACCATTAAAGCCGACATATGAATTGTTTTCCTGCTCAAAGCATCTTCTACCACATTCGCCTTTCCTGGATGATAACTTAAGTTGAAATCATAATATTTCAAGAATTCCAACCATCTTCTCTGTCTCATATTTAGCTCCTTCTGATCAAACAGATATTTCAGACTCTTATGGTCACTGAATACCTTAAACCTCGAACCATACAAGTAGTGCCTCCATATCTTCAACACAAAAACTACCGTAGCCAACTCAATGTCATGAGTAGGGTAATTCCTTTCATGCACCCTCAGTTACCGCGAAGCATACGCTACCACATTTCCATCTTGCATAAGAACTCCGACTAATCCCATCTTAGACGCATCACAGTACACCACAAAAGGTTCACTCGGAGTCGGCAACACTAACATCGGTGCCGTAGTTAATTTCTTTTTCAGTTCCTCAAAGCTTTCTTCACAAGCAGCATCCCACACGAAAACTTGATTCTTTCTCGTCAACTGAGTTAATGGCAACGCCAAATTAGAAAACCCTTCAATAAACCTTCGGTAGTATCCTGCCAAACCCAAAAAGCTTCTAATTTTCGTTGCTGTCTGTCGCTACCGCAAAAGTAAGGTGCCGGCCAAACAGAAGAGTCGCCACCTTTCGTTATTTATCCCTCAGAATTGGAAAGGAAATGATCGGAAAAACCTGACAAAAAGGTATAAGACAATGTCATCGCAACCATTGTCTGGATTCGGGAGTCGGTTATGCAAGGGGAAGGTATTAGCACCCCTCATGAAGGGAGTCGGTTATGAAATGATGTCGTTGAGGATCGAGGACCGTAAGATGAAACAGCTCCGAGGGAAGGAGATACCTTTGGTGAAGGTAGCTTGGGGAGGTGCTGCAGGAGGCAGTGTGACCTGGGAGTTGGAAAGTAGGATGCGAGAAGCGTATCCGGAACTATTTCCATCAGGTAATTTTCGAGGACGAAAATAATTAAAGTGGGGGAGAGTTGTAACACCCATTTTAATTATTTAGTCATTTTATTATAATTTTAATTATTATGTGTTGGTGTGCCCTTTGGTGGGGGTGTGTTGGATGATGATTGGTGGGTGCCCCTGATATGGGAGGATTATTGGTGGTGTTTTGGTGTGGATATAATAATATAATAAATAATAGTAATATTGGTGGTGATATTATTATTATTATTATTATTATTATTATTATTATTATTATTATTATTATTATTATTATTATTATTATTAGTAATATTATTAATATGGAGAATATAATATTATTATTAATATGGTTATTATATTATTATGATTATTGGTGAGATAATAATATTGTTATTATTATTATGGTTACTATTATTAATATTTTGTAATATTATATATTATTATTATTACTTGGGATTAGAATATATAAAATAAAATAGAGGAATAAGAGGGGGAGTTAGAACGTGAGAAGAGAAAAGAACGATAGAAGTTAGAAGAACGGGAAAGAGAGCGAAGAACGAAGGAGAAGAGGGAAAGTCAGAATTGGCCAACCTTGGAGGATTTCTTCACCGATCAGATCGATTAACAAGGTAAGGGGGGAGAAACTTGATTGGGATGGTGTTTACATGTATAGGGTAGAGGGGATTCCTTAACCCCGTAGGAATGTATCGGTGTATGAAGTTTTATGTTGTCATGCCTATAATTGTTGATTGATGTTGAGAATTGGTATTTGATAAACCAATGAGGAATTGATATATGTCGATGTTGATGAATTGTTGTTTTTGGTGAGTTTGGGGTATTGGTTGGGTTTACGGTTTTAGGGAAGTTCTGTGTAACCTTTTGATGTATCGATAGAATGTTTAAGTGTTGATTCTGGAATATGGATTAGGGAGCGATTGGTTTGAATTACATGCACTATTGATACTGAGAATAAGATGAGGATTAAAGTTGGAATGTTAGGCTTGAATTTGGCTCTGGTAGCACTTCAGAGCAGTAGAAAATTTGGTGGATCGCAGCATTCGCTGGGCTTCGCCTGGCGAGTGTTGGCGAAGCTTCGCCTGGCGAAGGAAGGCGAGTATTCGCCTGGAAAACTGTGGCGAGTGATAGCGAATAATTCTGAATTAAATCCCAGACCAAAAGAGTAGGAACTTCGCCTGGCGAATGCCAGCGAAGGTTCGCTACGGGGATTTGTAACACCCATTTTAATTATTTAGTCATTTTATTATTATTTTAAATATTAGGTGTTGGTGTGCCCTTTGTTGGGGGTGTATTTGGTGATGTTTGGTGGGTGTCCCTAATGTGGGAGGATTATTGGTGGTGTTTTGGTGAATATAATAATATAGTGTATAATATTAATATTGGTGGGAATATTATTATTATTATTATTATATTTATTATAGTTACTATTGTTATTAATATTATTATTATTTTGGTGAGATAATAATAATAATATTATTATTATTATTATTATTATTTTATTAAGTTATTATTATTATTATTATTAAGTTATTATTATTATTGGGATTAGAGAATTAAAATAGAGAATGTGAGGGGTTAGTAGTTTTACGATACATTGTGAGAAGTTAGAGAAAGTGGGAAAAAGAACGATAGAAAGGAGAGAAGTGAGAAGAACGGAAAAGGAAGCGAAGAACAAAGGAACGGGGGAAAATCAGAATTGGCCAAACCTTGGAAGATTCTTTCATCGATCAACTGATTAACAAGGTAAGGGGGGAGAAACTTGATTGGGAAATGGTTTATACATGTACAGGGTAGTTGGGGATTCCTTAACCCCGTAGAAAGATCATCTATATATGATATTGTGAGTTGATATGTTGTGATTGATGATGACTGTTGATAATTGGATAGTAATCGTTGAATGAATTGTTGTTTTTGGTTAATTTGGCATATAGGTGATTTTACGGTTTTTAGGGAAATTCTGTAGGGATTTTGATGTATCGATAAAGTGTCTAGGTGATGATTTTGGGATTGGGATTAGGAATCATTTAGGCTGAATTACGTGTAATGTTGGTACTGATGTTAAGATGTGAATTGGGATAGGAGATTAGAGTTATTTGGCTTAGAAAGCACTTTGCAGAACTGTGAGAAATTGGTGAAATCGCAGCATTCGCTGGGCTTCGCCTGGCGAGTGTTGGCGAAGCTTCGCCTAGCGAGTGGAGGCGAGTGTTCGCCTGGCGAGCTGAGGCGAGTGGCAGCGAATAATTCAGAATTAAGTCCCAGACCTAAAGGGTAGGAACTTCGCCTGGCGAATGAAGGTTCGCCTGGCGAGTGCACGATAGTGAAATGAGGGTTTCGCCAGCAGGTTCGCCTGGCGAATGCCAGCGAAGGTTCGTTTCTCTTCGCCTGGCGAATGTCAGCGAACGTAGCAGAACCAGAATGTGAGTGTTGTGATGTTTTGGCCTTGAGCTTGGGCTTGTGTGATCCCTTTGGCCTTGATGCACTGTAAGAATGATGAGTGTGGGAACTAACTTGTGTACTGGTGATAGTACGTGTTTCCCTTGATATTGTCGGTGGACAATTAGTTGAGGTATATGTATGTAGTGATCAGTAGGATCGTGTACCCCCGAGTGGTGGGATATGTTTATATCTTGGTGTTAAAGTATGAACTTGTTTACTATCTGGTTGATTTATATGGTGTTGGTGCATGTTATATCTATGCATATATATGTGATGTATAATGATACGATCAGGTGGATCGTGTGCACTTAGTGTGCCTGAACATAATAGTTATGCATTGGTGTGTGCATATCATGGTGTCTTGGTGGGATGGATCATGTCTCGGATGGAGCGTAAGTGATCTGTCCGTACTCCTTTGTGGAGAATGGTGGGGTTGAATCATGTCTCGGATGGAGCGTAAGTGATTCACCCGTACTCCTTTGTGGAGAATGGTGGGGGATAGATCATGTCTCAGGAGGAGCGTAAGTGATCTATCTAGGTTCGATTGAATGAACCAACGAGTCGGTATCGCATGCATGGTGTTGAGTTGCATTTTGCATTATAATATGTTATATTGTAATTCGAACAGTAGGTTCGTCATATGGTGTTGCTAGGGGTGAATCTTGGTGTGTTGGTGTGTTGTACTACCTTATTTACATGTATTACATTACCATTATATTTTGATCATGTTTTCTCACCCCTTTGTTGTTGTTGTGGTCTGTGCTTCTTCGGAAGTACAGATAATCCAGGTGCTTAGCTAGCTTGGATATTGGTGTGATTGTCGAGTCTAGGATGCTCTGATACGTAGCACGGGACTTGGGCGTTTTTATTTATTTTATGAAGAACTTATATTTTATTTCCCTGTGAACGTATCAAACTTTTATTGGATTTTATTATTTAGCATTCCGCTGTATTTGGAGAAAAACCTTTTTATAAGGAAACGTTGTTTTATGTGATATCCCACTTGGGAGAATTGGAACTCTAATTTTGTTTATTTATAATGTTTATTAATTTAGATGATTTTGGGAAGTGGGGTGTTACAATTGGTATCAGAGCAGGTCGGTCCGTCCGACCAGTGTTGTTGAGTCTGTCCTTTATGATGTAGTTGAATATCTTTTAAACCTGGTGTTGTTGTTTGGAGCAGTATGGCAGGAAGGAACGATGCTGCATTGGCTGCTGCTATGCAAGCAATGGCACAGGCTGTTGCTAATCAGAATCAAACTGCAGATGCCCAATTCAGGAGTTTGGCGCAGTTTCGGAGCAACAAGCCGCCAACGTTCGAAGGGGGAATTCTGGACCCCGAAGCTGCTCAGAAGTGGCTGAAGGCAATTGAGAAGATCTTCAGAACTATGGAATGTAGCGATGAGCAAAAGGTGAGGTTTGGTACTCACATGCTGGAGGGTGAAGCTGAAGCCTGGTGGGACAATAGTCGCCAAAGGTTGGAAGCTGCTGGAACTACCATTACTTGGGAGGTGGTTCGGAAAGGTTTTCTGGAGAAGTATTTCCCGGAAGATATCTGAAGCGCTAAGGAAATTGAATTCTTAGAGCTGAAACAGGGTAGCATGACTGTAGCAGAATATGCTGCCAAGTTTGAGGAGCTGGTGCAGTATTGTCCCCACTATAATGTGGAAGGGGCAATGACCTCTAAGTGCTTAAAGTTTGAGAATGGACTGCGTCCAGAGATTAAGTTGGGGATTGCTTGTCAGAAGATCAGGAGCTATCCTGAGCTGGTAAGCAGAAGCAGGATTTATGATAACGATAACCGAGCAAGGATTGCGCACTACAAAGCTGTTAATGACCGTAAGGGTAAGCAGAGGTTTAGTGGTACTCCTTATAGTGTTGCTGCTGATAAGGGAAAACGTAAAGCTGTTGTTGATAAGAAGCCTAGAGATGGGAGAGCATCTGCTGAAGGGAAATGTTTTCGGTGCGGTGGTATGGGACACCGTGCTAATGATTGTCCGAATGAGGCCAAGAAATGTTTTAAGTGTGGGAAACCAGGTCATGTGATGGCTGATTGCAGAGCAACTATGTCGACCTGTTATAACTGTGGTGAGAAGGGTCATATCAGTACACATTGTGAGAAGCCGAAGAAGCCTTAAACGTCTCCGGCTGGTGGAAAAGTGTTTGCCTTGGCAGGAACTCAAGCTGCCAGTGATGAGCGTGTGATCAGAGGTACTTGTATTATCAATAATATTCCTTTGATTGCTATTATTGATACGGGTGCAACGCACTCGTTTATTTCTGTAGATTGTGTGGAGAGGATAGGTTTGGTGTCGTCCACTCTGGAGGTACAGATGACTATTGAGACACCCTCTATAGGTTCAGTGACTACTTCTTTGGTATGCCTGAAGTGTCCGCTGACTATTTTCGGTAGAGAATTCGGAGTGGATCTGATTTGTCTACCACTTGGTAAGTTGGATGTTATTCTGGGTATGAACTGGTTAGAGTTCAACCGAGTCTACATCGATTGTTTTCGGAAGGAATTGTTGTTCCAGACCCCTGAAGAGGAAGTTGTGGCAAGTTCTTTGTCTAATAAAGAATTGAGGGCCTTGTTGGAAGATGAAACTAGAGTGTTTGCTCTATTTGCAACTTTATCGATGGATAACAAAGTGCCAATGGAGGAATTAGCAGTGGTGAATGAATTTCCAGAAGTGTTTCCTGACGACATTACGGAATTGCCTCCGACGCGAGAAGTAGAATTTGGTATTGATCTTGTTCCTGGTACGAGACCTATTTCTATGGCGCCGTACAGGATGTCTGCAGTGGAATTGGCTGAGTTGAAGTCTTAGATTGGAGAATTGTTGGATAGAAAGTTTATTAGACCAAGTGTATCGCCGTGGGGAGCTCCAGTGTTGTTGGTGAAGAAGAAGGATGGTAGTATGCGTCTGTGCATCGATTACCGTCAATTGAATAAAGTGACTATTAAGAATAAGTATCCTTTACCTAGGATTGATGATTTGATGGACCAGCTGGTGGGAGCTCGTGTATTTAGTAAGATCGACTTAAGATCGGGTTATCATCAGATGAGAGTAAAAGAAGGTGGTATTCAGAAGACTGCCTTTAGGACTCGATATGGACATTACGAATATGCTGTAATGCCGTTTGGAGTGACTAATGCACCGGGAGTATTTATGGAGTATATGAACAGAATTTTCCATTCTTACTTGGATCAGTTCATTGTAGTGTTTATTGATGATATATTAATTTATTCTAAATCTGATGAAGAGCATGCAGGACATCTGAGAATTGCCTTGCAAGTGTTGAAGGAAAATAAATTATTTGCTAAGCTGTCAAAGTGTGACTTTTGGTTGAAGAAAGTAAGTTTCTTGGGGCATGTAATATCTGAAGATGGAATAGCGGTGGATCCGTCAAAAGTAAGTGCAGTATTGCAGTGGGAACCGCCGAAGACAGCGACAGAGATTAGAAGCTTTTTGGGGTTAGCCGGTTACTACCGCAGGTTTATTGAAGGGTTCTCTAATTTGGCGTTGCCATTAACTCAGTTGACGAGAAAGAACCAAGTTTTTGTATGGGATGCTGCTTGTGAAGAAAGTTTTGAAGAGTTGAAAAGGAGATTGACTACGGCACCGGTGTTAGTGTTACCGACTCCGAGTGAACCGTTTGTGGTGTACTGTGATGCGTCTAAGATGGGATTAGGCGGGGTTCTGATGCAGAATGGTAAAGTAGTAGCATATGCATCGCGGCAATTGAGAGTGCATGAGCGAAATTATCCGACTCATGATCTTGAATTAGTTGCGGTTGTTTTCGTGTTGAAAATTTGGAGACACTATTTATATGGTTCAAGATTTGAAGTGTTTAGTGATCATAAGAGTCTGAGATACCTGTTTGATCAGAAAGAGCTGAATATGAGGCAGAGAAGATGGTTGGAATTTTTGAAGGATTATGACTTCAGTTTGAGTTATCATCCAGGAAAGGCCAATGTAGTGGCAGATGCTTTGAGTAGGAAAGCAATTCATATGGCAGCTCTGATGATGAAAGAAATTGAGTTAATTGAACAGTTTAGAGATTTGAGCATGGTTTGTGAGACTACTACAGATAGTGTAATGTTGGGTATGTTGCAGGTAAATAATGACTTCTTGGATATGATTAGAGAGAATCAGAAGTTGGATGTGAAATTGGTAGATTTGATGCCTGGAGTAGGGAGTGACTCCGATAGTTACTTTAAATTGGATAGTATAGGTGTGTTGAGATTTAGAGGCAGGATTTGTGTACCAGATGATGAAGAATTGAAAAAGTCAATTTTGAGCGAGGGACATCGTAGTAGCCTGAGTATTCATCCGGGAGCTACGAAAATGTATCATGATTTGAAGAAATTATTTTGGTGGTCTGGTATGAAAAGAGACATAGCTCAATTGGTGTATGCCTGTTTGACATGTCAGAAGTCGAAGGTGGAACACCAGAGACCTTCTGGATTTATGCAACCATTAGAGATTCCGGTTTGGAAATGGGATTGCATTACTATGGATTTTGCGACAGGTTTGCCGAATACGGCGAGAGGTTTTGATGCTATATGGGTGATTGTGGATCGATTGACGAAGTCTGCACACTTTGTGCCGATCAATATTAGTTTTCCGTTAACGAAACTGGCGGATATTTATATTCACGTACAATAACAGTTACCATTCGAGTATTGGAATGGCACCGTTTGAAGCTTTGTATAGGAGGAGGTGTAGGACTCCTCTGTGTTGGTATGAAACTGGTGAGAATATGGTGCTTGGGCTAGAAATTGTACAGCAGACTACTAAGACAATTCAGATGATTCGTGAGAAATTGAAAGTGTCTCAGAGTAGGCAGAAAAGCTATCATGATAATCGGAGGAAAGAGTTGGAATTCTGTGTAGGTGATCACGTATTCTTAAGAGTTAATCCGATGACTGGTGTGGGTCGTGCATTGAAGTCCAAGAAGCTGGATCCTAAGTTCATTGGACCTTATGAGATTTTGCAGAGAATTGGTGATGTGGCTTATAGGGTGGCGTTACCGCCTGAGTTGTCGAATCTACATGATGTGTTTCATGTGTCGCAATTGCGAAAGTACGTTTCTGATCCATCTCATGTTATTCAGAGAGATGATGTTCAGGTTCGGGAGAATCTTACTGTTGAGACGATGCCGTTGAGGATCGAGGACCGTAAGATGAAACAGCTCCAAGGGAAAGAGATAACTTTGGTGAAGGTAGCTTGGGGAGGTGCTGCAGGAGGCAGTGTGACCTGGGAGTTGGAAAGCAGGATGCGAGAAGCGTATCCGGAGCTATTTCCATCAGGTAATTTTCGAGGACGAAAATAATTAAAGTGGGGGAGAGTTGTAACACCCATTTTAATTATTTAGTCATTTTATTATTATTTTAAATATTAGGTGTTGGGGTGCCCTTTGGTGGGGGTGTATTTGGTGATGTTTGGTGGGTGTCCCTAATGTGGGAGGATTATTGGTGGTGTTTTGGTGAATATAATAATATAGTGTATAATATTAATATTGGTGGGAATATTATTATTATTATTATATTTATTATAGTTACTATTGTTATTAATATTATTATTATTTTGGTGAGATAATAATAATATTATTATTATTATTATTATTATTATTATTATTTTATTAAGTTATTATTATTATTATTAAGTTATTATTATTATTGGGATTAGAGAATTAAAATAGAGAATGTGAGGGGTTAGTAGTTTTACGATACATTGTGAGAAGTTAGAGAAAGTGGGAAAAAGAACGATAGAAAGGAGAGAAGTGAGAAGAACGGAAAAGGAAGCGAAGAACGAAGGAACGGGGGAAAATCAGAATTGGCCAAACCTTGGAAGATTCTTTCATCGATCAACCGATTAACAAGGTAAGGGGGGAGAAACTTGATTGGGAAATGGTTTATACATGTACAGGGTAGTTGGGGATTCCTTAACCCCGTAGAAAGATCATCTATATATGATATTGTGAGTTGATATGTTGTGATTGATGATGACTATTGATAATTGGATAGTAATCGTTGAATGAATTGTTGTTTTTGGTTAATTTGGCATATAGGTGATTTTACGGTTTTTAGGGAAATTCTGTAGGGATTTTGATGTATCGATAAAGTGTCTAGGTGATGATTTTGGGATTGGGATTAGGAATCATTTAGGCTGAATTACGTGTAATGTTGGTACTGATGTTAAGATGTGAATTGGGATAGGAGATTAGAGTTATTTGGCTTAGAAAGCACTCTGCAGAACTGTGAGAAATTGGTGAAATCGCAGCATTCGCTGGGCTTCGCCTGGCGAGTGTTGGCGAAACTTCGCCTAGCGAGTGGAGGCGAGTGTTCGCCTGGCGAGCTGAGGCGAGTGGAAGCGAATAATTCAGAATTAAGTCCCAGACCTAAAGGGTAGGAACTTCGCCTGGCGAGTGTGGCCAGCGAAGGTTCGCCTGGCGAATGAAGGTTCGCCTGGCGAGTGCACGATAGTGAAATGAGGGTTTCGCCAGCAGGTTCGCCTGGCGAATGCCAGCGAAGGTTCGTTTCTCTTCGCCTGGCGAATGTCAGCGAACGTAGCAGAACCAGAATGTGAGTGTTGTGATGTTTTGGCCTTGAGCTTGGGCTTGTGTGATCCCTTTGGCCTTGATGCACTGTAAGAATGATGAGTGTGGGAACTAACTTGTGTACTGGTGATAGTACGTGTTTCCCTTGATATTGTCGGTGGACAATTAGTTGAGGTATATGTATGTAGTGATCAGTAGAATCGTGTACCCCCGAGTGGTGGGATATGTTTATATCTTGGTGTTAAAGTATGAACTTGTTTACTATCTGGTTGATTTATATGGTGTTGGTGCATGTTATATCTATGCATATATATGTGATGTATAATGATACGATCAGGTGGATCGTGTGCACTTAGTGTGCCTGAACATAATAGTTATGCATTGGTGTGTGCATATCATGGTGTCTTGGTGGGATGGATCATGTCTCGGATGGAGCGTAAGTGATCTGTCCGTACTCCTTTGTGGAGAATGGTGGGGTTGAATCATGTCTCGGATGGAGCGTAAGTGATTCACCCGTACTCCTTTGTGGAGAATGGTGGGGGATAGATCATGTCTCAGGAGGAGCGTAAGTGATCTATCCAGGTTCGATTGAATGAACCAACGAGTCGGTATCGCATGCATGGTGTTGAGTTGCATTTTGCATTATAATATGTTATATTGTAATTCGAACAGTAGGTTCGTCATATGGTGTTGTTAGGGGTGAATCTTGGTGTGTTGGTGTGTTGTACTACCTTATTTACATGTATTACATTACCATTATATTTTGATCATGTTTTCTCACCCCTTTGTTGTTGTTGTGGTCTGTGCCTCTTCGGAAGTACAGATAATCCAGGTGCTTAGCTAGCTTGGATATTGGTGTGATTGTCGAGTCTAGGATGCTCTAATACGTAGCACGGGACTTGGGCGTTTTTATTTATTTTATGAAGAACTTATATTTTATTTCCCTGTGAACGTATCAAACTTTTATTGGATTTTATTATTTAACATTCTGCTGTATTTGGAGAAAAACCTTTTTATAAGGAAACGTTGTTTTATGTGATATCCCACTTGGGAGAATTGGAACTCTGATTTTGTTTATTTATAATGTTTATTAATTTAGATGATTTTGGGAAGTGGGGTGTTACAGGATTCGCCTGGTGAATGTCCCAGTGAACGTAGCAGAAAAATGTGACTTTTTGTGACGTTTGGCCTTGAGCTTTGATCTTGTGTGATCCCTTTGGCCATGATGAAGTGATAGAGTGGTGATTGTAGGATTTAATTGGAGTACTTGGTGATAGTAAGTGATCCCTTGATATTTTATTTTAAGTGGATGATTAGTTGGTGTATTCCCGAGTGGTGGGGTGTGTTTATACTTGGTGTTAGAATGTGAGATTGCTCACTGTGTGATTTGAATTATATGATTTTGGAGTGTAATATATCTATACCTAGATGCATTGACGTATGATGATATGATCAGGAGGATCGTGTGCACTTAGTGTGCCTGAGTATAATAGTTATGCATTGGCGTCGTGCATATCATGGTGTTTGGTGGGATGAATCATATCTCAGGAGGAGCGTAAGTGATTCATCTGTACTCCTTGTGGAGAATGGTGGGAGATAGATCATATCTCAGTAGGAGCGTAAGTGATCTGTCGGGGATAGATCATATCTCAGTAGGAGCGTAAGTGATATGTCCAAGGTTCGATTGAATGAACCAATGAGTCGGTACTGCATGCATGGTGTTGAGCTGCATATTTGCATTATAATATGTTATATTGTAATTTGAACAGTAGGTTCGTGATTGGTGTTGTGGGGTGAATATTGGGGTGTTGGTGTGTTTTACTACCTTGTTTACTTGTATTACATTACCAATATATTTTTGATCATGTTTTCTCACCCCTTTGTTGTTGTTGTGGTCTGTGCTTCTTCGGAAGTACAGATAATCCAGGTACTTAGCTAGCTTGGATTATGGTGTGCCAGTCGAGTCTAGGATGCTCTGATACGTAGCACGGGACTTGGGTGTTTTATTTGTTTTATGCTGAACTTGTATTTTGTTCCTGTGAACGTATCAAAAACCTTTGTTGGATTTTACTATTTAATATTCCGCTGTATTTGGAGAAAAACCTTTTTATAAGGAAATGTTGGTTTTGCTATGTGATATCCCACTTGGGAAGAAAAACTCTGATGTTTATTATTTTAATTGTTTTTGGGAAGTGGGGTGTTACAATTGGTATCAGAGCAGGTTGGTCCGTCCGGCCAGTGTTGTTGAGTCTGTCCTTTAGGATAGAGTTGAGTATCTATTAACCTGGTGTTGTTATTTTTGAGCAGTATGGAAGGAAGGAACGATGTTGCATTGGCTGCTGCTATGCAAGCAATGGCGCAAGCGGTTGCTAATCAGAACCAAACTGCAGATGCCCAATTCAGGAGTTTGGCGCAGTTTCGGAGCAACAAGCCGCCGACGTTTGAAGGAGGAATTCTGGATCCTGAAGCTGCACAAAAGTGGCTGAAGGCAATCGAGAAAATCTTCAGGACTATGGATTGTAGTGATGAGCAAAAGGTGAGGTTTGGCACTCACATGCTGGAGGGCGAAGCTGAAGCTTGGTGGGACAACAGTCGCCAAAGATTGGAAGCTGCTGGAACTGCCATTACTTGGGAGGTGGTTCGGAAAGGTTTTCTGGAAAATTATTTTCCGAAAGATATTCGAAGTGCTAAGGAGATTGAATTCTTAGAGCTGAAGCAGGGTAGTATGACGGTAGCAGAGTATGCTGCTAAGTTTGAAGAGCTAGTGCAGTATTGTCCTCATTATAATA
The DNA here is from genome assembly GCA_963859935.3 of Lathyrus sativus. Classification (NCBI taxonomy): domain Eukaryota; kingdom Viridiplantae; phylum Streptophyta; class Magnoliopsida; order Fabales; family Fabaceae; genus Lathyrus; species Lathyrus sativus. The sequence continues at coordinate 14,912,474 of OZ012737.1, forward strand.
TTGATGGGGCAATGACTTCTAAGTGTTTAAAATTTGAGAATGGACTGCGTCCAGAGATTAAGTTGGGGATTGCTTGTCAGAAGATCAGGAGTTATCCCGAGCTGGTAAGCAGGAGCAGAATTTATGATAATGACAATCGGGCAAGGATTGCACACTACAAAGTTGTTAATGACCGTAAGAGTAAGCAGAGGTTCAGTGGTACTCCTTATAGTGTTGTTGCTGATAAGGGAAAGCGTAAAGTTGTTGTTGATAAGAAGCCCAAAGAGGGAAAGACATCTGCTGATGGGAAATGTTTCCGATGCGGTGGCATGGGACACTGTGCTAATAATTGTCCTAATGAAGTAAATAAGTGTTTTAAGTGTGGGAAGCCAGGTCATGTGATAGCTGATTGCAGAGCTACTATGCCGACCTGTTATAACTGTGGTGAAAAGGGTCACATCAGTACCCATTGTGAGAAGCCGAAGAAGCCTCAGACATCTCCGACTGGTGGGAAGGTGTTTGCTTTGGCAGGAACTCAAGCTGTCAGTGATGAGCGAGTTATCAAAGGTACTTGCATTATCAATAATATTCCTTTGACTGCTATTATTGATACGGGTCCAACCCACTCGTTTATTTCTGTTGACTATGTGAAGAGGATAGGATTGGTGTCGTCTACTCTTGAGAGACGAATGACTATTGAGACACCCTTTATTGGCTCAATGACTACTTCTTTGGTATGCCTGAAGTGTCCGCTGACTATTTTCGGTAGAGAATTTGGAGTGGATCTGATTTGTCTACCACTTGGTAATTTGGATGTTATACTGGGTATGAACTGGTTAGAGTTCAACCGAGTCTACATCGATTGTTTTCGGAAGGAATTGTTGTTCTTGACTCCAGAAGGGGAAGCTTTAGTAGATTCTTTGTCTAGTAAAGAATTGAGGACCTTATTGGAAGATGAAGCTAAAGTGTTTGCTTTATTTGCATCATTATCGGTGGATAGCAAAGTTTCAATGGAGGAATTGGCAGTGGTGAATGAATTTCCGGAAGTATTTCCTGACGACATTACGGAATTGCCTCCAACGCGAGAAGTAGAATTTAGTATTGATCTTGTCCCTGGTACGAGGCCTATTTCTATGGCGCCATACAGGATGTCTGCAGTGGAATTGGCTGAGTTGAAGTCTCAGATTGGAGAATTGTTGGATAGAAAGTTTATTAGACCGAGTGTGTCGTCGTGGGGAGCTCCAGTGCTATTGGTGAAGAAGAAGGATGGTAGTATGTGTTTGTGCATCGACTACCGTCAGTTGAATAAAGTGACTATTAAGAATAAGTATCCTCTACCAAGGATTGATGATTTGATGGATCAGCTGGTGGGAGCTCGAGTGTTCAGTAAGATCGACTTGAGATCGGGTTACCATCAGATCAGAGTAAAAGAAGATGATATTCAGAAGGCTGCTTTTAGGACTCGATATGGACACTACGAATATGCCGTAATGCCGTTTGGAGTGACTAATGCGCCAGGAGTATTTATGGAGTATATGAACAGAATTTTCCATTCTTATTTGGATCAGTTCATTGTGGTATTTATTGACGATATATTAATTTTTATTCTAAATCTGGTGAAGAGCATGCAGGACATCTGAGGATTGCCTTGCAGGTGCTGAAGGAAAATAAATTGTTTGCTAAATTGTCGAAGTGTGACTTCTGGTTGAAGAAAGTGAGTTTCTTGGGACATGTAATATCTGGTGATGGCATAGTGTCGCTTGCGCGAAAATAAGGTGCCGGCATGACAGAAGAGTCGCCACCTTTCGTTATTTATCCCTCAGAGCGGGAAAGGAAACGATCGGAAAAACCTGACGAATAAGGGTAAGACAAGGTCGTCGCAACCATTGTCTGGGTTCGGGAGTCGGTTACGCAAGGGGAAGGTATTAGCACCCCTCACGTCCGTCGTACTCGACGGGATCCTCGCTTGTTTGTTTACTTGGACGGGTTGGTTATAATCTATCTACCTATCAAGGCTGGCTGAAAAAGAAAAGAAAAATGACTTGGCAAAGCATCGCGCTTTATGCCTACGTATTCTCATCAGAGAATGAGAAATCAGAGTCAACGTAGTTCGGCTAACTACGGGGGTTTATGGGGAAGGTTGCTCGCTAGGATGTCGCATCCTATGCCTACGTACTTCCATACTGCATGGAAGATCAGAGCAAACGTAGTTCGGGAAACTACGGGAAATATGGCTCAACTAGGAGGGAGACTATCAAGTCCTACTGTTATCATGCCATGGATTCATCCTATGGTTGAGGTTTGAACATGGAACTCCTAGATGTTGTCATGCATAGGTTTCAACCTAAAAGTCTATCATCAAATCCTTATCAAAGGAAATGAGAGTCCTAAGGGATCATGTCAATGATACACAGAAACAGACAAAAACATCAGCTTTAACAGTAAAATGCATGCAATGCAAGTGAGGGAGGAAATGTGTGTGGGGCTTCAGCCTCCACAAGCTCGTCTCGACCTCAAGCCAGTCATGAAATAACAGTAATCATACTGAAAATAAACAACATGCTATCAAGCAATATACAGATAAAGGAAATGAAGTGCCATCAGGTAAACAAAACACACATGCCTGAGAAAGAAAGAATCTACTCTCTAAGCCTAACCCTAATCACAGAATCTGAATCAAATCTAATCAAAGCCCTCAAGCAAAATCCTAAACAGGAGAAATCAATCCCAATCTTCAAGCTTCAGAACAAGCTTACCAAAGAAAGGGAGCTAAGCAAGCAGACTCATAGTGTCTTCCTCAGGAGAACACTAGGAGGTGTATACTCAGGAGTCATACCCTATGTGGCTCAACCACTGTGATCAGTTTATATTCCTCCTCAGGAGAAACTAAACTCACAAGTTGGCTCCAACATCATTGGATACTTGAGAAATCCTAGATAAACTAATGGAACTAAGTGACTAGACCCATAGGACCTTCCTCAGGAAAGTACTAGGAGGCTTCCACTTAGGAATTGTATCCCATGTGGCTCAACAACATGTGATCAGTTTACATTCCTCCTCAGGAGAAATTAAACTCACAAGTTGGCTCCAACATCATTGGATACTTGAGAAATCCTAGATAAACTAATGGAACTAAGTGACTAGACCCATAGGACCTTCCTCAGGAAAGTACTAGGAGGCTTCCACTTAGGAATTGTATCCCATGTGGCTCAACAACATGTGATCAGTTTACATTCCTCCTAAGGAGAAATTAAACTCACAAGTTGGCTCCAACATCATTGGATACTTAAGAAAGAGGTGAGAAGAAAGAATGAAAGTCATTCATAGTGCCTTCCTCAGGAAAGTACCATGAACTTCCTTCAAACTTCAGGATCTCAAACCTCACAGACAGGGAACAAGACAAGCTCTGGGTCTCTGAATCTTGATCTACAATCTTCACTTCATGATGCTCTCCATCAAAGTCCTCAAGGCAACACAAGCCCCACAACAAATTCCCCACAATGCACCCCAAAGATGAACAGATAACCACAGGGGAGACAAAATCAATAGGCAACTTCAGAAAATACCTAAAAATACTAAACCAATGGGGAAAAATATAACAATTATTCACAAGGGTCCTCAACACCTACTCATAACATCTACATAGGCCTCTACCTAAAAATCAAGACAAAACTTAATCAAAGAAAGGAATTCATCACCTAAACACAATCTAAACCCTAATTAGGATACCCTAAATCTACCCTAATTAAACTAATCAAAATTAATTCTAAAAAATCTAGAGAAAATCCTATGGGGAACTATGATTCATCATCTAATTGCACAAAAAAGAATGGATTAAAAAACCTAAGGGAAGGTTCTAAAACAATTCCTACAAAATCATGATACAAAATTAAACACTATAAAAGCTATTTTAAAAGAAAAATCTATTAAAAATACTAAACTAAAAAATAAAATCTCATTTTTATTTTTATAATTTTCTACACATTTTAATCTAATCATAGAAAAAAGAAGAAGTCAAAAATCATTTTTTTATCATTTTTTAATGAATTAAACAAAACAGAAGAATAAAAGAAGAAAATAAAACAATTTAAATTAATTAAAGGGAGTGGGGGTGCAACAAGCAACTCACGCTAGTTCAAAATGATTGGGCCAGATACACAGGGGGGTGGGAATAGCGAGCTAGGCCCAGGCGCGGTTTAATGAAACGCCGCGTTTCAATATATTTGAAACTTTCCCTCCAACTCTCAGATTTAACCACAGCCATTGGATTCGATGAATTGGTCAAACTCTGGAGCCAATCTAAGGGCTCTCCTTCATCGTCCCAGATGAGACCTAGGGTTTTCAGAACCCTCTCCCATGCACTCAAATCTTCGAGCTCCTCTATCTCTCTCCACACGCCATGATTCATCAAGATTCCAAAACAAAAAAAGCTCTACTAAATGCCTAGAACACAGCCATGCGCTCACCTTTCCATAACTCGCCCTAGATAATTCTAACAGAAGGCATCAAGACCATGGTTCAAAATTTTTCTCTGAGATCAACCCCAATTAAACTCAAAACTAAAGCTGCAATCTTGTTCTTGATGTTATCCTGGTCATTCTAACCTAATTCATGTTACCTAAAACTCATTAAACAGCCAGTTATTGAAGATTAAAGAACCATGGCTCTGGTGTGAAACCTCACAAATCTTGTTCTAACTCTTAGGGTTACATCAACTAACCTAATGCATCAATTATATACCTAGGAAACTACTGAAACGTGCATAAATTAGGGGAATCATAGAGAGAAACCAACCTGTCAAAGAGAGGTGGTAGAGGCTCGTGGAGATGGTTCCAAGGCTTGAAATGGCTTCAATGAGATCCTCTGAGGATGTACAAGTTTCTGTTTGCACTTGTTGTGAAAGAGAAGGCTTGTGGTGGAAGAATTCTTGAGTTGCTTGAACTTGAAGAAATTGCTTCAATGGCTATCTCTCCCTCTCTCTCCCCTCTGAAAATGCTCTCTATCACCAACCTTGAACACTATCTGATGCACTCTCTTTATAATGATCATTGGATGTTTCTAGATTCATCTAGAATGTGGTGGAAACTTCTTGAAATTCTCATGTGATGACAAATTGGAAATCTCATCTCCCATGCTCCATGCCTTGTAATTTGGTCTCAAAATGTCCTTACATGAGTTATTGAGAAGTGATGAGTGAAAAACAAGTTCATTTTTGGCTTATGTAGGGTTTTTCAACATTGCCTTCTTTTTCAAGTAATAACTTTTCAAAGCATCACCCATTTTTAGACCTCAAACGAAAATTCTAGCTAAACCAATGTTCTCAAAATGGTTTTTCCAATCAAAATGATATATTGGATGACCTATTTTGGATTTGTGGATCTCCCAAATCACTTTTCAATTTCAACTTTTCAAAGTTATAAGCCATTTTTAGTTCATTTTTGACCAATCATGTAATCTCATGCTATGAGCTTTTCCAACAATTTGTGACCTTCTTTCTAGACTTAAAATCACATTTTGAGCAACTTTCATGTTTTGAGTTTTTCCATTTGAGGCTTGGAAATAGGAGTTTTAGGCATTGGCTAAAATGACCTATAACTGACAAATGACCAAAATACCCCTGTCTTGTTCAAACCATAAGTTGAGTTCCACAAATCCTATCAAGGACTTCTACCACTCAAATTAAAGATAAGAAGATCCTCTTCAACATTCATGTTGACCAAGAAATCATAGGAATCATCCTACTAGGGCAAAAGTTGTCTGCAAGTTGGGTGACTTTCAAGGACCCAGATTCACACACCTCTGCTGACCTGTAATTTGTCAAAACCATAACTTGAGCTCTGTAACTCCTATCAAGGACTTCCACCACTCAAATTAAAGCTTAGAACAATCTCTACAACATTCATGTTGTGGGGAAGGTGAGATATCAATCACATCTATAGCTAAAACTGCCTGGAAGATAGGGATCAAACTAGGGTTTTTCACTGACAATCCTTGGAAACCCTAACCTGAAACTTCTCAAACCCCTCACTCATGATGAGTTGGCCTAGGAATCATCTTTATATCATCTCTATGCATCATTCCATGATCTCATGGCCCTTGGATTGGGTCTCAACCTTCCCCAAATCTTCAGTTATCCTAGGGTTGACCCAGTCAAAACCCTAATTCTATCATTCATGGTTGAATCCTCTGAACTCTTGCATAATGACTTCTCTGGGCTTCATGAAGGCTATCAAGACATCTCATAGGCTTTCCCAAAACATCAAGTTCATTCTCAAAGTCTCTGGATCATCTGAGGGGCACCCACAACTCTCAAGCTATGAAGCACACAACCCTGGTTTCAATCCACTTCCTCTGAGGATCTCTTGAACTTTCTGATGAAGGTATCCACTTTCAAACACTCAATGAATAAATAATTGTTGGTCAAATTTTGGGGTGCAACAGCTGCCCCTATTCAAACGGCTTGAACCTGACTGGGTGAGAAGCGAACGGCTCTCAACCAATCAAGGTACGAGACGGTTGAATATCGGTAAACCCGAAAATTTGCCAACTGCACGAGCACACGGTACTCTGCGGGGAACAAATCTTTGAATACTGCAACACTAGCTGCTCAACAACTAGCTGGAGAGATACTGATCTGACATCGCCGTCGGTTATCCACATTAAATTCTTCTGACGTTGCCTTCAGACAACCACAACACCCAACCTCGCCGCTGGAGAACTGAATCTTCTGACATACCCAACGTTGCCGCTGGAAAACTGAATCTGACATCGCCGTCGGAAGCAAACATCGCTCTGAGAGACACTCGACATCGCCGCCGTACAAACATCATCTCTGCTGGGGATTTAAAGAGCCTGACATTGTCGTCGAACAAATCATAATCTGACCTCGCCGTCAAACAAACATTCAACCTCGCCGTCGAACAAGATACAACACTGAACAAATCTGACCTGGGGTTCACCCCTGGTAAAGTACACTTGCGTATTTGAACCTACTCCGCTGGGAATGAGAGACTTAACCGAGCACACTCTGATCTGGGGTTCACCCTCAGAACCATAACGAACGTCGGAATACTGCTGCACACTGCCTGCCGTAGAACTTCAACATTAAAGATATATGAAACCCTGGCCCCTGGCCACTTCCAACTTCAGCCAGAAAAGATCTTCAAGTATTTCTGAAGATAATCATCCTTGGCCTTCAAGGATATAAACTTTGCCTGTCGGCAACTCTGCAGGAGGTATCTTCGACTTCAGTCTGAAGAAAGTGGTCCTTGGCCTTCAAGGATACAGGGACCTGCCTTCAGGCAACTCCGCCTCTGCTATAGAGTATCCGAGACTTCAGTCAGGGATATATTTCGGCCTTCAGTCCGAAAAATGAATCCTAGGTCATTCATGACCTTGGGGGATAACCTTGCCCTTAGGCACCTTCGCTTCAGCTTAGGAAATCTGTGACTTCAGTCAGAGAAATGGTATCCTGAGCCATTCATGACTCTACGGGGATTCAAACATTTTGCCTTCAGGCAAAACTCCGCTTCAGCTGGAGAAACATCTTTGACTTCAGTCAGAAGAAAAACTATCCACTTGATCGCAATCAATCATCTCCTCAGGACAACTGACTTGGTATTCAGACTCACACGAATTACTCTGTTGTATCTACAACCTCTGGAACCTTATCTTCATCCACCCGTTGAATCTTCAACACGGAAATCTGAACTCACAGGAACCTTCTGATATCGCCATCGGGCGCTTATGAAATCCATCTTCAAATTAGACATCATTGTTGGAGCAGACATATCATGCTGCTCAGGGCTTCAAGAATCATCTTGACCAAACAGATCCATCGGGCATCTTCAAGAATCGTCCTGAACTAATAACCTTTCTGGAGCAAACATTCTGCTGGGAATTCCAGGAATCTTCCTGGGCAAACCTTGCTGGAGACGCTATTGGGGAGCTCAAGTATCATACTAGGCGAACCACTCGGGAAGCTGTACTGGGGTCTTAAGAATCGTCTTAAGCAAACGGCCCTGCTGAGGAGTTCGAGAATCATCTTGAACTGAAGACTTCGCTGGGGATCTCAAAAGTCATCTTGAGCGAGCAGCTGCGGGGATCTCATCGGGGTCTTTTAGAATCATCTAAGAAAACAACCTTGCTGGGGAGAATATCAGGAATCGTCCTGAGCAACTGGTCTTTTGGGGATACATCTGTTCAACAAGGATGATGATGACCTAGGTCATGCTTATGATGCGTATGCGTCCGCGCTACGCCCCACATGGGAATGATATGCGATTATGCTAAATGCTGTGCAATCATGCACAATGCTATGTGTTGCACCCTAAAATTTGACCAACCAATTCTCCTATCTGACTCATGGTTTAATTTCATATTCACAGCTCAGATGTATGATTTTTGTGCACAAGCAGGGGATATCAGAGTTTACAGCTTGATTTTCGTCTATCAGATATGGCAGACCCAGTCCAGATCACCAGGGTTTATTTTCGGGAAATTGTGCGCTCCTCGGTGATTTTTCAGTGATTTTGAGGATATTCTGAAGCCCGGGGATCTCCGTTCGATTCAATCTGGTCTCGTGCGTTCTTTTATGGGGGTCATTGGCATTCATCTGCATTTTTAGGGTTTAATAGGCTTTTGTGAATTTTTAACAGGCTTTATAGAATTTTTCTAGAATTTAAATAGGGTTTTTGAATATTTTAATGGTTTAATCTTTTTTTAGAATTTTATAGAATATTTTAAATAGATTTTAATCATTTGTAGAATTTTAAATAAGATTTTAAATGATTTTATCTTTTTAGAATAATATAGCTTTTTCTTTTAATCATTTGTAGAATTTTTCTATAGATTTTAAATAGGTTTAATAGTTTTTTTTTTTTTTTTTTTTTTTTTTTGATAATATAGACAATAATATGGTTTTCTTTTATTAATAATAGGTTTAATTGTTTTTAAATCATTTTTAGAATTTTAATAGAAAATTAGGATAATATAGAATTAATTAGATTTTTAATCATTTTTTAGAGTTTAATAGAGAATTAATTGCTTTTTAGAGTAATTAGGTTAATTGATTTTTTTAGATTTAATTAGAGATATAGAATTAATTAGAGCATTGGTCTTTTTAGAATTTAATTAGGTTAATTGTTTGTTTAGGTTTAATTAGATTAATATGAGTTTTAATCTTTTTTTAGAGTTAATTAGGTCTAGTTAATTGTTTTAATACAGTTTTTTCAGTTTTTCATTCATTTTTCGTATTGGGCCCAGGGGGGTGTTTTTTGGGTAAGGCCCATGTCTCAGCAAAAAGTCCAGAGAGATAATCCAAGTCAGTCCAAAGTCCAGCGCACACCAGAAGTTTCTGGAAAATTCTAGCAACTACCAGGGTATAAAAGCGCCACGTGTTGCACAGAAAGGGTCCCACGCGTTCCACAGGAATCACGCCACCACTCACTCAGAACTCCCAGACTCCCACACGCGGCCCCACCTGTCCCCCACTATCTCTCCCTCTCTCTCCACGCCACCACACGTGGCACCCATGCAAACCCTTCCCTGCCACCTGCCCTGACCACTTGTCACACCCCTAGCCTCGCCGGAACCTCCCACCGCCGGGCATGCAGACGCCCTAGCCATTCACCGCCGGCGCCCCTAACGACCTCCGGCCACCGTCAGTTCACCGGAAAATTGCAATTTGCCAGAAATTCATCCTTCATCGCTGATCTTCTCCGATCTTCGATTTCTCAACATTTTCATCGGAAAACTCATCGGATATTCACAGGTCTTCATCAAATTTTCCCAGATTTCATCAAGAATCGTCAATCGCGTGCAAGATCCTCTAGCATCTTCCTAGAAAATCTTCGTCAACGATCAACAGAGCGCCGGAAGCAAGAACTTCATCAAATCATCATTAGATCTCCAGGAGGTTCATCGTTTCCAAATTCTTCTCCAGAAACTCACGAAGGCGTTCATCCGTGTTCATCGTAAGCCTCATCCAATCCAGGAAACTCCAAGGAGTTCCATTCAGAATCTTCAGGTTAAGCAAGAACTCCCGTTCTTCATCATTCATCGCCAACTCCAACTCCAACATCCAGATCGTCGACTTTCGTACGCATCCAGATCCGTCCAATCCTCCGTTGAGTTCATCACCGTTGCGCCAGATCCTTTGTTGTTCTTCAAGAAAGATCAATCTCGCGTTTTCCAAGTCGCTTTGAAGATCTTCGTGGCCTCCAGGTTTTACTTCGAAACTTCCGATTTTGTTAAGTTGTTTGTTGTTAGGTTGAAGAAGTAGTTTAGGTTGATTGATAAATAGTGAACAGGGTTTAATTTAGGGGGATATCATGGACTTAGAGTGAATGGTTCAGTTTTTGATAGGTTGGTGAATAATCTTGGTGAGGTGAGACGGACGAGTTTGGCGAAGTTCTGGGGAATTTCAGAGGATGAGCGTTGGATGTTTGAGAGTTGCAGAGAGAGATGAGGGAGAGGAGGAAGACGAGCAGAAGCGGCTAGGGTTCCCAGAGTGAACAGTAGTTAGGGTTGGGAGTGATTTAGGTTTTGTTTTTCTGGGTATTGGATTAGGGTTTGGACCCTGGGCTTAGGCCCACAAGCGTGTTTCTGAACGCGCTACACCCCCTCAATTGCTAGTTCCCACCCCCTGTTTGAGAGAGCTGGATGATGGATTGGGCCTTAGGCCCCAGATTTACTTCCTGCACCCCCCTGGGCGTAGCCCATAATGAAATCAACTGAGAAATTGCTAATGTGACACCCCCCCTGCATTTCAGTTCAGTTTTTTTATTTGTTTTTGGTTAGTAAGCTTGGGCCCTGCGCCCAACTGCTTCTAGCACCCCCATTGAGGGCCCAATGTAGATAATAACCTGAATAGCTTGCTATTTGAACCCCATGGCATTTTCTTTTTTTTATTTTTCTTTTATATTTTTCATATTAGAAAATCATAATAAATGTAAATAATTGTGTTTTTTTAATAATTCTTTTTCCATCCATCTCATGAAAAGGTTAGGAAAATCAAATAAAAATAAAATTGTCATTTTATTTTAGTTTGCTATTTTTTGCATATTTTCCATTTTAATTGATTTGTTTTTAATATTTTTAATGCATGCATATCATTAGAAATTCATAAAAATGGTAGGTTTAGTCAAATAATTCCGTTCTTTTTTCTGTAGACTCGTGATTCAGTGTAGAATTATATAGTGCAGAAATATTAGCTTAGTCATGCATTTTCATTTTAATTGCATTTTTTCTGTTATTGATGTTGAATAAATTGGTCTGTAGATATGTCTGTGTTGCTGATTTTATTTCTTTCATCTGATGTGGAATTTTGTTTTGATTTTTCAGTATGTTGCCCTAGGGCCATGTAGGTCTCCCATTAGATTTTTGATAGATTTTCATAGGCTATTCTGATAGGGTTTGTCTGAGCCTGAAGATAGGAGAAGTCCTGATGACTTCTGACTTTGAAGTTCAACTGTGGTTGAACTTCAGAGATAGTCTCCTGTGGTTTGTTGGCCTGTGGATTCTTCTTGAAGGTGGGAGCTGATGGAGGTCCTGTTGGAGCTTGCAGGGTTGCATTGGATTGAGGCTTAGTCTAGGAGCTGGTTGTCTGTTTGTGAGGTTCGAGATCCTGAAGTTTGAAGGGAGTTTATGGTACTTTCCTGAGGAAGGCACTATGAATGACTTTCATCCTTCCTTCTCACCTCTTTCGTAAGTATCCAATGATGTCGGAGCCGACTTGTGAGTTTAATTCCTCCTGAGGAGGAATGTAAACTGATCACATGTTGTTGAGCCACATGGGATACGATTCCTAAGTGGAAGCCTCCTAGCACTTTCCTGAGGAAGGTCCTATGGGTCTATTCACTTAGTTCCAGTAGTTTGTCTAGGATTTCGTAAGTATCCAGTGATGTTGGAGCCAACTTGTGAGTTTAATTTCTCCTGAGGAGGGATGTAAACTGATCACAGTTGTTGAGCCACGTAGGATACAATTCCTAAGTGTCAGCCTCCTAGTACTTTCCTGAGGAAAGTCCTATGAGTCTGTTCACTTAGTTCCCTTAGTGCATATAGGTTCTTTCCCAAATATCCAGTGACGCCGGAGCCTTCATGTGAGTTTAATCTCTCCTGAGGAGGGATGTAAACTGATCACAGTTGTCGAGCCGCATAGGATACGACTCCTGAGTAGTAACCTCCTGGTACTTTCCTGAGGAAAGCACTATGGGCTTGTCTGCTTAGCTTCCTTTCTCTGGTAAGCTTGTTCTGAAGCTTGGAGAATGGGATTGATTCCTCTTGCCTAGGAGTTTGTTTAGATCCTTGCTTAGGGTTTTGATTAGGTGTTTGCTTAGATCCCTGCTTAGGGTGTTGTATAGAGTTTTGTTTAGAGATAGATTAGGAGATTGTTTCAGGTTTGGTTGAGGCCCTGCTCAGGGTTAGTCTCTTTGTGTTGTTTGACTTGTGTGATATTGTGTTGCATTAGACTTAGGTTCATCTAGATAGTTTCTGAGTAAGTGCATCTTAGAAGTAGACTTTGTGTGCATGAGAAGTTGAGGTGGTCCTCCTTCTGCTTGTTTGTTATTGCGTGGCTTTGCTTGTTGGTATTTGGTAGAGCTGAGCTCCCTTGCCTCTGTGCCTTGTTTGTTTAGCTGTTGCATTCATGCATATTTTCAGTATTCCTTTACGTTGCAGTTTCTTGTTTGTAGTTTAATCCTGTTGCCATGATCCCTTAGGAGCTCTGACTTCTCCGCTGCGGAGTTGTTATGATAGACATTAGGATGGTCAACCAGGTGTGATAGCAGTAGGTAGATTCCCTTGTTTCTCAGATATAGTTCTAGGGTTTCCCTTTCCTTTCTGTAGGAGCTTTTGAGTAGCTTGATCCGTAGTTAGCTGAACTACAGCTGCTCTGATTCTTCGTTCCAGACGAAGATATGTAGGCATAGGATGCGATGTCCTAGCGAGCACACTAACGACTAACCTTTGTTCTCTCGCGGCTGTGCAATCGAGACTTTCCCGCTAACGACTAATTGTTATCCCTTTCTCTTGCCCGAGTGCAGTTGAGACCAGATCGTATTTGTAGGTTCCCGAGCCTTAGAGACCAGTTTGTTTTCTCACTGCTGTGTGAGAACCCCTGTGTACCCGTAGTTAGCCGAACTACGTTTGCTCTGATCTTTCATTCCCGATGAAAGTACGTAGGCACAGGACGCGATGTCCTGGCGAGCAACCTTTCCCCCGTTAGACGTAGGAAGTCGAACTACGTTGACTCTGACTTTCCCATTGCACGAGGGAATACGTAGGCCCAGAACACCGTATGTTCTGTCGAGTCCTGTCCTTTTATTTTCTTTTCTTTTCAGACCAGCCATTAGCGTAGATAGATAATACACCCTTTTACCTATAAACACCAAGCGTGGATCCCATCGAGTACGATGGACGTGAGGGGTGCTAATACCTTCCCCTTGCGTAACCGACTCCCGAATCCAGGTTTTGGTTGCGATGACCATACCTTTTCCCGTCTTTGCGAGGTTTACTTCGAGCGTTTCCTTTCCCGCTCTGAGGGATAAATAACGCACGGTGGCGACTCTCCTGTCAAGCCGGCGCCGATTTTCGCAGTAGCGACAGCTGGCGACTCTGCTGGGGACAGCTAGCATCTAGGGACCTTTCCCATCCCTTATGCTGGGACCGTTTCCCATCCCCTACGCGAGTCAATCCTAGCGCTTGGATGTTTATTCGTTGGGTGTTGTGTATATTGTGTTTTACTTTTCTGCACTTTACTTTTCTGTACCTTTACCTTTCCGCATTTATTTTCCAGCATTATATTATTATGATTATTGCTGTGGGCAAAGGGAGGTTACTGTGAGTGGGAAGCCGGACCTGGGCTTGAGTACACACCTAGATATAGTTGTGGAGAAGTAGTAGACGAACCTGTCTGCTGAGCAGGCACAGTTCCCTACGAAAATCTGCGCTCAGACGAGATTCTTGCAGAGGTGCTCCTTTCCGGTCCTGAGGATCTGAGGGGAGTCCAGACGTGAGGATTGTCGACTCTGGGGACCGATCATTTGGAAGTCAGCTAAGTGAGGCCTCTTCATGATTTGATGATGCCACTCCTTCTGGGAATCGTATCGTCACTCATGAAAGTCTGTGACGCTGACGACCGCATAGGATGCCGTACCTTTGTCCGTGGATTAGGTTTATCCCACCTGTGAGAGGGACTGGGTTATTGCAGGAAAACTGGCCTTCAGAAACCATGATTCAGTACTTTTATCAGATGGTGTTCTTGATTCATCTCCAGGTGTGTTGTCTGGGTCAGATGGGTTTCTTATCTGAGGTTGAGGCTATTATCAGATGGTATTCTCGTCAGATACAGAGGTTCAGATGGTTTTCTTACCAGGGGATTGATATTTTTGAGCATCAGATGGTAGTTAGTGGCATGAGGCTCTGATGACCGTGTTGGTTTTCTGTTCTTGATCACAGAGATATTCCTCTTCAGGCTACAGCATAGCCCTATGTTCGCAGATTACATTATTTATCATATTGCATCATTGCATTACCAACTGCATTTAACTAACGTGTGTGTATTGCAGGTATATATTTTCCCTTCCAGTTCTGGTGTTTGTTCTTAGCAAGACATGGAAAACCTGAAGAGAGTATTGCCCTATAAGTTTCCGTCGCCGAATATCAGTCTATTGTTAGAATTGATGGCTATTGCTAAGAAGAGAGGAATGGGTGACTTCAGAAAGAGATATGGGAGGATTCTGACCTACGTTTATCAGCCATCTGTTTACGAGACCAGCGGCATCTACACTCTGTTACAGTTCTACGACGCGGAGCTCAGGTGTTTTGTATTTCCCGACTTCGTTTTGGCTCCTACCCTGGAGGAGTACTCTGCACTTCTGGATATACCGATCCGTGATCAGATGCCTTTTTATCGTCCGGACGCTGAGCCTAAGCTGGCTGAGCTTTCTGCCATCCTGTGTTTGAAAGAGTCTGAGTTGTCTGGGAAGATGATCAGAAGAGGAGACGTATGGGGATTTCCGTTGGATGTCTTAGTGGATAAGGCTCGAGAATATGCCCAGAAGGGTAAATGGGATGTTTTTGACGTTATCCTTGCTGTATGTGTGTATGGCATCGTGTTGTTCCCGAATATTCCTGATTTCGTTGATTCAGATGCCTTCTATATTTTGGCTGCGGGAAACCCAGTTCCTACTTTGCTGGGAGATATCCACCATTCAACCCACTATCAGAATGAAAAGCGACGAGGAAGGAATGTGTCTTGTTGCGTACCTCTCCTATGCAGGTGGTTCATCAGTCATTTGCCTAAGTCGGGCCCTTTTGTCACGTCTATCAATTCTCTAGGATGGCCCGAGCGCTTAATGGGATTAACTGCTGAGAACGTGGTATGGACCAATAAAGAGGTATTTGGAGCTGAAGTCATACTCAAAGGCGAAGGATTCCCGAATGTTCCGTTAATAGGAAGGAAAGGTTGCGTCAACTATAACCCTTCCTTATTGATCAAGCAATTTGGGTACATACCTCAAGGAGCGCCAAAGCCCGAGGAGATACAGGAATCTCTGTATCTCACCGGGGCAATAGGGAAAGAGATGCTGACCAAACTTGAGAAAGCCTGGAAAAACTTGCACAAGAGAGGGAAGCTTTCAGGTAGCAGAGGGGATACTCGAGGTCCTAGCCCATATGAAGAATGGATTCGTGAGCGAGCTGTGAAGTTCCTTATGCCGTACCCAGCAGTTAAGCCATTGCATCCTCTTCCGGTAGAGGAGCCTACCACTGTGGACATTCAGGTCTACAAGCAGCTGATGGCGGAGAAAGAAGAGCTAGCCAGGACTAAAGAGGCTTTAGAGCAGGAGAACGCCCAGCTTCGGCATGAAAATATTGAAACAGGATATATTTCTAAGCAACAGGCTGAAACCTTGAAACATCTGAAGGCTACGCTATTGGAATTGACTGAAACCAAGAAGCGTCTAGAGTTAGATGTCGACTCAGTTAGTAGTGTGTTGACCACTAAGAAGCAAGAGTTGGAAAAGGCCTACACAAAGCTAGCCAAGTTCAGAGAACGCTGGGATCTCACTATGACCAAGCGCAAGGAGCGAGAAGAAGGGCTGAAGACACAGATTGCTCAGTTAGAAGAACAGGTCAAAGTGAAGAACGAAGAGCTTGAAGAAGAAGCCTGTCGCCGATACGAAGCCGAGCGCAAGTTGATAGATGCCATGAAGAATTTGGAAGATTTCCAGCATAGAGCAGATGCCAAGAGACCCAAACCTGGGGGCGGTGCCAATGATAAGGCTTGGGAAGACTTTGTCAGAGACATCCAGGGGACGGTCAGGAAGAGGGATCGACTGATAGAAGGTTTGATTTATCAACCAGATCATGCAGAGACAAAGAAGATGGTCGAAGACTTCCGCAACCGTACCCGTATTTGATTTCTCTTGTATTCTGTATGTTGGGATCACCACCAGGCCTGTTGGTTGGGATCCTCTTTGTCATATCAGCTGTATGGAGCATAGTTATGTAACCTCTGGACAAGACTGTTATTCTAATCAATATATGAGGGTTTTTCCAAATATTGTCTCTATGGT
The DNA here is from genome assembly GCA_963859935.3 of Lathyrus sativus. Classification (NCBI taxonomy): domain Eukaryota; kingdom Viridiplantae; phylum Streptophyta; class Magnoliopsida; order Fabales; family Fabaceae; genus Lathyrus; species Lathyrus sativus. The sequence continues at coordinate 14,929,030 of OZ012737.1, forward strand.
TTATCTCGTCTTGCTACCACTGACACCGGAATTGGAGGGAAAATATCTCCAATGCACACATGCACGTTAGCATTTTTGTATTTCTGTTTGCATAAATCATATTGCATAGCATTTCTCTAGCAGGTCAGAGCACTTATCCAGCCTTTGTTTTCACCAGAAGGTGATTCTCGGGGAATTGTTTGAGGCAAGAGTGGAGCGTTGAAGACGACCAAGGGGCTGAAGCAGATTTGAGCAGAATCAAGCAGTGTAATCAGTTACCGGTAATTGGTGGCTATGTCTGAAGGCGATTTTCAGGCTCCTGACACCCAGGCAGGGTTTACTGTGGCGTCCAACCATCAGTATGATTCTATGGAAGGCTTCCCGCAAGCGAACAATCTTACTGCAGACCAAGTTGTGCAGCCAACTGTTGAGAACAGAGATCGGCATGAGCAGTTTCTTGCCCGAAATGAATATTATCCTCCTGTTAACAATCAATGTGTTGCTTTCCCTGCGATGAATTACCGGAGGGATATTCCAGTGACCGAGTTAGTAGATCCAAGAGCTCTTGACGATGGTAGAAGACTCCGAGTATTGGAAGAGCAAATGAAAGCCTTGGAAGCGAAAAATGTTGTTAACCTGGATGCTGTAGCCATGTGTTTGGTCCCTGACCTCGTGTTACCGCACAAGTTCAAAACGCCGGAATTTGAAAAATACACAGGAGATAGCTGTCCAAAGCTGCATTTGATGATGTTCTGTCGAAGGATGACTTCGTTTGTGCGAAATGACAAATTGATGATCCATTGCTTTCAGTATAGCCTGACTGGGGCATCGTTGAGATGGTATGTGCAATTAGAGAGTAACCAGATTCGATCATGGGTGGATTTAGCCAGAGCTTTCATGAAGCAGTACGATTACAATTTGGATTTGACTCCTAGTCTCGTAGATCTGCAAGAATTGTCTCAAGCAGAGAATGAATCATTCAGAGCATATTTGCGAAGATGGAAGGAATTAGCTGCTAGTGTTCGACCACCGCTTCCGGAAAGGGAACTGGTTGACATCTTCTTGGGTACCCTGAAAGGCCATTATTTTGACAAATTATTCAGTTGCACAAGTTTTGTGAGCCTGATGAGGCTGGGAGAGATTGTTGAGCGAGGACTCAGGAGTGGAAAGTTTCGAGGTGTTCCTTATGTCCCAGTTGATAAGATTGAGTCAGTTGTCAGTTCTCAGGAAGAGTGGGAAGGAGATGATGCTACCTCAGAATCTCTAGCATCTCAGGATCAGTTTTCAGACACTTCAAGTCAACGATCATCCTATCGCCGATCGCGTCAGCATGCTCCACGAAGACCAAGGAAGCCTGAAAGGCAGTTTACTCAGCTACCGGTGTCGTACAGTCAGTTGTTGCCAGATCTGGTCAGAAGTGGATTGATAGTGCCGAAAGAGACTAAGCCGGTGATTCCACCGTATCCTCCAGGTTTTGACGCCAGCGCCCGCTGTGAGTACCACGCTGGGGCACAGGGGCATTCAACCAATGATTGTAAGGTGCTTAGAAGCCAGATTCAGGATCTGTTAGACTCTGACCGTATTTGCATCACTCCTCAAGGTTGTGTTCAGATTAATGATTTTCCGTCTTCTAGTTGTGCGGGTTCGTCAGTTAATGTCATGGAAGACTCCACAGGAAGTGTGTGCTCTGAAGATTGCCAATCAGAAAGTTCGGTTGTATGGGAGAAGTTTCTAGAGGTTTTCGCGTCGGATGCCGCATCTGTTTTCTCTGCTTAACCCGTTTAGCTTTTGTGCATCAGTATTTGTCGACCACCACCAGGATTGTTGGCTGGGGTCGTTATAGTCATACTCATTTGTGCTTACCTGCTGATTTTGTTGGTTGTACATGTATGGGAGATGTTCGTCTGTTTGCTTATAGCTTGGATTTCTCTTTATCTCGTTATGAATGTGTGGTTGCTTTCCGCATTGCATTATTTGTTAACAGGTATATCAGAACCGTGGGTCTTATTTCTTCATCCTCCAGTTTGTTGCAGGAATTCCTTCAGAGATATGGAACAGAATCAGGTTGAGTTGATCGAAGTCCAAAGCCAGCTGGGGCAGATGATGAGAGACATGCAAGAGTTGCGTTCAGAGCAGAAGATTCTCAAAGAGGAGAACAGTCAGCTGAAGACCCAAGTGAGCTTGATCATGGAAGTAGTCAAGAATGTGCTTAGGAAAGAAGACGATCAGCTATTTGAAGCCGCAATGAAGAAGCTCGCGCCGTCTGTGCATGTGGAACCTGAGCAGCAACAGAGGATACATTCGGCTCAACAGAGGATCCAGGAAGGGAAGCCAAGGAGAATATTTGAGGCACCACCTATGGCATATGCGGAGCTCTTGCAGATCTTATTGAGGTTTAATCTGGTTGAGAAAAGAACGTTGTCGCCACCAACAAAAGCGTTTCCTCAGGGATACGATGCCAATAAGCAATGTGATTTTCATTCCGGGGCATTCGGACATGACATCGAGGGATGTCATGCTTTCAAGCACAATGTTCAAGACCTGATTGACTCGCACGATATTGAATTCACGCCGGGCGGCGTAGCTGTGCACATTGCTCCTGTCTCAGTCGATGCTAAGATGACAGATGTTTCCAAAGCTGTAGTGGGTCAGAAGCGTATCCTGGACTCCATGGTGTCAGAATCTCCAGGCCCACAATTGTTGCCTATTCCTGGGGCAGATCTGAGAAAGCAAATGGCTAAGCATAAGGAGAGCGTTAATCAATACATCGAAGATCAAGAAGCCGATGTTGCATTTGATACGAATGGTGCTCAAGGGTCAACCCGATACCGGCAGCAGCAGCCTCAGCAACAGAATAATCGGGGGTATAAAAGAGGTCAGAATCAAGGTCCTTTGGCAAGCCGTCATTTGGAAACTCCTCCTATACCATACGCACAGCTTCTGCAGACATTGCTTCAGCTCCAATTGGTTCGTAAAAGGACATTGGCTCCCTTAACGGGACCACCACCACCGGGGTACGATGCTGACGCTACTTGCGAGTTCCATACCGGGGCACCTGGCCATACAGTTGAGAACTGTAAAGCATTTAAGCACAAAGTGCAGGATCTGCTTGATAGTGCAGCAATCAGCTTCGGGCCGGGAGGTCCCCACATCATCTGAATGAAGGAGAAAGGGCTCTATAGTTTGGTTGAGTCGTCGAAAGCAGATCAGGACAGCATTGGATTGCCCCTAATAAAGATAGCTGGTTCAGCAGCAGGGTGGATGCAAAAGCCCAGTTCTCGGGAGCTAGCATATTTTCTTTGTTTTAGCTTGTCATTTCTTTGCATTTGTAATTGCTTTCCTGTTTGAATTTGTAAACTTGTTTGTAAAACTTGTTGTTTCCATTTCAATTGATGATAATGAAATAAATGTGCATGTTTTGATTGAATCCATTCGTGTTCACTAACTGTTTTGCAAATATCCAACACTTGGTTAAGTAGAATTTGGGGAGGATGACGAAAATGACCGACATGCAACTACCGATATTGTATGCTTTTGAAATAAAACCTGTTGATGATGTACAGGCATTGATTCAAAACCCTAAACACCGGAGATATAAGGAAGATAATCCCTTGTCAACCCTTTTGAGCCTTGTAGTAGGAGTTCTTTCTGAAAACGAAAAACCCTCAATCATAACCTGGGGCAGGGTAGGTGTTAGCTACTTTGACCGAGCGTCCAAATTGCAAAAGGAGTGTCCGTTCGAGGATCAATCACACCTCCAGAGGTCGTGCCTAAAAGACCACAATGGTTCAATCAGGAGTGGGACAGCCACATCATTTCCCAAAGAGTCAGACAATCAGTGTCACACGACTTGTTCAAAAGAAGAATGAAAAAATCAAAAGCCCGCTAAGTCAAGAAAATTTCAAAACAAATGACTTAGGCAAAAATGAGGGCATCCCGCTGGACTAAAAAATCAAAAGAAACTCAAAAGGAGTCAGTCCAGGCAAAAGTTAGGGATATGAAAAGAAAAGGATCAAAAGAAAAATCCTCGATGAAAATACAAGTCGTGTGACCACAAGTGTCAAAGACGAAAAGTGAGTGGCTGTCACTCCAAAATCCAAAAGTTTCTCGAACTATCATTCCTATTTTTTTCAGCCTCTGAGAGTTGAGCGCTAAGGTCGAATTAGCTGAACATAGGATCGGAGAACATCAAGGAGAATGGGTGGGTTAAAATAAACTTTGAGCCTTTATCCTTTCTTTCAAAGCCATGAACCCGACCATGTTACAACCTTCAAAAGACCTAATTGAAGCAGGGTGTTTCGAAAGCATACTCCGGTAAAGGTCGTGTCGATTCTGACTCCTAAAAGGTTCCTCTTACCATGTTGATACTGATGTTGATAAATGTTTTGTGCATCATATGCCATAAACTGTTTTTCCTTTTTCCCAGTGAACAGATTGGATGTCAAAGCTGTCATATGTGTTGCATTAACACATTTTTTATGCAGAACAACTTGTTTTACTTGCGAGTAAGCGCTTGACAGCAGAAAAGCTTCCTACAATGGAAAGTATGGTCAAGATAGAATGTAGAACGCCCAAATATTCCGAGAGCAGGGGCAAGCTTTTATTGTGATCCCCAGTCAGGTCAGCTTTTCGAAGTCAGTTATTCTGGGGCAATCAGGTTGAGATTCAGGCGAATACGGTCAAGAGCGCTACTCTGAATCAGATAATCGAGGCAAGGTCATTGCAGTCAGGGGCAGACTATTTTAAGCACGGCAAAGTTATTCAAGGAGCATTTGAGGTGAAGTGTCTCTCGGAAGCTCAGAACGCTGAGACATGTTATATCAGACCATCAGGGCTCAGATTTGCAGATTTCCTTTCAAGGACTACCCCCACAGATGTCCTGCAAGCTGGGGTATATCAGAAGCAAAAGGACTGTTGTTCTCAGTACCTACGGGGTCATTCAGAGTTATTCGAGCAGATGCAGTCGATTTTCGAGAGTGAGATGAATGCGGGAAGTCATGTCACTATCCCTTGACTCTCCACCAAAAGGCTGTGTATTCAGGAAGAATATTTTCCAGCGTCAGTTGTGCCTGACCCAGTAAGATGGCTTAAGAGCTCAAATCCAAGTTTGCGATTACTGTGAAGCCCATCTGTGTTGGCGCATCAATTTCCGGATCCGAGCTTCGTCAGTACGCAGGAGGACTCCCTCCATTGTCTCCAGCAGAGACCAATTTGTCATTGGTATGGATAAGCTGTCCCCAAAGGAGTCCAATCATATTCAGCACGTCTGCTATTTAGCAGTGGAATTATGTTCCCCAGCAGGGTATTACTTCGTCGAGGTGTTCGATTGAGTTCCCGATATCCCCAGCATGGTTGATTTCACTCTCCCAGCATTTATTTTGCTAGGACGATTCAGTGATATCCGGGTTTATCCCCAGCGAAGTTGGCCTCACCTTCAGCATTTATTTTGCTGAAGTGGTTTTCTGTACCCGGCCTTCTCCGGCAGCTCGAGCCTGCTAGCATATTGCATGCATCATATTTGCATCATACCTGCATGACATTTTCAAAATGCGTAGCATTTCCATCTAGAATGGAGCATTACGCTGTAGAAAGACTAAAGCATTCGCATGTGCATACAAAGCATAAGTCAGGTTTTCTATCAGCCTCGTATGGCACGTGAATTACTCTGTGATCAGTTCAGGGGCATTTATCCAGCAGCAGTATTCAGACGATTCAGCGGATTATTTGTATCTCAGATCATACAACGATTATGCTTTAAGCAAGCAGTCATCTGATGTTGACAAGCTTTTCTTCCCGTCAATTCATCTTGACGATGTGTTCCTCCAATGAGTGGATGTCTCTGTCTATCATTAGACGTTTTGAGTACGAATGTGGTTTTCTTTCCGTCTATCCATAGACGATGTGAAGTTGCGGGTGATCGCAGTAAGATTTCAAGAAGGGGTTTCTCCCAGGATATGCTTTCCTTTCCGTCTATCAGTAGACGATGTGAAGTTTCAGGCAATCTTCAATGGAGTTCAAAATAGAGCTGTTCTAATAAGTAGCTTTCCTTTCCGTCTGTCAGCAGACGATGTGAAGTTTCGAGCTACTGTTCAGCGGGTTTCTTATTGCCAGATCAGACATATGATGAGGTGTTTCCCCAGCGAGTCTTCTCCGGCTATCCTTAGTTGTTGAGGGGTTTCAAAATGATTTTGGATATTGGTTCTCTTTCTGGTTATTGGATATGATGACGTTCAAGAAAGACTTTTCTGACCATCAATCCCTATTGATGTCGAAGCTCTTCGAAGAATGTTCAGTTTTCGTGATTGTCGATTCTTATTGACGACATGTTTCTTAAAAGGTGGTTTTTCTTCCCGTTAGTCCATACTGACGATGTGGCCCCTTCAAAGATGTTGATCTCTCCATCAATTCCCGTAGACAGAAGGATTCTGAAATTCAAAGGATGGTGTTGAATTGCGTTATGGTGACTTCCCGTCTATCTTTAGACGATGTGTGTATGGAGATTCTGGTGTCTTTCCGTCTATCCTTAGACGATGTGAGTATGAAGATTAAGGTTTTCTCCCGTCTGTCAGTAGACAGCGTGAATTCAGAGATTATTTCTTTCCGTCTACCCTTAGACGATGAGAATAATGAGTTGTTCATCAATCAGGATGATGCCGTCTACCCTTAGACGATGTGAATAATGAGTTGTTCATCAATCAGGATGATGCCGTCTACCCTTAGACGATGAGAATAATGAGTTGTTCATCAATCAGGATGATGCCGTCTACCCTTAGACGATGAGAATAATGAGTTGCTCATCAATCAGGATGATACCGTCTACCCTTAGACGATGAGAATAATGGTTTGTTCATCAATCAGGATGATCCCGTCTACTCTTAGACGACGTGGATTGATTTGTTCATCAATCAGGATGATTCCGTCTACTCTTAGACGATGTGAATATTGATTTGTTCATCAATCAGGATGATCCCGTCTATCCTTAGGCGATGTGAATTTGGAGATTAATGTTGTCTTTCCGTCTATCATTAGACGAGGTGAGTATTCAATCAGGGTATCTTCCCGTCCATCTTTGGACGATGTGAGTATATTTCTCTTCCTGCCTATCAGTAGGCAATGTGAAAGAATCAGGTATTTTGTTGCAGCTCTCGGGTTTGTTACATGGGGTATCACAAGCAACGGGTGTTCGAATCAGGAGTTCTTCATCAGATGATTAATCAGTTTGGTGCCATAATGACTGGACTCGGTTTTCTGGACTTTATTCTCCAAGCAGTTTACAGTATATGCTCGCGGTTGGCAAATTTTCGGGTTTCATTTGTATTCAACCGTCTCGTACCTCTGAATGTTTGAAGGCTGAGCGCTCTTCAAACCCTTCAGGTCCAAGTCGCTTGAATAGGGGCAGCTGTTGCACCCTAAAATTTGACCAACCAATTCTCCTATCTGACTCATGGTTTAATTTCATATTCACAGCTCAGATGTATGATTTTTGTGCACAAGCAGGGGATATCAGAGTTTACAGCTTGATTTTCGTCTATCAGATATGGCAGACCCAGTCCAGATCACCAGGGTTTATTTTCGGGAAATTGTGCGCTCCTCGGTGATTTTTCAGTGATTTTGAGGATATTCTGAAGCCCGGGGATCTCCGTTCGATTCAATCTGGTCTCGTGCGTTCTTTTATGGGGGTCATTGGCATTCATCTGCATTTTTAGGGTTTAATAGGCTTTTGTGAATTTTTAACAGGCTTTATAGAATTTTTCTAGAATTTAAATAGGGTTTTTGAATATTTTAATGGTTTAATCTTTTTTTAGAATTTTATAGAATATTTTAAATAGATTTTAATCATTTGTAGAATTTTAAATAAGATTTTAAATGATTTTATCTTTTTAGAATAATATAGCTTTTTCTTTTAATCATTTGTAGAATTTTTCTATAGATTTTAAATAGGTTTAATAGTTTTTTTTTTTTTTTTTTTTTTTTTTGATAATATAGACAATAATATGGTTTTCTTTTATTAATAATAGGTTTAATTGTTTTTAAATCATTTTTAGAATTTTAATAGAAAATTAGGATAATATAGAATTAATTAGATTTTTAATCATTTTTTAGAGTTTAATAGAGAATTAATTGCTTTTTAGAGTAATTAGGTTAATTGATTTTTTTAGATTTAATTAGAGATATAGAATTAATTAGAGCATTGGTCTTTTTAGAATTTAATTAGGTTAATTGTTTGTTTAGGTTTAATTAGATTAATATGAGTTTTAATCTTTTTTTAGAGTTAATTAGGTCTAGTTAATTGTTTTAATACAGTTTTTTCAGTTTTTCATTCATTTTTCGTATTGGGCCCAGGGGGGTGTTTTTTGGGTAAGGCCCATGTCTCAGCAAAAAGTCCAGAGAGATAATCCAAGTCAGTCCAAAGTCCAGCGCACACCAGAAGTTTCTGGAAAATTCTAGCAACTACCAGGGTATAAAAGCGCCACGTGTTGCGCAGAAAGGGTCCCACGCGTTCCACAGGAATCACGCCACCACTCACTCAGAACTCCCAGACTCCCACACGCGGCCCCACCTGTCCCCCACTATCTCTCCCTCTCTCTCCACGCCACCACACGTGGCACCCATGCAAACCCTTCCCTGCCACCTGCCCTGACCACTTGTCACACCCCTAGCCTCGCCGGAACCTCCCACCGCCGGGCATGCAGACGCCCTAGCCATTCACCGCCGGCGCCCCTAACGACCTCCGGCCACCGTCAGTTCACCGGAAAATTGCAATTTGCCAGAAATTCATCCTTCATCGCTGATCTTCTCCGATCTTCGATTTCTCAACATTTTCATCGGAAAACTCATCGGATATTCACAGGTCTTCATCAAATTTTCCCAGATTTCATCAAGAATCGTCAATCGCGTGCAAGATCCTCTAGCATCTTCCTAGAAAATCTTCGTCAACGATCAACAGAGCGCCGGAAGCAAGAACTTCATCAAATCATCATTAGATCTCCAGGAGGTTCATCGTTTCCAAATTCTTCTCCAGAAACTCACGAAGGCGTTCATCCGTGTTCATCGTAAGCCTCATCCAATCCAGGAAACTCCAAGGAGTTCCATTCAGAATCTTCAGGTTAAGCAAGAACTCCCGTTCTTCATCATTCATCGCCAACTCCAACTCCAACATCCAGATCGTCGACTTTCGTACGCATCCAGATCCGTCCAATCCTCCGTTGAGTTCATCACCGTTGCGCCAGATCCTTTGTTGTTCTTCAAGAAAGATCAATCTCGCGTTTTCCAAGTCGCTTTGAAGATCTTCGTGGCCTCCAGGTTTTACTTCGAAACTTCCGATTTTGTTAAGTTGTTTGTTGTTAGGTTGAAGAAGTAGTTTAGGTTGATTGATAAATAGTGAACAGGGTTTAATTTAGGGGGATATCATGGACTTAGAGTGAATGGTTCAGTTTTTGATAGGTTGGTGAATAATCTTGGTGAGGTGAGACGGACGAGTTTGGCGAAGTTCTGGGGAATTTCAGAGGATGAGCGTTGGATGTTTGAGAGTTGCAGAGAGAGATGAGGGAGAGGAGGAAGACGAGCAGAAGCGGCTAGGGTTCCCAGAGTGAACAGTAGTTAGGGTTGGGAGTGATTTAGGTTTTGTTTTTCTGGGTATTGGATTAGGGTTTGGACCCTGGGCTTAGGCCCACAAGCGTGTTTCTGAACGCGCTACACCCCCTCAATTGCTAGTTCCCACCCCCTGTTTGAGAGAGCTGGATGATGGATTGGGCCTTAGGCCCCAGATTTACTTCCTGCACCCCCCTGGGCGTAGCCCATAATGAAATCAACTGAGAAATTGCTAATGTGACACCCCCCCTGCATTTCAGTTCAGTTTTTTTATTTGTTTTTGGTTAGTAAGCTTGGGCCCTGCGCCCAACTGCTTCTAGCACCCCCATTGAGGGCCCAATGTAGATAATAACCTGAATAGCTTGCTATTTGAACCCCATGGCATTTTCTTTTTTTTATTTTTCTTTTATATTTTTCATATTAGAAAATCATAATAAATGTAAATAATTGTGTTTTTTTAATAATTCTTTTTCCATCCATCTCATGAAAAGGTTAGGAAAATCAAATAAAAATAAAATTGTCATTTTATTTTAGTTTGCTATTTTTTGCATATTTTCCATTTTAATTGATTTGTTTTTAATATTTTTAATGCATGCATATCATTAGAAATTCATAAAAATGGTAGGTTTAGTCAAATAATTCCGTTCTTTTTTCTGTAGACTCGTGATTCAGTGTAGAATTATATAGTGCAGAAATATTAGCTTAGTCATGCATTTTCATTTTAATTGCATTTTTTCTGTTATTGATGTTGAATAAATTGGTCTGTAGATATGTCTGTGTTGCTGATTTTATTTCTTTCATCTGATGTGGAATTTTGTTTTGATTTTTCAGTATGTTGCCCTAGGGCCATGTAGGTCTCCCATTAGATTTTTGATAGATTTTCATAGGCTATTCTGATAGGGTTTGTCTGAGCCTGAAGATAGGAGAAGTCCTGATGACTTCTGACTTTGAAGTTCAACTGTGGTTGAACTTCAGAGATAGTCTCCTGTGGTTTGTTGGCCTGTGGATTCTTCTTGAAGGTGGGAGCTGATGGAGGTCCTGTTGGAGCTTGCAGGGTTGCATTGGATTGAGGCTTAGTCTAGGAGCTGGTTGTCTGTTTGTGAGGTTCGAGATCCTGAAGTTTGAAGGGAGTTTATGGTACTTTCCTGAGGAAGGCACTATGAATGACTTTCATCCTTCCTTCTCACCTCTTTCGTAAGTATCCAATGATGTCGGAGCCGACTTGTGAGTTTAATTCCTCCTGAGGAGGAATGTAAACTGATCACATGTTGTTGAGCCACATGGGATACGATTCCTAAGTGGAAGCCTCCTAGCACTTTCCTGAGGAAGGTCCTATGGGTCTATTCACTTAGTTCCAGTAGTTTGTCTAGGATTTCGTAAGTATCCAGTGATGTTGGAGCCAACTTGTGAGTTTAATTTCTCCTGAGGAGGGATGTAAACTGATCACAGTTGTTGAGCCACGTAGGATACAATTCCTAAGTGTCAGCCTCCTAGTACTTTCCTGAGGAAAGTCCTATGAGTCTGTTCACTTAGTTCCCTTAGTGCATATAGGTTCTTTCCCAAATATCCAGTGACGCCGGAGCCTTCATGTGAGTTTAATCTCTCCTGAGGAGGGATGTAAACTGATCACAGTTGTCGAGCCGCATAGGATACGACTCCTGAGTAGTAACCTCCTGGTACTTTCCTGAGGAAAGCACTATGGGCTTGTCTGCTTAGCTTCCTTTCTCTGGTAAGCTTGTTCTGAAGCTTGGAGAATGGGATTGATTCCTCTTGCCTAGGAGTTTGTTTAGATCCTTGCTTAGGGTTTTGATTAGGTGTTTGCTTAGATCCCTGCTTAGGGTGTTGTATAGAGTTTTGTTTAGAGATAGATTAGGAGATTGTTTCAGGTTTGGTTGAGGCCCTGCTCAGGGTTAGTCTCTTTGTGTTGTTTGACTTGTGTGATATTGTGTTGCATTAGACTTAGGTTCATCTAGATAGTTTCTGAGTAAGTGCATCTTAGAAGTAGACTTTGTGTGCATGAGAAGTTGAGGTGGTCCTCCTTCTGCTTGTTTGTTATTGCGTGGCTTTGCTTGTTGGTATTTGGTAGAGCTGAGCTCCCTTGCCTCTGTGCCTTGTTTGTTTAGCTGTTGCATTCATGCATATTTTCAGTATTCCTTTACGTTGCAGTTTCTTGTTTGTAGTTTAATCCTGTTGCCATGATCCCTTAGGAGCTCTGACTTCTCCGCTGCGGAGTTGTTATGATAGACATTAGGATGGTCAACCAGGTGTGATAGCAGTAGGTAGATTCCCTTGTTTCTCAGATATAGTTCTAGGGTTTCCCTTTCCTTTCTGTAGGAGCTTTTGAGTAGCTTGATCCGTAGTTAGCTGAACTACAGCTGCTCTGATTCTTCGTTCCAGACGAAGATATGTAGGCATAGGATGCGATGTCCTAGCGAGCACACTAACGACTAACCTTTGTTCTCTCGCGGCTGTGCAATCGAGACTTTCCCGCTAACGACTAATTGTTATCCCTTTCTCTTGCCCGAGTGCAGTTGAGACCAGATCGTATTTGTAGGTTCCCGAGCCTTAGAGACCAGTTTGTTTTCTCACTGCTGTGTGAGAACCCCTGTGTACCCGTAGTTAGCCGAACTACGTTTGCTCTGATCTTTCATTCCCGATGAAAGTACGTAGGCACAGGACGCGATGTCCTGGCGAGCAACCTTTCCCCCGTTAGACGTAGGAAGTCGAACTACGTTGACTCTGACTTTCCCATTGCACGAGGGAATACGTAGGCCCAGAACACCGTATGTTCTGTCGAGTCCTGTCCTTTTATTTTCTTTTCTTTTCAGACCAGCCATTAGCGTAGATAGATAATACACCCTTTTACCTATAAACACCAAGCGTGGATCCCATCGAGTACGATGGACGTGAGGGGTGCTAATACCTTCCCCTTGCGTAACCGACTCCCGAATCCAGGTTTTGGTTGCGATGACCATACCTTTTCCCGTCTTTGCGAGGTTTACTTCGAGCGTTTCCTTTCCCGCTCTGAGGGATAAATAACGCACGGTGGCGACTCTCCTGTCAAGCCGGCGCCGATTTTCGCAGTAGCGACACTATGCAACGTTAAATGCTATGCAGTCATGCACAATGATGCGATCCCGTCAGCAAAATGAATGCCGAAGGGGGAAATCCTCCTGTCAAGGAGAAAGAACCACTCAGGTAGAGGAATCATCCTACTGAGGAGAATGTGAACATGCCAATATCAATTAGGCTCTGTCTGGGGAATTAATCTTCCGCGAATTGCTGCAGGGGATGAAGCTCTACGAGAACTTGGATCTGCTGATATCAATCGCGAGAATGAACTGTGCGGCCGTCTCGACTACTCTTCTGGGGATGACCACTCTGTGGGGAACCAACTTCAGCTGCTCCACACTCCACTGGGGAAAATCAATCATGATCCGATCAACTTCCAAGGATTCGGCTCTCTTGGATATCTGCAAACTCGGCTGAGGAAGGAGAAGTCATTCTGCTTCACTGGAGAGAGTGCGACTCTGGGGAAACACAGCATTAGCTGCCCTACGCTCTGCTGGGGAAAATTGATCATGATCTGATCAACTTCCAAGGATTCTTCTTCTCTGCGGACTCAGTCGGGGAGGGAAATCATTCTACTCCGCTGGAGAGTGCAACTCTGATGGGGAAACTCAATTCCGCTGGGGAAGAAAGAATCATCTGACTTCGGGGGAGAGTACAACTCTGCAAGGGAATACAACATCAGCCGTTCCAACGCTCTACTGGGGAAGAAGGAATCATCGAACTTCCGGAGAGAGCCTGACTCTGGTGAGGAATCTCAATTCCGCTGGAGACTTCAGTCTGGCACCATCAGTTACTGCATCCTTCGGCATACGACCAGCCTTTTGCGAAACCTGCACTTGTGACCCGGTGCTGGGGGAAGACACCTGCTTCGGCGACTTTACTGGGGAAAACACGAGCTTCGGTACCCAAACATTTCTATGAACTCTGCACTTGTGACCCGGTGCTGGGGAGAGACGACATCATTCTTCGGTGCTTGACTCAGCTGATGAGGTGACATTCCTTCAGGATGCGTCTGCTTGGGGAAGAGAATCACCTCTACCTGGGGGAGACATATCAATGCTCACTATCTGATTCTGATTCTGCGGAGGAGAGACTACTGAACTCTGCTGGGGAAGGAGGACTCATCCTGCTTCGGGGATACGCACGACACATCTTCTTGCAAGGGCTATACCTGCAATAACACAAACAAACAGACAAGATACCCTCCTCAAAGGGGCCTATCAGGGTTATTATCTCGTGACAATGTTCAGTTAGTTAATTGTTTCAACAATCAATGGGCTTAGGCCCGTAAGCTTATGTATGCGCATTTTATCAAAAAACACATCGGCGTTATCATTCGCAAACAAAACAGATAAATGCTAAACAGACAAGTAGAATTGCTGCATAATGTGCATTTTATTGATGATGAACCCCTGAATGGGCAAAAATGTTTTACAACAGAGGCAAGCTCCTGGAATGAGGAAGCCGCGCAAAAAGAAAACATAAATATACATCAGTATATACAAATGTCGGCAATCGAGGTGTAGACGAACACCATGAGTTGATCCCTCTAAGACCCACTCGACTTCGATACTTCTCCGATGCTTCAGCTTTGGAAGAGATTGATTCAGATAAACGGCCCTCAGGTCTTCCGAACCACTAAACAATGAAAGTCCATACGCGGAGCGCAGTCATTTGCTTATTCAAATCCCTAACTTTTGCGTGAACCGCCCTTCCGGGTTTTCAGTTCACCGGGATACCCTTTTTTGCCGAAGCCGCCCAGTGTAGGTTTTCGACTTCGCGGGTGTACATTTTTTCAATATATCCCTAATTTTTGCCCGAACCTTTTATTCTGTTTTTGGTTCGCCGGGATGCCCCTTTTTTGCCTGGACTCTTTCTTTTTTGTCCAGCGGGTCGCTTTCAAGCAAAGTATTTTTTAACTGCGTCCGCGTTCACCGGGGATGCAAAATCTTCACCATCCATCGTGGATAACAACAAAGCTCCTCCCGAGAAGACCTTGCTGACGACATACGGCCCTTCGTAATTCAGAGTCCACTTGCCCCGGTGATCGGAGTGTGGCGGAAGAATCTTCTTCAGGACGAGATCACCCGTCTGAAAGCTTCGAGGACGCACCTTCTTATCATAAGCTTTCTTCATACGGCTTTGGTACAGGCGACCAAATGCAATCGATGCTAACCTCTTCTCGTCCATCAGGCTGAGTTGGTTCAAGCGATTCGTCACCCATTCTGCCTCATCAAGTTTCACATCAACCAAAACTCGCAAAGAGGGAATCTCCACTTCTAGCGGTAGGACAGCTTCCATACCGTACACCAAGGAGAAAGGAGTTGCCCCGGTCGACGTACGCACCGTCGTACGATAACCGTGCAAGGAAAACGGCAGCATCTCGTGCCAATCTTTATACGTCACAACCATCTTCTGAACAATCCTCTTGATGTTCTTATTGGCCGCTTCAACGGCGCCATTCATCTTCGGCCGATAAGGAGATGAGTTGTGGTGTTCGATCTTGAAGCTCTGGCACAGCTCCTTCATCATCTTGTTATTCAAATTCGAACCATTATCAGTAATGATCCGCTCGGGAATTCCATAGCGACAGATGATGTCCCTCTTTATAAACTTAGCTACCACCTGCTTGGTCACATTAGCGTACGAGGCTGCCTCCACCCACTTGGTGAAGTAGTCGATAGCTACCAGAATGAAACGATGACCATTGGATGCGGTGGGCTCGATCTTGCCTATCATGTCAATGCCCCACATGGAGAACGGCCAAGGGGAGGACATGACATTCAAAGGGCACGGCGGCACATGAACTTTATCAGCATAAATCTGGCATTTGTGACATTTCCTCGCGAATCTGAAGCAATCCAACTCCATAGTCAACCAGTAATATCCTGCTCTCAGGATCTTTCTCGTCATGGCATGCCCGCCGGCGTGCGTACCAAATGTGCCCTCATGGACTTCTTCCATGAGCATACTTGCTTCCTTCTCATCTACACATCTGAGTAGCACGAGATCGTGGTTTCTCTTATACAGCACTCCATCAGGGTTGAGGTAAAAGTTTCCAGATAGCCTCCTCAGAGTCTTCTTATCCTGGGTTGACGCACCCGCAGGATACTCCTTAGTCATAAGGAAGGTCTGGATGTCGTGGAACCATGGTTTGCCGTCAGTGGCATCCTCGATTGCGAACACATATGCTGGTCTGTCAAGACGCGAAATAACAATGCTTGGAGCTTCATTCCAAAGATTGACCTTATACATTGAAGCCAACGTGGCTAAAGCATCAGCCATTTGATTTTCAGCCCGGGGTACATGATGAAGTTCTACTCGGTCGAAGAACGGAAGCAGCCTTCTGGCATAATTCATGTACGGCACTAGATTCGGTTGACGAGTTTCCCACTCCCCTTTGATCTGGTTGATTACAAGCGCTGAGTCACCATATATGTCTAGATTCTTGATTCTCAAATCAATTGCCTCTTCTAGACCCATGATACATGCTTCATACTCGGCTTCGTTGTTGGTAACTGAAAACGTCAGTCTTGCAGTAAACGGGATGTGGGATCCGTGAGGAGTCGTGATGATAGCCCCGATACCACTTCCATAGGAATTAACCGCTCCGTCGAATATCATCTTCCACTGAGACTTCCTATCCGGCCCCTCATCGGGCAATGGCTCATCGCAATCCTTCGCTTTGAGAAACATAATGTCCTCGTCAGGGAACTCGAACTTCATCGGCTGATAGTCTTCGATCGGCTGTTCGGCAAGGTAATCAGACAATACGCTTCCCTTGATGGCTTTCTGAGAGACGTACTGAATATCATATTCTGTTAACACCATCTGCCACCTGGCAATCCTGCCCGAAAGAGCCTGCTTCTCGAAGACGTACTTGATCGGATCCATCTTCGAAATCAGCATAGTAGTGTGATTGAGCATATACTGTCGTAAACGTTTGGCAGCCCAAGCTAATGCACAACACGTCTTCTCCAGCATCGAGTATCGAGATTCACACTCAGTGAACTTTTTACTCAAATAATAAATGGCATGCTCTTTTCTGCCGGTCTCGTCGTGCTGACCGAGAACACACCCCATACTATTCTCCAGAACTGTCAAGTACATGATTAATGGCCGTCCAGCCACTGGGGGTATCAAGATTGGAGGTTCTTGAAGATACTGCTTTATCTTATCGAATGCCTTCTGGCAATCCTCATTCCAAGTAATCGCCTGATTTTTCTTTAACAACTTGAACATCGGTTCACAAGTGGCCGTGAGCTGAGAGATAAACCTTGCAATGTAGTTTATTCGGCCCAAGAAACCACGAACTTCTTTTTCTGTTTTCGGCGCTGGCATCTCTTGGATAGCTTTTATCTTCGCAGGATCGACTTCAATACCTCGTTCACTAACGATAAACCCCAATAACTTTCCGGACCGCACTCCGAAAGTGCACTTGTTAGGATTCAGCCTCAGCCTGAACTTCCTAAGCCTTTCA
This sequence comes from Lathyrus sativus, assembly GCA_963859935.3. Taxonomy (NCBI): domain Eukaryota; kingdom Viridiplantae; phylum Streptophyta; class Magnoliopsida; order Fabales; family Fabaceae; genus Lathyrus; species Lathyrus sativus. The sequence goes on from OZ012737.1 coordinate 14,946,152, forward strand.
AATAGCTTCAGCAAATTGACCAGATGCTCATCCTCCGTTTGGGACTTTGCAATCATGTCATCAACATAGACCTCGATCTCATGATGAATCATATCATGAAACAAAGTTACCATTGCTCGCTGGTAAGTGGCCCCTGCGTTCTTCAGACCGAAGGGCATTACCTTGTAGCAAAACGTGCCCCAGGGGGTAATAAACGTCGTTTTCTCCATGTCTTCCGGCGCCATCTTAATCTGATTGTAACCGGAGAAGCCATCCATGAACGAAAACACGGAAAACTGGGCTGTATTGTCGACCAACACATCGATATGAGGCAACGGGAAATCGTCCTTAGGGCTCGCCCTATTCAAATCTCGATAATCGACGCACATGCGTACCTTACCGTCTTTCTTCGGTACAGGTACTATGTTGGCGACCCACGGAGGGTAAGTGGTAACGGCTAGAAATCCTGCGTCCAACTGCTTCTGGACTTCTTCTTTGATTTTTACAGCCATGTCTGGTCTCGTCCTCCTGAGCTTCTGCTTGACTGGAGGGCAATCTTCTCGCAACGGAAAGCGATGAACCACGATATCTGTGTCAAGTCCGGGCATATCCTCATATGACCAAGCAAAGACGTCACTATACTCTCGAAGCATCTCGACCAGTCTATGCTTGACATCATTCTGCAGCGCAGCCCCAACTCTGACATTCCTGATAAGCTCTTCAGAACCCAGATTTATGATCTCAATATCCTCCTCGTGAGGCAGAATGACCTTTTCCTCTTGTCTCAACAAGCGGGCCAACTCTTCCGGAAGGTCTTCGTCTTCATCAATCTCATCCTCGGCTTGATAGATCGGGCAATCAAAGTCGTAGTGAGCCGTAGAGGGTCCAGAGTCGATGTCATCTGTTACGTGGATCCTGCAATAACAAGGGTTAAGTTTAAAGCAAGAATATGCAGGTTAGCACGAACCTCGTTGCCATTTTGCTGTTTTTCAAAACAAACATAAAGCATGAATAACAGAGAACACAATATTTGATTACGAAGAAAACGCCTTTTATTTATTAACAAAATGCATACACATAATCCAACAAGGCCCTGACAGTAAAACCACTATGCCCCGGGCAGGACATAGGGCTGTACAAAGATTGTAAAAAGCAAATCATTACTCTTCACTCGTCAGCTCGATAATCTCCTTGATGGTCCAGTTGTGGAGGCGCTCGCCTGGCTTGCTCGGTTGAATCCAGGCGTCAAGATCACAATCACTGTCCCCGCTGTCTTCTGACGCAGCGTTGACGCTCTCGAAGATTACTCCCCCCTTGGTGAATAGGATCGGCTCTTTCCCACGAGACGAGCTACCCGAAGAAGATGAAGCTTCAGCTCCAGGAGAATACCCTAATCCAAACTTATCCTGCTTGAATGGTATATCCAAGACATGCCCCCAGCCTGGGGTAGAACCGGCTTCGACAACGGCCCTAGCTTCCTTAAACGAGGAGAGGTTCACCTCTTGCTTCTCTGCAACAACGGGAGCTACCTCCTTCACCCTGACGGTTTCAAACGCTTGGCAAAGGGTATCATGGATCTCACCATCCATTTCGACATATTTGAAGGACGACAGGTGGCTTACCATGATGTCCTCTTCTCCACAGACTGTCACTATGCTGCCCCCAACAGCATATTTAAGCTTCTGATGCAGCGTGGACGTCACGGCACCAGCAGAATGGATCCACGGCCGACCTAAGAGGCAACTATAGGCGGGCATGATATCCATGATATAGAACACCGCATTAAACGTCTCTGGTCCCACTTGAATTGGCAGGGTCAATTCTCCGAAGACGTGGCGCTTGGTTCCGTCAAAGGCCTTCACGACCAGATCACTGGGCGTGCACAGCAGTCCACGGGTATCCAACTTCATCAGTGCCTTCTTCGGAAGCACGTTAAGCGAGGAGCCCGTATCTACTAGGACATGTGACATAATCGTGCCTCTGCACTCTATCGAGATGTGCAAGGCATTGTTGTGATCTCTTCCCTTGGGAGTCAGCTCCAGATCTGTAAATCCCAGCCCATTACCAGCATTGACATGGGCTACTACTTCCTCGAGTTGATTAACTGATATCTCCTGCGGCACGTATGCAGCATTCAATACTTTCAGCAACGCGTTGCGGTGCGCTTCAGAACACAGCAACAGGTTAAGAATCGAGATCTTCGACGGAGTCTGGTGAAGATGATCTACAATCTTGTAGTCACTTTTCCTGATCAGTCGCATGAACTCTTCAGCATCTTTAACCAACAAGTCTTTCTCTGCCCCTGCAGGAACCTCTTCAACAGCTTTACCTTTGCCCTTGTCCACAGCGTCAGCCCGGACTACTTTCTCTGCTGCACCCTCTGCCGGTGCGAACACTCTACCACTTCTGGTGATACCAATGACCTCAGCAAGATTCTGTGCAGTCGATCTGGACGGCTCCAGCTCTATTTTCTGACCATTACAATACACTTCGGCGCCATAATGCCATGGGACGGCATTAGTGCTCTCGAATGGGATTGGTCCGGCCCTGGTGATAGTAATAGTAGGCGGTCGGGGCGCAGAAATAGTGATAGGGTGGCGAGGAATGGTAATAGTAGCAACTTCGTCCGCCTGCTTCAGCACGACTTCCCCTGACGCATTCTCAACGCTTCGACTGAACTGCAAAATACCCTCGGTCATCAGACTTTGGATACCTTCGATCAACTGCTCACACCCATCAGGAAGTGTAGCACATGCCATACAAAACTCTCCACATCCAGGAAAGTAGCCTTTCTTTAGCAACTTAGCTTTAACAAAACTCAACGGCGTCTTCAAATCTCTGACATCAGTCAGCAAGTCTGAATTCTCTTCAGTGATAACAGCATTTACTCCACCTCCTCTATGATGAGGCATTGGATTTTTGGTGACGTTGGGCACGTTGTCAGAAAAGTTGATAACCTTGGCGTCGACCAAGTCCTGGACTTTGTGCTTAAAAGCTTTACAATTCTCAACTGTATGGCCAGGTGCCCCAGAATGAAATTCACAAGTAGCATTAGCATCATACCCCGGTGGTGGTGCCCCTGTCAAGGGAGCTAACGTCCTCTTTTGGACTAACTGGAGCTGAAGCAGCGTCTGCAGAAGCTGTGCATATGACATAGGAGGAGTTTCCAAATGACGGTTTGCGAGGGGACCCCGATTCTGATATCTCTTATATCCCGGATTATTCTGTTGCTGGGGCTGCTGCTGCGGCTGAGGGGGTGCAGCTGGGATGTTTATGCTAGCGATCTGAGACTGGGGGCCCTTGCCCTTTCTCCTAGCATTAGTGACAGCACTGGCATCGCCCTCTCGACGCTTGCCAGTATAGGGTTTCTTGCTAGCTCCTCCAGATGAGGATGATTCGCCCTGAATCTTTCCGATCTTTATACCATTTTCAACATGCTCGCCCAAAGTGATAAGAGCCGAGAATGTTCCGGACATGCCACTAATCAACTTCTCATAATAGACTCCAGGAAGGGTAGCCACGAACATCTGTACCAACTCACGCTCAACCATCGGCGGTTGAACCCGAGCAGCCAATTCACGCCACCGCTGGGCGTACTCTTTGAAGCTTTCATTGCTCCGCTGCGAGAGGTTCTGAAGCTGAACTCGGTTGGGAGCCAAGTCGCTATTATACTGATAGTGGAGGACAAACGCTTCAGCGAGATCTTTCCACGTGCGCACAGCAGCGGGTTCCAAACCCATATACCATTCAAGCGATGGACCAGAAAGACTATCCTGAAAGAAGTGCATCAGCAACTTCTCATCATCAGAATAAGCGGACATCTTTCTGTAATAAGATCGGAGGTGAACACGGGGACAAGTAGTGCCCCTATACTTCTCAAAGATAGGCACCTTAAACTTGTGAGGTACTTTAAAGTCAGCAATCAACCCGAGTTTGGACATGTCAACGCCCAATGTGTTCTGATTTTCTATATCTCTCATTTTATCTTCCAGCGCCTTGAACCTGAGTCGGGCTTCAGCAGTCAACTCAGCCTCTACACCTCTCTGAGAGAAAATGTCATCCTGATGGTCCTCCAGCCACGGTTGAGGCACCACCATATTTCCTGCACCAACATTGCCGTTGATCGGCCCCACGGTAACATTGGCTCCCAAACCACCATTGACGGCGCCCGCCGCATTAAGTCCGAGATTAGTCACAAGATTGCCGTTAGCACTACCGTTGCCCCCAGCAGCAGGAACAACGTTCTGTGGAGTATCCCCTTGAGGAGGAGTGGGCACGGCCCCGCCGTGAAGTATTCCATTACTGTCAACCCTGGAGATGAGAGGTTGAACCAAAGTACGAAGCTGGTCTTGCCCATTCGCAACTACTTGCATCAACTCCATAAAACGATCCATCCGTTCACGAAGCTCTTGAACATCTGACTGCACCTGGTCCATGATTCTCGTTTGATTGGCGCGAGTTGAGTAGTGGTGGATGAATCTTTGATCAATCCTGGAGATCGAAAACAGCTCGGAACCTGAGTACCTGAAAAACCTGTCAAGATTAAAGGTTAGGAAAAGGTAACAGAATGTATGTCATGCAAGAATGCTTCATGCAAATGCATGCGTGAGTCTGTGTGCTTGAGAGATTTTCCCCGATCCTGGCACCTGTTGACAATAACAAGGAGAGGAATCCAGGCCCAATCATGGAAATAGTAACCTCACATAGCAATAGTCAGATTCGACACATCAAGGACCGGGAACTCATACGCATCAATCTTTCTGAGAACGGCTGTAGTACCACAATAAGAGGCGAGAGATCCTGGATCGGGAAAACGGTACCTGTCACAGACACACGCTAATGGAATGATTATGCAAGCTAATGCAAAATGCAGGTATGCAACAATATATCCAGGTGGCTGCTGTGGAGATTCGATGTCAACAGTCGCTGATGAGAAGGAAACCCCGGTGTAAAACCACTGATCTGATCTGCTGAGAATAACCATCTGATAGGATCGAGATCAAAATTCTCCCCTGACAAGAACGAAGGCCTGATAATAAAGACCCCGGATGCAAGATCAAGGAATATCTGTTGATGAAGTCTTCGGACCCCAAATCAAAAATCGGCCCTATCAAGAACAAAAATACAGCTGCTGATGAGATCTTCAAACCCCACTCAAAATCTGCCCTATCAAGAACAAAATAACAACCGTTGACGAGATCCTCAGACCCCACTCAAAAATCTGCTCCATCCAGAACAAACCTCTGGTAACAATACTCTGATCGGAACCTGCTCTATCAGGAACAGACAAACCCGATGATAAGATCCTCTGATCAAACCCTTGCTCTATCAAGAACATATCTGCAACTGAGAACCCAACATAACTGATTCACTGTCAAGAAAACCAGGTGGTCTGGAGGTCAAAGTTTCCTGCAATATCCCAACCCCACTCACAGGTATGGTGGACCTAATCCACGGACACAGGTACGGCATCCTATGCGGTCATCAGCGTCACAGACTTTCATGAGTGACAATACGATTCCCAGGAGGAGTGGCATTATCAAGTCATGAAGAGGCCTCTCTTAGCTGACTTCCAAATGATCGGTCCCCAGAGTCGACAATCCTCACGTCTGGACTCCCCTCAGATCCTCAGGACCGGAAAGGAGCACCTCTGCAAGAATCTCGTCTGAGCGCAGATTTTCGTAGGGAACTGTGCCTGCTCAGCAGACAGGTTCGTCTACTACTTCTCCGCAACTATATCTAGGTGTGTACTCAAGCCCAGGTCCGGCTTCTCACTCATAGTAACATCCCTCTCCCACAGCAGCACAGATAATCATATCAAACTGGAAATAAAATGCGGGAAATAAAATGCGGGAAGTAAAGTGCGGGAAGTAAACATGCGATAAATAAACGCAACCCAACAAGCAAACACACCAACGATAGGATTGACTCGCGTAGGGGATGGGAAACGGTCCCAGCATAAGGGATGGGAAAAGTCCCTAGATGCAGACGTCCCCAGCAGAGTCGCCAGCTGTCGCTTGCGCGAAAATAAGGTGCCGGCATGACAGAAGAGTCGCCACCTTTCGTTATTTATCCCTCAGAGCGGGAAAGGAAACGATCGGAAAAACCTGACGAATAAGGGTAAGACAAGGTCGTCGCAACCATTGTCTGGGTTCGGGAGTCGGTTACGCAAGGGGAAGGTATTAGCACCCCTCACGTCCGTCGTACTCGACGGGATCCTCGCTTGTTTGTTTACTTGGACGGGTTGGTTATAATCTATCTACCTATCAAGGCTGGCTGAAAAAGAAAAGAAAAATGACTTGGCAAAGCATCGCGCTTTATGCCTACGTATTCTCATCAGAGAATGAGAAATCAGAGTCAACGTAGTTCGGCTAACTACGGGGGTTTATGGGGAAGGTTGCTCGCTAGGATGTCGCATCCTATGCCTACGTACTTCCATACTGCATGGAAGATCAGAGCAAACGTAGTTCGGGAAACTACGGGAAATATGGCTCAACTAGGAGGGAGACTATCAAGTCCTACTGTTATCATGCCATGGATTCATCCTATGGTTGAGGTTTGAACAGGGAACTCCTAGATGTTGTCATGCATAGGTTTCAACCTAAAAGTCTATCATCAAATCCTTATCAAAGGAAATGAGAGTCCTAAGGGATCATGTCAATGATACACAGAAACAGACAAAAACATCAGCTTTAACAGTAAAATGCATGCAATGCAAGTGAGGGAGGAAATGTGTGTGGGGCTTCAGCCTCCACAAGCTCGTCTCGACCTCAAGCCAGTCATGAAATAACAGTAATCATACTGAAAATAAACAACATGCTATCAAGCAATATACAGATAAAGGAAATGAAGTGCCATCAGGTAAACAAAACACACATGCCTGAGAAAGAAAGAATCTACTCTCTAAGCCTAACCCTAATCACAGAATCTGAATCAAATCTAATCAAAGCCCTCAAGCAAAATCCTAAACAGGAGAAATCAATCCCAATCTTCAAGCTTCAGAACAAGCTTACCAAAGAAAGGGAGCTAAGCAAGCAGACTCATAGTGTCTTCCTCAGGAGAACACTAGGAGGTGTATACTCAGGAGTCATACCCTATGTGGCTCAACCACTGTGATCAGTTTATATTCCTCCTCAGGAGAAACTAAACTCACAAGTTGGCTCCAACATCATTGGATACTTGAGAAATCCTAGATAAACTAATGGAACTAAGTGACTAGACCCATAGGACCTTCCTCAGGAAAGTACTAGGAGGCTTCCACTTAGGAATTGTATCCCATGTGGCTCAACAACATGTGATCAGTTTACATTCCTCCTCAGGAGAAATTAAACTCACAAGTTGGCTCCAACATCATTGGATACTTGAGAAATCCTAGATAAACTAATGGAACTAAGTGACTAGACCCATAGGACCTTCCTCAGGAAAGTACTAGGAGGCTTCCACTTAGGAATTGTATCCCATGTGGCTCAACAACATGTGATCAGTTTACATTCCTCCTAAGGAGAAATTAAACTCACAAGTTGGCTCCAACATCATTGGATACTTAAGAAAGAGGTGAGAAGAAAGAATGAAAGTCATTCATAGTGCCTTCCTCAGGAAAGTACCATGAACTTCCTTCAAACTTCAGGATCTCAAACCTCACAGACAGGGAACAAGACAAGCTCTGGGTCTCTGAATCTTGATCTACAATCTTCACTTCATGATGCTCTCCATCAAAGTCCTCAAGGCAACACAAGCCCCACAACAAATTCCCCACAATGCACCCCAAAGATGAACAGATAACCACAGGGGAGACAAAATCAATAGGCAACTTCAGAAAATACCTAAAAATACTAAACCAATGGGGAAAAATCTAACAATTATTCACAAGGGTCCTCAACACCTACTCATAACATCTACATAGGCCTCTACCTAAAAATCAAGACAAAACTTAATCAAAGAAAGGAATTCATCACCTAAACACAATCTAAACCCTAATTAGGATACCCTAAATCTACCCTAATTAAACTAATCAAAATTAATTCTAAAAAATCTAGAGAAAATCCTATGGGGAACTATGATTCATCATCTAATTTCACAAAAAAGAATGGATTAAAAAACCTAAGGGAAGGTTCTAAAACAATTCCTACAAAATCATGATACAAAATTAAACACTATAAAAGCTATTTTAAAAGAAAAATCTATTAAAAATACTAAACTAAAAAATAAAATCTCATTTTTATTTTTATAATTTTCTACACATTTTAATCTAATCATAGAAAAAAGAAGAAGTCAAAAATCATTTTTTATCATTTTTTAATGAATTAAACAAAACAGAAGAATAAAAGAAGAAAATAAAACAATTTAAATTAATTAAAGGGAGTGGGGGTGCAACAAGCAACTCACGCTAGTTCAAAATGATTGGGCCAGATACACAGGGGGGTGGGAATAGCGAGCTAGGCCCAGGCGCGGTTTAATGAAACGCCGCGTTTCAATATATTTGAAACTTTCCCTCCAACTCTCAGATTTAACCACAGCCATTGGATTCGATGAATTGGTCAAACTCTGGAGCCAATCTAAGGGCTCTCCTTCATCGTCCCAGATGAGACCTAGGGTTTTCAGAACCCTCTCCCATGCACTCAAATCTTCGAGCTCCTCTATCTCTCTCCACACGCCATGATTCATCAAGATTCCAAAACAAAAAAAGCTCTACTAAATGCCTAGAACACAGCCATGCGCTCACCTTTCCATAACTCGCCCTAGATAATTCTAACAGAAGGCATCAAGACCATGGTTCAAAATTTTTCTCTAAGATCAACCCCAATTAAACTCAAAACTAAAGCTGCAATCTTGTTCTTGATGTTATCCTGGTCATTCTAACCTAATTCATGTTACCTAAAACTCATTAAACAGCCAGTTATTGAAGATTAAAGAACCATGGCTCTGGTGTGAAACCTCACAAATCTTGCTCTAACTCTTAGGGTTACATCAACTAACCTAATGCATCAATTATATACCTAGGAAACTACTGAAAAGTGCATAAATTAGGGGAATCATAGAGAGAAACCAACCTGTCAAAGAGAGGTGGTAGAGGCTCGTGGAGATGGTTCCAAGGCTTGAAATGGCTTCAATGAGATCCTCTGAGGATGTACAAGTTTCTGTTTGCACTTGTTGTGAAAGAGAAGGCTTGTGGTGGAAGAATTCTTGAGTTGCTTGAACTTGAAGAAATTGCTTCAATGGCTATCTCTCCCTCTCTCTCCCCTCTGAAAATGCTCTCTATCACCAACCTTGAACACTATCTGATGCACTCTCTTTATAATGATCATTGGATGTTTCTAGATTCATCTAGAATGTGGTGGAAACTTCTTGAAATTCTCATGTGATGACAAATTGGAAATCTCATCTCCCATGCTCCATGCCTTGTAATTTGGTCTCAAAATGTCCTTACATGAGTTATTGAGAAGTGATGAGTGAAAAACAAGTTCATTTTTGGCTTATGTAGGGTTTTTCAACATTGCCTTCTTTTTCAAGTAATAACTTTTCAAAGCATCACCCATTTTTAGACTTCAAACGAAAATTCTAGCTAAACCAATGTTCTCAAAATGGTTTTTCCAATCAAAATGATATATTGGATGACCTATTTTGGATTTGTGGATCTCCCAAATCACTTTTCAATTTCAACTTTTCAAAGTTATAAGCCATTTTTAGTTCATTTTTGACCAATCATGTAATCTCATGCTATGAGCTTTTACAACAATTTGTGACCTTCTTTCTAGACTTAAAATCACATTTTGAGCAACTTTCATGTTTTGAGTTTTTCCATTTGAGGCTTGGAAATAGGAGTTTTAGGCATTGGCTAAAATGACCTATAACTGACAAATGACCAAAATACCCCTGTCTTGTTCAAACCATAAGTTGAGTTCCACAAATCCTATCAAGGACTTCTACCACTCAAATTAAAGCTAAGAAGATCCTCTTCAACATTCATGTTGACCAAGAAATCATAGGAATCATCCTACTAGGGCAAAAGTTGTCTGCAAGTTGGGTGACTTTCAAGGACCCAGATTCACACACCTCTGCTGACCTGTAATTTGTCAAAACCATAACTTGAGCTCTGTAACTCCTATCAAGGACTTCCACCACTCAAATTAAAGCTTAGAACAAGCTCTACAACATTCATGTTGTGGGGAAGGTGAGATATCAATCACATCTATAGCTAAAACTGCCTGGAAGATAGGGATCAAACTAGGGTTTTTCACTGACAATCCTTGGAAACCCTAACCTGAAACTTCTCAAACCCCTCACTCATGATGAGTTGGCCTAGGAATCATCTTTATATCATCTCTATGCATCATTACATGATCTCATGGCCCTTGGATTGGGTCTCAACCTTCCCCAAATCTTCAGTTATCCTAGGGTTGACCCAGTCAAAACCCTAATTCTATCATTCATGGTTGAATCCTCTGAACTCTTGCATAATGACTTCTCTGGGCTTCATGAAGGCTATCAAGACATCTCATAGGCTTTCCCAAAACATCAAGTTCATTCTCAAAGTCTCAGGATCATCTGAGGGGCACCCACAACTCTCAAGCTATGAAGCACACAACCCTGGTTTCAATCCACTTCCTCTGAGGATCTCTTGAACTTTCTGATGAAGGTATCCACTTTCAAACACTCAATGAATAAATAATTGTTGGTCAAATTTTGGGGTGCAACACATAGCGGTGGACCCGTCAAAAGTAAGTGCAGTGTTGCAGTGGGAACCACCAAAGACAGCAACGGAGATTAGAAGCTTTTTGGGTTTGGCAGGTTATTACCGCAAATTTATTGAAGGGTTCTCTAATTTGGCGTTGCCATTGACTCAGTTAACGAGGAAGAACCAAGTTTTTGTATGGGATGCTGCTTGTGAAGAAAGCTTTGAAGAGCTGAAGAAGAAATTGACTACGGCACCGGTGTTAGTGTTGCCGACTCCGAGTGAACCGTTTGTGGTATACTGTGATGCGTCTAAGATGGGATTAGGCGGAGTTCTTATGCAGAATGGTAAGGTAGTAGCATATGCTTCGCGGCAACTGAGAGTGCATGAGCGAAATTATCCTACTCATGATCTCGAATTAACTGCGGTTGTTTTTGTGTTGAAAATTTGGAGGCATTATTTATATGGTTCGAGATTTGAAGTGTTTAGTGATCATAAGAGTATGAGATATCTATTTGATCAGAAAGAGCTTAATATGAGGCAGAGAAGATGGTTAGAATTTTTGAAGGATTATGACTTCAGTTTGAGTTATCATCCAGGAAAGGCCAATGTAGTGGCGGATGCTTTGAGCAGGAAAACGATTCATATGGCAGCTCTGATGGTGAAAGAAATTGAGTTAATTGAACAATTCAGAGATTTGAGCATGGTTTGTGAGACTACTGCAGATAGTGTGATGTTGGGTATGTTGCAGGTAAATAATGACTTCTTGGATATGATTAGAGAGAATCAGAAGTTGGATGTGAAATTAGTGGATTTGATACCTGGAGTAGAAAGTAACTCCGATAATGACTTTAAATTGGATAGTACAGGTGTATTGAGGTTTAGAGGCAGGATTTGTGTACCAGATGATGAGGGATTGAAAAAGATGATTTTGAGTGAAGGACATCGTAGTAATCTGAGTATCCATCCGGGAGCTACGAAAATGTACCATGATTTGAAGAAATTATTTTGGTGGTCTGGTATGAAAAAAGACATTGCTCAATTTGTTTATGCCTGTTTGACGTCAAAAGTCGAAGGTGGAACACCAAAGACCTTCGGGATTTATGCAACCATTAGAGATTCTGGTTTGGAAATGGGATTGTATTACTATGGACTTTGTTACAGGTTTGCCGAATACGGCGAGAGGATTTGATGCTATATGGGTGATTGTGGATCGATTGACGAAGTATGCACACTTTGTGCCGATTAATATTAGTTTCCCGTTGACGAAGCTGGCGGAGATTTATATTCGGGTAATTGTAAAGTTACATGGTGTTCCGTCCAGTATTGTGTCGGATAGAGACCCGAGGTTTACTTCGGAATTTTGGAAAAGCTTGCAGGAAGCTTTGGGAACTAAGTTGAAGTTGAGTTAAGCTTATCATCCGCAAACTGATGGTCAGTCAGAGAGGACTATTCAGTCGCTTGAGGATTTGCTGAGAGCTTGTGTGTTGGAAAAGGGTGGTGCGTGGGATACTCATTTACCATTGATTGAGTTCACGTACAATAACAGTTACCATTCGAGTATTGGAATGGCACCGTTTGAAGCTTTGTATGGGAGGAGGTGTAGGACTCCTCTGTGTTGGTATGAGACTGGTGTAGGACTCCTCTGTACTTGGACCAGAAATTGTACAGCAGACTACTGAGACAATTCAGATGATTCGGGAGAAAATGAAAGTGTCTCAGAGTAGGCAGAAGAGTTATCATGATAATCGGAGGAAAGAGTTGGAATTTTGTGTAGGTGATCACGTATTCCTAAGAGTTAATCTGATCACTGGTGTGGGTCGTGCGTTGAAGTCCAAGAAGCTGGATTCTAAGTTTATTGGACCTTATGAGATTTTGCAGAGAATTGGCGATGTGGCTTATAGGGTGGCGTTGCCGCCTGAGTTGTCGAACTTACATGATGTGTTTCATGTGTCGCAATTGCGAAAGTATGTTTCTGATCCATCTCATGTGATTCAAAGAGATGATGTTCAGGTTCGGGAGAATCTTACTGTTGAAATGATGCCGTTGAGGATCGAGGACCGTAAGATGAAACAGCTCCGAGGGAAGGAGATACCTTTGGTGAAGGTAGCTTGAGGAGGTGCTGCAGGAGGCAGTGTGACCTGGGAGTTGGAAAGTAGGATGCGAGAAGCGTATCCGGAACTATTTCCATCAGGTAATTTTCGAGGACGAAAATAATTAAAGTGGGGGAGATTTGTAACACCCATTTTAATTATTTAGTCATTTTATTATAATTTTAATTATTATGTGTTGGTGTGCCCTTTGGTGGGGGTGTGTTGGATGATGATTGGTGGGTGCCCCTGATATGGGAGGATTATTGGTGGTGTTTTGGTGTGGATATAATAATATAATAAATAATAGTAATATTGGTGGTGATATTATTATTATTATTATTATTATTATTATTATTATTATTATTATTATTATTATTATTATTATTATTAGTAATATTATTAATATGGAGAATATAATATTATTATTAATATGGTTATTATATTATTATGATTATTGGTGAGATAATAATATTGTTATTATTATTATGGTTACTATTATTAATATTTAGTAATATTATATATTATTATTATTATTACTTGGGATTAGAATATATAAAATAAAATAGAGGAATAAGAGGGGGAGTTAGAACGTGAGAAGAGAAAAGAACGATAGAAGTTAGAAGAACGGGAAAGAGAGCGAAGAACGAAGGAGAAGAGAGAAAGTCAGAATTGGCCAACCTTGGAGGATTTCTTCACCGATCAAATCGATTAACAAGGTAAGGGGGGAGAAACTTGATTGGGATGGTATTTACATGTATAGGGTAGAGGGGATTCCTTAACCCCGTAGGAATGTATCGGTGTATGAAGTTTTATGTTGTCATGCCTATAATTGTTGATTGATGTTGAGAATTGGTATTTGATAAACCAATGAGGAATTGATATATGTCGATGTTGATGAATTGTTGTTTTTGGTGAGTTTGGGGTATTGGTTGGGTTTACGGTTTTAGGGAAGTTCTGTGTAACCTTTTGATGTATCGATAAAATGTTTAAGTGTTGATTCTGGAATATGGATTAGGGAGCGATTGGTTTGAATTACGTGCACTATTGATACTGAGAATAAGACGAGGATTAAAGTTGGAATGTTAGGCTTGAATTTGGCTCTGGTAGCACTTCAGAGCAGTAGAAAATTTGGTGGATCGCAGCATTCGCTGGGCTTCGCCTGGCGAGTGTTGGCGAAGCTTCGCCTGGCGAAGGAAGGCGAGTATTCGCCTGGAAAACTATGGTGAGTGATAGCGAATAATTCTGAATTAAATCCCAGACCAAAAGAGTAGGAACTTCGCCTGGCGAATGCCAGCGAAGGTTCGCTACGGGGATTCGCCTGGCGAATGTCCCAGCGAACGTAGCAGAAAAATGTGACTTTTTGTGACGTTTGGCCTTGAGCTTTGATCTTGTGTGATCCCTTTGGCCATGATGAAGTGATAGAGTGGTGATTGTAGGATTTAATTGGAGTACTTGGTGATAGTAAGTGATCCCTTGATATTTTATTTTAAGTGGATGATTAGTTGGTGTATTCCCGAGTGGTGGGGTGTGTTTATACTTGGTGTTAGAATGTGAGATTGCTCACTGTGTGATTTGAATTATATGATTTTGGTGTGTAATATATCTATACCTAGATGCATTGACGTATGATGATATGATCAGGAGGATCGTGTGCACTTAGTGTGCCTGAATATAATAGTTATGCATTGGTGTCGTGCATATCATGGTGTTTGGTGGGATGAATCATATCTCAGGAGGAGCGTAAGTGATTCATCCGTACTTCTTGTGGAGAATGGTGGGAGATAGATCATATCTCAGTAGGAGCGTAAGTGATCTGTCCAAGGTTCGATTGAATGAACCAATGAGTCGGTACCGCATGCATGGTGTTGAGCTGCATATTTGCATTATAATATGTTATATTGTAATTTGAACAGTAGGTTCGTGATTGGTGTTGTGGGGTGAATATTGGGGTGTTGGTGTGTTTTACTACCTTGTTTACATGTATTACATTACCAATATATTTTTGATCATGTTTTCTAACCCCTTTGTTGTTGTTGTGGTCTGTGCTTCTTCGGAAGTACAGATAATCTAGGTACTTAGCTAGCTTGGATTATGGTGTGCCAGTCGAGTCTAGGATGCTCTGATACGTAGCACGGGACTTGGGTGTTTTATTTGTTTTATGTTGAACTTGTATTTTGTTCCTGTGAACGTATCAAAAACCTTTGTTGGATTTTACTATTTAATATTCCGCTGTATTTGGAGAAAAACCTTTTTATAAGGAAATGTTGGTTTTGCTATGTGATATCCCACTTGGGAAGAAAAACTCTGATGTTTATTTATAATGTTTATTATTTTAATTGTTTTTGGGAAGTGGGGTGTTACAATTGGTATCAGAGCAGGTTGGTCCGTCCGGCCAGTGTTGTTGAGTCTGTCCTTTAGGATAGAGTTGAGTATCTATTAACCTGGTGTTGTTATTTTTGAGCAGTATGGCAGGAAGGAACGATGCTGCATTGGCTGCTGCTATGCAAGCAATGGCGCAGGCGGTTGCTAATCAGAACCAAACTGCAGATGCCCAATTCAGGAGTTTGGCGCAGTTTCGGAGCAACAAGCCGCCGACGTTTGAAGGAGGAATTCTGGATCCTGAAGCTGCACAGAAGTGGCTGAAGGAAATCGAGAAAATCTTCAGGACTATGGATTGTAGTGATGAGCAAAAGGTGAGGTTTGGCACTCACATGCTGGAGGGCGAAGCTGAAGCTTGGTGGGACAACAGTCGCCAAAGATTGGAAGCTGCTGGAACTGCCATTACTTGGGAGGTGGTTCGGAAAGGTTTTCTGGAAAATTATTTTCCGAAGATATTCGAAGTGCTAAGGAGATTGAATTCTTAGAGCTGAAGCAGGGTAGTATGACGGTAGCAGAGTATGCTGCTAAGTTTGAAGAGCTAGTGCAGTATTGTCCTCATTATAATATTGATGGGGCAATGACTTCTAAGTGTTTAAAATTTGAGAATGGACTGCGTCCAGAGATTATGTTGGGGATTTCTTGTCAGAAGATCAGGAGTTATCCCGAGCTGGTAAGCAGGAGCAGAATTTATGATAATGACAACCGGGCAAGGATTGCACACTACAAAGTTGTTAATGACCGTAAGAGTAAGCAGAGGTTCAGTGGTACTCCTTATAGTGTTGTTGCTGATAAGGGATCCCGTTGATTTTTTTGAATTGAGATATATTAGTGTATATAAACTCCCTTTAATTTTTATTCTCTCAAATAATACGATGTTATTTTGACTAGTTTGAAACACCATACACCATGTATATGAATTAAATTCATCGTAAAAGTGTTTAATTGTTACACATCATTCTTGAATGTATATGTGATTATAAAATGTAAGGGTAAATATATTTGTGGTCTTTATAAATATATCAAATTTCATTTTTAGTTTTTTAAAATATTTCCTTTAAAGAATTTTTTTAGGGTTCCTAGGGTTCTTCTTACAAGCATTCATATAAGATTTGAGATCAGGTTCACAAACATTTCAATATTGTTATGAAGGCTAGGGTTCATCAGCTTTGATCTGATCTGAAAACTACGAAGAAAGCAAACAAATTCATCTCAGAATATGTTCTGCGCATTCGTGCCATTGCTGATGCACTTCTTACAATTGGTGATCCCATCTTTGAAAGAGATCAAATTGATGCCATCCTCCAAGGTTTACTAGAAGAGTATAATTTGCTTATGATGATGACCTACAACAAAGGAGAACCCTCTACAATCTATGACATTGAGGCTTTTCTTTATGTTCAAGAAGCTCAGTTAGACAAGTATCGCCAAGAACTCTCGCTTACCACTGCCACAACCAATCTTGCTCACACAGATGCAACATCAAATTCCAAGACCACCAGAGGTGGTTTTCAACAATCAAGAAGTTGTGGCAATAGCTCCATAGGAAAAGGGTCGTGGCAGAGCTCGTGCGACCTACACACCTGGAAATTGACCCACATGTCAACTATGTGGTAAGTATGGTCATTCAGTGATTGATTACTGGCGTAGATATGATGAGTCGTTTGATCCTTAAGGAATAACAAAATCAATTGTGAGCTCCACACAAGCCAAAACCTTCTTGGCTCATCAAGATGACTTCAACATACCTGCCAATTTAGAGTCACAAGCATGGTTTGCTGACTCAGGTGCATCTCATCACCTCACTTCTCATAATTATAACTTGCGACACACACGACCATATGTAGGATCAAATGAAGTTCTTGTAGGTAATGGTCATGTTTTAAAGATTAAATCAGTGGGACTAGCCAAGATTAAGCCTCAAAATATGTCTAACTATTTGTTAACATTAGACGATCTTCTTTATGTACCTAGCATAACTCATAATCTCATTTCTGTTTCCAAGTTTGTTAGAGATAACAATGTTTTCTTTGGGTTTCACTCTAACAGATGTTTTATTAAATCTCAGGCATATAAGGAAGTGCTTTTAGAGGGATTCCTTGATGCTAGTAGATTGTATTGCTTTCATAGTCTATCCTTGGAGTCTCCTTTGCAACCAGCTGCAAACTCTACTAGTATGTCTCTTCCTAATCAAGTTAATAATGACTCTAAGTCTTGTATCAATACATTTTCCCTTTGGCACAATAGGCTAGGACATGCCAATGTTATGGCTGTTAAAAATGTTCTCAAATTAGGTAATTTTTATGTTAGCAATAAATAATTTGTTGAATTTTGTTCATCTTGTTGTTTATGAAAGTATCATAGACTTTATGCACCTTTAACATCTACTGTATATTCTAGTCCTTTTGCTCTTATTCGTATAGATTTGTGGGGCCTTTCCCCAAATCTTGCTAGTCAAGGTTACTCTTATTATATAGCCTTTGTTGATGAGCTTTTGGACGATCGTGACTTTTGTTTGGTAGTCTTTATTGTTTGTATATTCACCTTCGGTCGGTGTCTGGGTGATCTTAGCTCTTGGTTAGTAGCCTCTTTCTCATAACTTTTGGTTATTATTTTCTGGGTGATCCTAACTTTTGGTTAGTAGCCTCTTTCTCATAACTTTTGGTTATTATTCTCTGGGTGATCCTAACTCTTGGTTAGTAGCCTCTTCCTTATAACTTTCAGATACAATTCCCTGGTGATCCTGACTTTTGGTTAGTAGCCCTTATTATCATTTTGATTAGTTACTGTTTCGGTTATCCTAACTTTTGGTTGGTATCCGTCGCTTTAAAGTCCACTTTCGGCTAACAGTCTCTTCACTCTGTATATCCTCACAGTTTGAAAATTTCTGGGTTCTTTTAGTATTCAATCACCTTTTACCTTGAATGTTTGAAAGCAGTTGCTTTTCATACCTTCAGGTCCAAGTCGATTCAATAGGGGCAGATGTTGCACCCCAAAATTTGCCCTCTCTTTTTCTAACTTTAACTGACTTTTGTTTCGCTTTCATTTGAGTCGTCTTTAATTCATACTTCATAATCATATAGCGCATTGGTTTTCTAAGACATGGGATCAGGAGCTTTTATGGACTTGGGCTTCCTATTAACCTTGGAATACTTTCCTTCAAGTTTTCCAGAGGTTGGAATTCTCATTATTGTAATTTCACATCAAAATCATCAAGTTTCAGGTTTGCACTCTTCAGAGAGTTGTTAGGCATCAAGGGCCCAGGGTTTCATCACTCATTTGATTTAAGCTTGTTGGCAAGATCAGGGTTAACAGGGGCTATGGTTTAGCTTCAAATCGTGGGTGTTTAGTCATCCAGGATTAGGTGGAAGTTCGACCTAGTCATGGTCAAACTATCAAGAGATTTCTTCAGTTGCAAGTTGCCTACACCATTGGTTTATTTTCACTGCGGTGTGTGCCCAAAATCAAGATGTCTTGTGTGGAGGTTATCAGGTTATCAAGTTTTGTTTCCTGAAGAGCTTGGCTTGAAAGTCAGGAGAATCATGACCATAGGTTAATTTACGCTCCTCTGTGGATTCATTTTCCCGAGGATTGATTCAGGCAAACCTTGAGGGGATTTGGTGAATTCAAATGGTTGTGGCATCAGTTGAAAGTTATTCAGTGGTTTCATTTGTTTTAAGCATAGACTTGTGGAAAAGTGCAGGATTGGTTTCAGATTAAAATCATATCCATTTTAAATCCATTTTTCATACCCTTATCCATTTTCACACATTCAATTCGACAAGCCCGTATTTTTCTATCTAATAACCATTATCATGTTGATATCCACATCAAAATCCATTTACCCATTTTTCAAATCAATTTCCAATATCCATTCTTTTAACCATTTTTATCTAATTTTATTCACCCAAACCATAAATCATTTTGCTCAACCAATTAACCATTTTTTATTTGTTTTTAATCCATAAACCAATTGTCCATTCCCTATCTATTAACACTAATCCTTTTCTTTTCTTAAAAAAAATCATATCCTATTTAAATTAATTTAAATTTAGGAATTGTGCCCATTTGCCCAAGCCCATTAAGAAGTCTTAATAAATAGAGTGTTACCCTAACAAGAAAAAAGACCTAGGTCAAGGAAAATCACATAGGGGCGGTGGCTAGATCTAAGGAAAAGGTTCAAAAAATTTCTCCACAATATTCCTTCTTCCTAGGAAATAAGCACACTCTCATCATCTCTATTTTCTATTTTCCTCCATTACATGCTTTCACGGCAAAACCTCCATGAAAAAGAACCTTGTAAACCAAATCTTTATCACCAAAAAAAAAACAACAATAAAGAGTTTGTATTGTATAGCATTTTTCATTTGGCTGTTGCACCCCAAATCTTTATCACCAAATCTTTCCGTTTGAATAGGGGAAGCTGTTGCACCCCAAAATTTGCCCAACCTTTTTCTTTGGCTGGCTTTTGTTTCTTTGCATTGTTCTAGCATTTGTATTGTATAGCATTTTTCATTTAATAGGGGATCAAGAGTTTGTGTATAGCAAGAGGAGTCTACTTAGAGGTTTGAGCCTAGGCAAGGGTTGTTACTCAAGTTTGGATGGTCATAAAGTCATCTAGAAGTGGTCAATAGTCTTGTGAAAGGATTGATGGATGTATGTGGGTCAGCTCCTAACTTGGAAGCCAGTTCAAGATCATCAGAGGATTGTGAAGGCATGATCATGAATATAAGATGTTGAGAGAGCTCATGGAGTGCCTTGAGGGTCATGGTGGAGTTCATCCAAGTGTTTATACTAAGTGTGAAAAGTTACAGTTGAAGGTGTTGCAATTAGGGTTTTCATCTGGTTAATCCTCAGTCAATTGTGAAATTGAAGGAGATTAAAACTTAACTTAAAGTCTCTATGGTCATGGGATGTTGTGTTAATATACATGAGATAACATTTCAAGATCAATTAATCAAGAATCAAGAGTGTGAGAAGTTACTAAATTAGGGTTCTCAGGGTAAAATCCCCTATTTAGTGCCTAAATTCAAGACCACCCATCTCAAGATACAAGTCTCATATCAACTTTTGGCCAACATGAAACTTGTAGAGCATGTTCTTATCTTTCTTTTGAGTACTAGAAGTCCTTAATTGGATTTATAGAACTCAAGTTATGATCCAGACAAGTTACAGGTCATCAGATGAATGCAATTTTGGTCAACAAAAGTCAACTCACTTCCATGCCATTTTTGACCTAGAAGGATGTTTCTCCTCAATTTTTGGCCAATATGAAAGTTTTAGGTCTTGGTCTTAGCTTTCCAAAATGTACTAGAAGTCTTTCATCTGATTTGTAGAACTCATGTTATGAGACTTGCAAGTCAGGGGTATTTTGGGAAACATGGTAGTCCTAGTTTGACTGATGGCTCTTGATCTCATTTAATTTCCTCATTAATGTGTTGGCACTCTCACGACCTCATGATGCGCTTACTTCTAGATCATGCACTTCCTGATGACGTCCATGATACACCACAGTTGACCTTGCCTCACTAGATTGCCAGATTTTTCTTTTTGTTTTTGATTTTCTGTTTGGGCTTAGAACATGCGTGCTATTCACACCCCCTGCTGGGCCCAAGCGCGTTTTGCACTCAATTTTAGTTGATGTTTACACCAATGTTTTCTTATTTTCCTTTTTATTTTCTTTTTTTTTTATTTTTCTTTTGTTCTGTTTCAATTTAAATCAAATAAAATAACTCCGATATTCTAAAAATTCAACAAAAATATTTTTCATAAACTTTGAGATGTCTAATATTTTTAAGACATTTTTATTTTATTTTTTGATTTTGTTTTCAATTAAAAAAGAATTAAATATTGGAGTTGTTTTAATTGAATTGAATTGTGACATTGTTCGTTCTTGCATTTGTTTCTCTCATTTCTTTTTGATCCAATGATTGAAAATTGATCCTCATCTCAATGATGAGTTGATCAATTTTTGAGGACTATTTTGCCCCTGGTTGGTTGACTTTTGGTTTGACTTTTGTGGCTTTTCCTTTTGTCTTTGTTTCTCCCATTTCAAAGTGGTACATCTTAGGGAACTTTTTCTTTTGATGGTTCTTTGAGGGAATATTGGCCTTGTGCTTTTGGTTTCTACTTGCCAACGTGTTTAGCTTCTTTGTGTATTTTATTAGTAATTTTTAATCCTTTTTCCTATTTTTGAGATGACTTGCAAGTTAGGTCATTTCATAGGATAGCTCATACAAGTGCATGACCTAGTTTGAATTGGAAATGACCTTTGTGGATCCATTGAGCTCTCAACTCTTTTTGTTTCACATAATAGACATGTTGATCTTGTTGTATGTTCATTTTTAGGTCAAAATTATGTTCATTGCTTGTTGATTGATGCATTTCTTTTTGAGCTTTCAACTTGAACTCCTAAGTGGTGTGTGCTTGCTTCCTTTGTGCTCTTGCTTGTACTTCTTCTTGATTTGTTTTGTTCTAGCTTTTGAGCTTTCATCTCTTCATCTCCCTTCTGTCCAATGACCTTGGAGTGTCATTTAAGGTGGTTTGGTCCCTCCTTTGGAGGTATTTGAAGCATACCTAGAATGATGAATCCTTGAGGACACTTTCGGTGCTTCTTTGCTTTTGATGAGTGATGCTTATCGTTGAGTACCTATTTTGAGGTCCTTGCTGCCCTCATTTGGTCTCCCATCCTCACTTCGCTTTGGGTTTTGGTTTATTTTGGTAGTGTGGTTGATGTTGTTTGACTTAGGTCATTTCATCCCACTTTTTGATGCATCTTTGTGCAATTTGCTTTTGTTGGATTGATTTCTTCTTGTGCACTTCTCCTTCTTCTCTTTTCTTGCATTTCCATATGCATGCTTGGTTGAGATGAGCTTGTGGAGGCTACTGCCCCACACTATTTTCCTCCCACTTTCATTCTATTTGTGCATCTTATGTTTGCATCTTCATTTTCATATGCATTCTTCTTTTTCTTCTTCTTCTTTTGCTTTTCTTTGCCATGCTCCCCATAAGTTCTCTAACCTCTTGAGGTTATGATAGAAATTAGGTGCCTAACTATGCATGATAACATTAGGTAGTTCCCTTTTGAATCTCAACTTTAAGTCCACTTTGCATGATAACTTTTAGGACTGATTAGTCTCCCATTAGTGTTCTTTCTTCTCTTCTCATCTTCAAACATTCATAAAACATCTAATAAAGAATGACAAGTGTAGCACGCTACGAGCCTTAAGCTACTTGAGAAATGGTAATTGAGGGGCCTTCTCTCAATGACCTAGAGTGTTTAGTGTACACCCTTTGGGTGATATACGACGCATTCGCTCTTAGGTCATAGTCTCTAGTGCGACATGAGTTACAAATCAAAGTTCAAAACACTTCTTTTCCAAAAAACACAAAAACACTTCAAACCTTTTTATCCTTCGGGATCTTAATCAAGAAACCTTTTCAGATAAAAGAGTGTCGTTAACTTTTAGTTCTGCCGCAAACAGTAACGCCTAAGTCTCCAATGGTCGAGCTGCATACACCAACTGCTAGAACTGATTGTTAACCCTACTCGGGCCTAAAAACTTTTGAACCAGCCTGTGGTCCTTTTAGCCCAAACTACGTTCGCTCTGATCTTTCATACCAGATGAAAGTACGTAGGCATAAGACGCGACGTCTTAGCGAGCAACCTTCCCCCCTTCTTTAGCCGTAGTTAGTCGAACTACGTTGACTCTGACTTTCCCATTGCACGAGGGAGTACGTAGGCACAGAGCGGGAATGCTCTGCCAAGTCACTTCTCTTTTCTTTTTCTTTTGTCCATAAGCCTTTAGCTAAATAGTTTCAACACACCCTTTTAGATAGACAACAATGCATGGATCCCATCAAGTACGACGGACGTGAGGGGTGCTAATACCTTCCCCTTGCGTAACTGACTCCCGAACCCAGACATGGTTGCGATGACTTTGTCTTTCCCATTTCCGTCAGGTTTTTCCGATCGTTTCCTTTCTCTCTCTTTGGGATAAATAACGAAATTGGCGACTCTTCTATTTTTTCCGCCGGTTGTTTTTCGTAGTTGCGACACCGGGGACCCGTTTAGTGAATAGTGTAGAACTCTGTTACGGAGTATAAACTAGGTTAACTATTTTATTTCTCTTTAGTCGTTCATCGATTGTATGCCAAGTACTCGCTCATAAAGCGATATCTTACAACCTCCAATCACCGAACTAGAGCGCTTCTTACACCTAAGAAGGCGCATAATTGAATATCAACGAAGACATGGTATTCCTGATCTTCTAGCTCATACTCCTGAACCTGTTGAAGAATAGAAAATGGCCGAAGGACCTCAGAATAGACATCTGAAGGACTACGCTACCCCGTCTCAACTAGAGCCTCACAGTAGCATTGTTGTCCCTCCTATCAATCGGAATGATTTCGAATTAAAACCATCATTGTTGTCAGCCGTGCAACAACATCAATTCTCGGGAAGTGCAACGGACGACCCGAATGAACATTTAACGAAGTTTGTGCAGTATGCCGACACAGTAAAGGCTAATCGTGTAACTCCAGACGCAATAAGATTACGTCTTTTCCCTTTCTCTCTTAGAGATAGAGCTTGGGCTTGGTTACAATCCTTGCCATCCAACTCCGTTATAACTTGGGAACAGTTGAAGAACGTTTTCTTAGAGAGATACTTTCCGCCAAGCAAGACTGCTATGCTAAGAGCTCAAATCAACGGATTTCGACAGAAAGATGCTGAATCTCTCTAAAAAGCATGGGAAAGATTCAAAGACATGATGAGAGCATGCCCTCACCATGGTCTTGAATACTGGGTGACTATTCATACTTTCTATAGTGGGCTTCTGTACAACACCAGACTAACAGTAGACGCTGCCGCGGGCGGTGCACTTATGGATAAGCCATACGATGAAGCCTATCAACTAATCGAAAACATGTCTCAGAACCATTGCCAGTGGAGAGGTGAAAGAACTGTAGCAGAGAAACCTGCAGCAAAAGGTGGGATGCACGAGATCAGTAGTCTTGAAAAGGTCCACGCTAAGGTAGATGCCTTAACGCAAAAGATCGACAATCTAACCATGACACCACCAGCAACCGTAGCTGCTGTAACTCCAAACTGTGAGTTATGTGGAATCACTGGTCACGCTGTTCCCGAATGTCCATTACTAACAGGAACCCCCCCCCCCCCCCACATACCAAGTGAATTACGCTCAAGGAAATCCCTATGCGAACACATACAACCCAGGCTGGAAAAACCATCCGAACGTTTCCTACAAAAGCGATAACGCATTGTATGCACCTAATCGAGCACCTAATGTGCCACCAGGATATCATAAACCAGCCGTAGCTGCTCCAAATGCCCCTAGAAAATCCAATCTTGAATTAATGATGGAAAAATTCATAACCACTCAAGTTCAGACGAACAAGGAGTTCCTGAATCAAAACATACACACTAGTGAGCAGATCAAACAACTAACAAACAAAGTAGATGCTTTAGCTACCCATAACAAGATGCTTGAAACGCAGATATCACAAGTAGCTCAACAGCAAGCGCCTGCTGCCGCACCCGCTGGCACATTTCCTGGATAGCCGGAACCTAATCCGAAAGGTCATGCAAACGCTGTCATATTAAGAAGTGGAAAAAAACTGGATGGACCGATCGATCCTTGAAATTCTGGCAAGCATACAATAGATGTTATCACGGATGTTATAGCATCCACTGTAACACAGACTATCGGAATAATTAAAAAGCTGTAAAGAGAAGTAGTAAATAACACAGTAATTGTTCACCCAGTTCAGTGTCAACAACACTTACATCTGGGGGCTACCAAGCCAGAGAGGAAATTCACTATCAGTAGAATTAATTCAGAGTCAAACACTCAGCTTGCACTCTTCACTTAAAACCTACCCAATGACACGTCTGCCTAGAGGCACCCTAGACCTGAGTATACCCACTCACTCCCCCTCAATCACCTCAGTGATATCAACACACAATTACAGAAAAGTTATGGAGATACACTCCAAAAACACACCTTGATCTTGCTTCACAACTTTGATCAAGTGACACACACTCTTGCTTAACAGCTTCGAGTGACACAACAGCTTGAATCTACCTAACCAATGCAACATACAGTTACTTGGTCTACAAGTATTCCTAAGACACACTACACACATGAAGAACAAGGTTCTTCACTCACAAAACTCACTCCAATCTCTGTCTTAAAGCTCTCTCTTCAAGCTCTATTATCTGTGTGTCTACTCATTAGGAATGATCCTTCTGCTATTTATAATAGCAGACTTGCTTTGGGCCTTGATGGAGAAATTTAGGTTTACCCAAGATAAACCTTTCTTCATGAAGCTGCGCACTTATCATTAGGTCAGGAGCCTTCTATGTTATTTGCAGCAAAGCCTGTTATGTTGCCTAAAATAACTATGCTTCCTGGTTTGTTTCCTGAAGTATAGCCTGAGCTAATAACAGAAAAACAAACTTTGCGCGCCTAATGTCATACGATCAATGTTATGACATTCATTCATGACATTCAGCTTCACTTACTCTTAGCTTTTCCTGCAGAACACTGTTCATGTATGTCATACCATCAGTTATGACATTCATATATACACTAATGTTTTGCCATAAAATGCAGCCAATCAAAAGCACTTACAAACTCCCCCTTTGGCAAATTTTTGGCTAAAACACCTTGTTGACATATCAGAGATTACAAGCAGCAGAAGTCTTAACCTAACATGCAGGAAAGCTACTAGCTACACTATCAGAACTGTTTACACTTACTCACAGTGTTAGTTCTCAGGATCATCCTGTTCACAATACCATCTGTTAGTCAGCACTACAGATGTCACAATATATTGAGTAAAACTCTGGGTTACTCCCCCTTAACTGATGTACTTATCAGCTGGGCACACAATCTGCAAGTATCCCTGCAGTCACACACAATACCAGAACATTCAGGCAATCTTGGATGTCAAGACATTCAGGATAATATCCTGAAGTTACACAATCTTATGCTACTCCCCCTGAAGAGTTTCACACTACTCATATTCTGCTACTATCTTGCAGACACATACACTCCCAAGCAACAACTAGGAGCTCACAGAGCTAACTTACATTCCTACATAAACTAGGAATTCACATAATACTAACAGCATCAGTTGTTATCACACATGCATCTTCAGCAGCTCCTTGGTTATTCAACTAAGTCTTCCACCTGCTTTTTCATGCACATCTCCAACCTGCTGTTACTATCTGCTGTTATCTAACACTCTATCCCCCTTTTTAGCCACAAATTAAGATCCAACTAAATAGTATAGATCACAATGTGTAACTTTAGATATGTTTGGGGTCATTACAAACAAACACTGCTCATGAAGAACATCACAAATAAAATTCTTGCTATCAAATAAGTCTAACCAAAAAAAACTTAGACAAAAAAAAAATTTCAAACCAGCAACACACAAAAACAGCTCAACAACCAGCAGCTCACAAAAGCAGCTCAGAAACCAGCAGATTGAGCTTCACAGCACTTCATCAGCACATGTCATTCTTCCTCCTCAGAGGCAGAACTGGAACTAACCTTCTCAGATTCTTCATCACTAGTCTCCTCAACATCAGGGGAGCCATCTTCATCACTGTCCTCTCCTTGACCAGAGTGTTCCTCTGAGCTGGCAGCATTTTTTCTGAATCAGCTGCTTGGCCATCATTCTCTTCTGACCCATCATTTTGCCTATCCTCATCAGTGAACTCATCATCTTCATTTTGCTCAAGGGTTCTGATCAATGCTTCAAGATTTTTATTCCTAGCATCCAGCTCCTGACAGGTTTCCTTTAGCATGGCAATCATTTCATCTTTTCTTGATTTAGACTTGGATGTCTCAGCTGATGTTACAACAATGTCAGGAACATGAGTTCCTTGAAACAGTTTGGGATGGAAGGATAAGGGGCTTTCTCTTTTGCTCACGGCATCACTTTTCTTGAGGATGTTTGGATACTGATTCAAAATGATGCCACATATGAGTGAAGGAAATACAATGGGGCCTTTGATGCTATAGCTGCCTGCATGCTTCATAGTCCGATCAAAAATATATGTCCCAAAGTCAAATTTGGCCTTGGTTCCAATAACATAGATGATCTTCCCAAGAATAGTTGCCACAATAGACTTATGGTTTGTGGGCACCCAATTTCCAGCACCAATCCTGTGTAACATAACATACTTGACACTCAATTTGCTGGCAACTAGTTTTCCTTTTGATGGCCAGATTTTTACCTAGTTGGCTGTTATCACTTGACACATTTTGTTTTCAGAGACAGTTACATCAGGGTGAGCTCTATCTGACCTACCCAGATACTTGTTGATTGTTGTTGAAGAGAAAGTAACACACTTCCCTCTTACACACACCTTGCCAAACTCTTTAGATTTCCTGTCAGCATATTCCTCTGAGAGATTAACGATGAATTCTTTGACAAGTAACTCATAGCATTGTGAGAATTGACTAACTGTTTTCATCAATCCAGCATCATGAATGAGATTCATGATTTATCTACTCTTAAGAACATTCTGTCCCAGCTCCCTTTCCAATGCCAACCTCTTCTGAACAACATACTTCCATCTATTTACACATGAGGGATAATGAAATGAAATGTTGTCAATAGGAACCTGAGGGACACTAGTAGCAAGCTTGCTAGTGGTTGGTTTCTTCTTTGATGGAATTTCAGATACATCATCATCATCATTTGAAATAGAATCAGTTTCAGTACTGGATTGGGCCTTCCTCTTCTTTGGAACCACCTTGCTCCATGCTTTAGCAGGCCCAACAAGGGTATTCTTGGCTACAGTCTTCTTTTTGGGGTTGCTTTGCATAACTTGTTTCTTCCCTTTCCTTGTCATGAGCCTTTTGGCTATACCAGGATTGCTCTTGATTACCAAATCATTATCAGAGTACTCCTTAAGATCTACAGTGTCAGCCACATCATCATTCTGGTCACCTTGCATGATACCATCCATATTCTCAGAACCTTGACCCTTGTTATTGCCCTCTTGTGAAGTGGCTTCCAATGTTTCAACATCGTGATTAACATTGTCTTGATTATCCAAATTTGGAGCAGGACTCTCAGTGTTAGGTGGAATGGCTATCCTTGGCACCTCATTTGGCTCAATCAGAACCCTTGTTACCAAGTTGGTAATGACAGAGTGGATTTGCCTAGCTTCTTCCTCATTGATCTCCTCATCAGGATCATGAGTTGAAGAGTGAGGAGCCTGACCTATTACAAGTTCTTTAGGTCTTCTTGCATGTGAGGTTTGTGGTTTCTTCACCATCAATCCTTCTGGGGTTAGCATTCTCATAGGAGCTATCTCAAGAACCTTGTTAGGGTTAGCAGCGGAATCTGTGCCAGAGCTGGTGGGCATCTTCTTGGAAGGAATATATGTTGGATGTTGAGACATTTTTGGTGACTTTGATCGTGTGAGAGAGGATTTTCTGTGTTTGTTGAAGGATGAATGGCAGATGAACAGTTTGTGAGGGTACCAGAGATAGAAGGGGTGTATCGTAGTAGAGAGGTATGATTGCCCAATAGGAGGGAACTTACCTTTTTGATTGAACGGTAAATGATCAAACTTCAAAACGTAATTCCCTATTACTTTTAATTGCTATAATTCATCATTAATAGAGGACCTCAACTCCCTTAGAGATTTTTCAAATTGAGTATCATTGAGGCCTCTTGTACCCTTGTGATCACTGTATGCTCCTGAGTCTCTTAGTTCCTCACATTCTTTCTCAAGGTGATGCCAGTCAGAATTTTTCACAGTTTTCTCTGGCTGACTAGGATAGCAGTTCATGCTACTGAGGTTGTCACAAAATGATGTTATGACATTCTGAATGACATTGCTCCCTGTATGCTGAGTAGCTTCCATGGACTCCATCAGGTTCCAGGATAATATATCTAGATTTCCCAGATGACCATTCTTTGGGTGTCCCTTCTTGGCTTTCCTGTCCACACGGTATTTACCACATCATGTCCTACTATCTGAAGTAGACTTTGAGGTTCCTCTTGCTACTGTTTTGGACATGGTCCTTAGCAGATGTTTTCCTTTATCCAGCCACAGTTGATCCA
Source organism: Lathyrus sativus (assembly GCA_963859935.3). Classification (NCBI taxonomy): domain Eukaryota; kingdom Viridiplantae; phylum Streptophyta; class Magnoliopsida; order Fabales; family Fabaceae; genus Lathyrus; species Lathyrus sativus. The sequence goes on from OZ012737.1 coordinate 14,975,387, forward strand.
AGTCATTGAGGTTACTACTGGGCTCCCATAGGTAATAGTTGTTCTTGGCTCTGGACCCCCTCATGACTTCCTCACCATCTTCATTGATGACCACACACTTACCCTTGGAAAATTTGACAGTAAGGCCTTGGTCACATAGCTGACTGATACTGATCAGATTAACAGTCATTCCTTCAACCAACAGGACATTCCTTAATTCTGGAGCTTTAGGACTGTCAAGTTGTCCAGCCCCTGTGATTCCTGCTCTGGCTCCATCACCAAAAGTTACATGACTAGAGGAATGAGTTTTGAGGTTTATCAGGAGATCCTCAATTCCAGTCATATGTCTGGAGTAACCACTGTCAAAATACCAGTCATCTTTGGTAGGCATTCTTGGATAGGTGTGGGCTACTAAAGCCATAGTCTTGGCAACCCATTGTATTTGCTTGTTAGGGATTTCCTTCTTGGGTTTGGCATGATGCTTTTTCTTGCTATGAGCACCCTTTTTGGATTTTCCTTGATGAGTGTGACTGGGAAATCCATGTAGCTAATAACAGATAGCTTGTATATGACCTAACCTTCCACAGTAGTAACACCTTTTCCTTTGAAAGTTCCTCTGGTTCTGGTGTGTACTTCTGTGACCCTGATGTTGTGACATTGGTCGTGACATCAGGTTAGTCCTCTAAAATTTTGGCTTTGGCTTTTTGAACCCCAAGCTAGGCTTTTGTTCACCAACAAATCCTAGTCCAGACACGTTGCCTACCTTCTGACCATTCTGTAGAATTTTTTTTAGAGTGTCAGTTCCAGGGTTGAGCATTCGTATGGATTTTGACATTTTTGAGAGAGTCTATAGTTTCCAGATACTCCTTTTTCTCATCCTCCAACTCCTTGATGATTTTCTTTTGCTTTTCCCCTAGTTGGCATACCTCAGCACTTCTCATGCACAACTATTTATATGAGGCAACCAGTTCATCGAAGGTTACCTCTTCTTCGCTAGAATCATCATCAAACATGCACACACTGTTCAAAACAGTGACATGTTTGACAGACTCTTCTTCTGATCCACTCTCAGAGTCTCCATCAAACCAGGTTGTAGAAGCATTTCAATCTCAAGGTTTTGATGATGTCAACAAAGACTCAAGCTCATTCCATGATTGCAAGCAAAAAGTCAAAGCTTTCAAAATTGATCAAGACTATGGAATATTGTCAAGCAATTCAAGAATCATGTGCAAATGATCTTTCATCTTTCAAGATTTGGACTTAAGCTTCGGTATATCAATATTCACTCCTTTAATTGATATACAAGTGTTCAAATATTTTAACATGATAACATATTGCATTTGCATGGTTTTAAAAATCTTTTGAATTGGTATAACACTTTTTAACTCAAGCATTTTTCTGAGTTTTAACAGTGTTAACCGATTAACCATATGGGTTAATCGGTTAACGACCTTAATTTTTGAATTCTTTGGGCCAACGTTTAAGTGTTAACCGATTAACCTATATGGTTAACCGATTAACACTGAACGGATTTTGAAAAATTGTTGTTGTTAAAATTCAAATGTTGTTTGAATATTATACCTTTTCATGTTTTGATTCATACTCAATTATACCTTTTTGAAATGGTGTTTTGCTCATATAAATTCTGAAAATTTCAAATTGAAAAACACCTCCAATAATTTTCAAAATATTCATTGAATCAAATTCACTACTTTTCAAATATTTTCAAATATTTTCAAAAAAGTGTTCATATTGTTTATACATTTCATATCCAGAATTTTTGAACACTTGTATTGATATTGAAGAGTGGATTTTGATCAAAAGGAGAATATCAATCATTTGATTGATATTATCATTGTATCACTTTCAAATTACAAAAATACAAAGTTATTTCTATTGTGACTTATGATTCAGGATTGCTGGACACAAGGGTTAGTGTTTGCAAGAGGATTGTTCTTGCACACTAGTTGTTGATTAGTTGTTAGATTGTAGGCCTCACCGGTTGATGGTGTGATAGGTTATACTTTCTAAAACTATAGTGAAAACTCTCTTTCATGGGGAGTGGAGTACCTTCGGATTGTGAAGGGAAGCACTATAAATCTCCGTGTTCATTTTTCTTTTTGCTTTTACTGCTTTCATCACCAAGAACTTAAAGAAGAAAAATTCAAGAGTTTTTGAAAAACTGGAAAAAGTTTCTAAAGCCTAATTCACCCCCCCCCCCCCCCCCCGTCTTAGGCATACTCTGAACTTACAATTGGCATCAGAGCAGGTTAAGGTAACCTGTTCCTAACGATTCAGTATGACTTCCGCTAGCACCAACCCGGTTTTCAAAGACGGTGGAAGTAGTAACAAACCACCATTGTTCTATGGAGAAAATTTCAATTTCTGGAAAATCAGAATGAAGGCACATCTTGAAGCCCAAGGAGAAGGTATATGGGAAGTAATCGAAGAAGGACCACACAATCCAGTAAATGTGATCAATGGCGTTGGAACTGCAAAGTTGAAAGCACGTATGATGAAAACGATAAGAAAAAGATTCTTGATGAGAAGAAAGAAATCAACATACTCCAAAGCGCTCTCAGTATGGAGGAATTCTTCCGTGTATCACAGTGTAGATCGGCAAAAGAGATTTGGGACACCTTGGTAGAAACGCATGAAGGAACCGCTGAAGTAAAAAGATCAAGACTCAACACTTTAAGTCAAGAATATGAGATGTTCCGTATGCAGCCCAGTGAATCTATTGTTGCCTTACAAAAGAGATCCGTTCATCTAACAAATCATTTGATTGCTCTCGGGAAGACCTTCACCAATGATGATCTCAACCTGAAAGTCCTAAGATCTTTGACAAGAGAATGGCAACCAAAGGTGACCGCTATTTCGGAAAAGAAGAGTCTCTCAACGATGACCTCTGCATCTTTATTTGGCAAACTTCAAGAGCATGAATTGGAACTTGGAAGACTCGAGAAGCACGAAAGTCAAGAAAAGAAGTCCAAAGGAATTGCCTTGAAGATTTATACAAAGGATGACAAAGACGACGAAACTTCTGAAGATGAAAATTTCATGCTTCTTGTAAAGAAGCTTGGTAAGTTTTTTAATAATAATAAAAATTCATCTTTTCCTAAAAAGAATAGACATTTCAGGAAAAAGGATGCATCCACATCGAATTAAGAAGTCACATGCTACGAATGTGGGAAGCAAGGTCACATAAAGCCGGATTGCCCAAAACTTGCAAAGAAAGGAGGATTCAAAGGCAAGAAGGATTTCAAAAATAAGAAGACTTATGTTGCTTGGGACGATAACGAAATAAGTTCATCATCAGAATCGGAAAGCGATGAATGTGCAAATATGGCTCTTATGGCGTCACATCATTCCGATGAAGAAATTGATGAGGTTAGTAACGACTTTTCTATTTATGACAATGATGCACAAGAAGTTATAGATGAACTTCTAAAAGAATGCAAGACTTTGTATAAAAGCATCTCATCCCAAAAGAAAAGAATTTCATTTTTAGAAGAACAAAATACTGCTTTTATAAAAAATATTGAAAATGAAAAACAAAAATTGGTAGATGAAAAACAAAGTCTTGTATGCAAAAATTGTGAATCCTTATCTTTTAAAATTGTTCAACTTACCTAAATCCAGCTGGAGGAGGATTAGGAGGAGGTGGTAAAGCCCTTGTATTGATCAGCCCTTGTCGAACCAAGTCAAGATACAGTTATGTGTAAGTCATGGGAATAGGATTAAATTCAATCCTATTTTGATTCTGGTTTTGTCTAACAACTAGACATTGAGGAACCAGAGCTGGTTGTGGAGCAGTAATAGCAGCAACAACATGATGATCAATAGATGGAGGTTCATGGCGAGGCCTTCTTGCTTCAGTTATGACAGCATTGGTCTGATCCTCTTTCCTTTTCTGGAAATTCCCATAGGATTTCTTTGCCCCACTAGAAGATTCGGCAGCTTTGGATACCTTACCATTTTTCAAACCTTCTTATAACCTTTGGCCAATAGTCACCAGATCTGTAAAGCTTGAAGAGAGACTCCCAATCATAATTTTCCAATAGAAAGGAGACAAAGTATCCATGAACATTCATGTTAGCTCCTTCTCTGTTATATGGGGTTCAACTTGGGAAGCTAACTCTCTCCAGCGCTGAGTGTATTCCTTGAACGAATCTCTTTCCTTCTGAGACATACTTTCAAGTTGACGGTGATCGGGAGCCACATCCAAATTGTATTTGTATTGCTTCATAAAAGCGTTGGCGAGATCCTGGAAGTAGTGGACGCTGTTATGCTCTAAGTTCATATACCATTTGAGAGAAGCACCACTCAAATTGTCTTGAAAGCAATAGATGAGCAGCTTCTGATTGTTGGTGTAAGTCGCCATCCTTCGGAAGTACATGACTAGATGGGCCCTTGGACATGAGTGACCTTGATACTTCACAAACTCAGGAGTCTTGAATTTGGCAGGCAAAACAAGACCAGAAACTAGGCACATATTGACTACATCTACGTTGAAGAAATCAGTACCCTCGACAGCTTGGAGTCTCTTATTTATGATCTGAAACTTTTCACAGGTAATCTCAGGCTCAACAAAATCTTCACGGTCTTCCCCTTGAACACCGGTAGCATTGTACTCATAGGGAGGGTTCTCAAACGGAGCTTGGACAATCTGGTTAACAGTGTGTACCACAGGTCGGGTCTCGGCAAGGACGGGAGCTTGAAAAACCGGTCTGACAGTCTGACCAATCATAGCAGTGGATGCAAGAGGTGGAGAGTAGTTAGGAGGTAAGTCAAACTCTGGCCAAGTAGATGGTGGCAATTGAACAGGAGGTGAATCAGCACTTGAAACTTCCTGAATGACGGTCCTTTGCGGTGGCTCTCCTCTGGCAATCAGTACTTGAAGCATCTCGGTGAGCTTGGTCATGCCTGATTTCAACTCATCGATCTCCATTCAGATTTCCGCATTATATGTCTCTTGTTCTGACATCTGGAGTCTATAGTTAGCTCTAGTCTGATATCTGAGTCGAAGAATAAGCTTGACGACTCAAAGGGACACTAGAAGATAAAGACAACTGGACATGAGTTACCGGACAAATATATGATATGCAAAACATGATGCTACAATGCAGAATGCAGATAAAAGATTTCATTGAATTCAAATAGTTACGAACATCGCAGAATACCAACGAAAGCTTTATTTATTATTTTTGAATATGGATTATAGGTGAATATTCTTAAAAGAGAATCTTGACATAATAGCTAAATAAAACCTAATAAGACCCTAAGGAAGCTTCTTGTTCTGCTTCTTGCTCGGCTCTTCTAGCTGGACCTTTTCGGGGATGAGTCTGTCTTCAAAAGTTAGATTGTGGGTATAACAATGTCTTGCTCTTTTAGGGTCCTTCGTCCACTTGAAACTTCAACAAGGATAACAGTCTTCCATACTTGTTTCTGAATCCCTCTTGATCTTGAACTGAAGCTCTTAACTTCCTTAGGTCATCCCTTAAGAAAATATTTCAAACTATTTTTCTACTGTAATCCATGGTATCCTTCAATGTTCATAAATAATGTTTGAATTCCATGAAATTTAATGCAATGTGATGCTTTATGGGTGCAATACACACATACATACAAAAGTCCTAGGTTAGAGGAACAATGAGTGGAGTCAAGGTCTACCCTTCCCAAAAAGGTATGTACTATAGGTTAGTTGTACCTGCAGAACAAGGGTTCTAAAGAAGTGCCCAAAGTCATCAGTCCATCTTTCGGATATTATCAATTTTCCAACTGACTCGGTGGTTAATAATATTCTCAAGAAAACCCCTTTTTAGTGTAGTATCGCGTAGCAACTATTTTGGGACTACTCCCTTATAGTACTTGCACTATGTCCTATATAAGGCCAAAGTGGTGTTAAGGTACTACGGTCCCCAGTATCACGGACTCCTAGCCGAAAATAGTAAGGGTTTTCACGACTATACTCGTTCAACTGAACCAAATTTCAGAAGGGTCTCAACTGACCGATGATTCTCAAGTCAGCTTGGGCGGGACTCACTCCCTATAAGCCTCGTCGAATATATCGCCTTCCTATAATAATGTCACTCAAGTCCGGGTGTAGGACTTATCTCACAACAAGGATACCCCAAGCAAGGTACAAGATATATTTACAAGCAAGCAAATAATGAAGCAAATAGTAAAAATAATAAACAAGGTAGGGGTAACCCTTAAAAGTTAGGACTATCCCCAGTGAAGTCGCCATTTTCTGTTGCGATGAGAATAGGATCAAATTATTAATTAATTTGAATCACAATCTTTGATTCACAACCGGTCTTTGATTTATCCGAAGGAGAGGTTAAAGAAAGGAAAAACCTATTTTGCATCGTAAACAATGCGGGAAGAGATCTAGGTAAGGGGTTGGTTAAGCCTAGGGAAGGTATTAGCACCCTAAACTTCTGTAGTACTCTACAGGAACCTGTTATTTAAATTTTTCTATTTTGCTTGATTATCTGCTTTAGGATATATGCTAAGGGTTAGAAGGTGAAAGAAAGACCTAAGGGTTAGTCCTAAGTTTACTCGCCAAGACTCGCATCTTGTGCCTACGTATCCGAGGTAGGGGATGGAATTAGAGTAATCGTAGTTCCCCTGGAAAGGGAGGTTAGAAACTTCTTGACTGTGATCAAGGTTTCAATGGGGAATAAGCGTTCTTAAGGAAGCGCTTACGTGGAGTTTGGCGACTCCTATTTCTACGTTGAAAATAGTTGAATTGAAATGAGAAGGGTAAAATAGATATGCCACGGCGGGAAACCTAAAACGGAGTGCGCCGACTCCTTGACCTAATGCTAGGGTAAAGGGTAATTCGGTCCACGGTAGGACGCCTAAGCAATTAGGGTTTGAAAAAGTCAAAGGTGAGGGCTATTGACGCGACGGTCAAACGGCTAGCCTATTCCTTCGGAGGGATTTAACAGTAAATAATATAATGAAAAATGATTAAGCGGCCATATGTGTTGCACCCTAAAATTTGCTCAACCTTACTCCTTGGATTTATGTTTCATCATCATTAGCATTTGCATATAGAGTCATGTACATAGACTAACCATCTGCATAGCATAAGCATAGCAAGTCATTCAACAGGGGACCAATCATTACTTCCATCTCTAGAGGCCTAGCAAGAGGTTATTATCCCAATTCAACCTCATTCAAGTCCTCAGGAAAGAATTTGAAAGCAAAGAGTTCAGCAGATCAAGCCTTGAGTCCATCTCCTAGCTGAAGATATCTGAGGATCAACAAGAGGGTTGTGAGCTGTGGAGTGAAAGCATGGAGAGCATCTAGACATCTTGAGAGACTTATAAAGTCATTTGGAGAAGAAAACAAGTCATTGATGAAGGCACAAGAGCTATAGTTGAAGACAGTCAACTAGGGTTTCATCTGGGTCAACCCTAGGTCAACCCTAGGTCAATTGACTGACTTAAGAGGGCATTCAAGTCTATTGGAGAGATGTGGGGATCAACATTTGATATATGAAGAAGGATATGGAGATATGACAAGGAGAATTCAAGAGAAATCAAGGAGAAGAGGAGTTACTAAATTAGGGTTTCTCTGTAAAATCCCCTAGTTTAGGTCAAATTTCCAAGCAAGATAAGTCAAAATGCTAACTTCAAATGGCTTCTTGGCCAACATGAAACTTGTAGAGGATCTCAAGACCTTTAATTTGAGTGGTGGAAGACCTCAAGGAGATTTATAGAACTCAAGTTATGGTCCTTACAAGTTACAGGTCATTTGGGGTGTCTGAACTTTTGTCTGTGAAAGTGACTTGACTTCCAAGCTAGTTTTACCCCTCAAGGAGATTTCAAATGAATTCTTGGTCAACATAAGAATTGTTCCTCATTGTCTTAGCTTTCTAGAATGGTATGGCATGCCTTCATATGATGTGGAGAACTCAACTTATGGTCTTGACAAGCAAAGGGTATTTTGGGCATTTGTGAATTACAGGTCATTTTAACCTATACCCAAAACTCATACAAGGAGGCCTCAAATGGAAAAACTTACAACATCAAACTTGCTCCAAATGGGATTTTAAGTCTAGAAAGAAGGTCACAAGTTATTGGAGAAGCTCATAGCATGGAGTTGCATGATTGGTCAAAATATGAACTAAAAAGGCTTATAAAGTGAATAATTTCAAGTTGGAAAATGGTTTGGGAGATTTACAAGTCCAAATGGAGACTTCCAATATATGATTTTGAATGGAAAAACAATTCTAAGAACAATGGTTCACACACTTTTTTGAGTTTAGAAGGAAAAAATGAAGTTATCCATGGTTGCTTATCATTTAAGAAACATAATCAAAAATGAGCCAAAGTTTGAAAACAAGGGAATGTGCAAGATGGATCTAGAATGTTCATTTGGGGTCTATATATTCATGAAAGGAGAATTTGGCAAGGGTTGGCCTCATTTGCACCAAGATTTTCACAAATTTCTCTCATACTTTTCATTGAAGTTTCATTCCAAATCTCACAAATTCCTCACCAATTTTCATCCACTTCAATTCAATCTTATTCAATCATCATCAAAGATCATAATTGAAGCAAAGACTTGGTGGTTAGGATTCATTTTCGTGCATTATCTTCAAGAACCTCAAAACTGCAAATTCTGTTGGACAGCAAAATTCAAGCAAGGAATCACCAGAATCTTGCATACAGAATCACATACACCAAGGATAGATCAAGATCCAACACCTAGAAGCTTCAGATCCACATCTTCCATAGCTGTTTTTTCAAGATTTCTCACAAGGTAAGTTTTCATTCAAACTGCTCGATCCAGTTAGTTAGACCTGATTTTGTTAGTTTAGATGCCATCTAGGTGGTTAGGAGATTAGTTTAGATGAATTTGGAGAGGTTTGGCGATGGTTGTGAGCAGGTGCAATGAACTGTTAAGATCAATATCTCTTAGATTAGTGTGTTATAATCGTGGCTTGATAGCATGTGTTAACCTCCATTAGTTGTAGTTCAATTTAGGCTAAGTCTGGGGAAGATTGGTGAGGGTCCATACCAGTGCATTTCAATGGTGGTCAGTATGTGATTCAATCGAATTTGTTGATGTGGTGAATTTCAAAGTGAATTGATGCCCTAGGATTGTAGAGGGAGAGATTTGGAGCAGATTTCATGTTTACAGCATGTTGATTCATGGCCTGATGATGGAGAACAGTTTGATGGAAGATAGCTCGTGCATGGGAGCTTTCATGGCATCCAAACCCTAGTTGCAGGTCGTTTTGAAGAAGAAACAATCATGACCGTTCATGGTAGCTTGGACTCTTGACTTTTAGAGTGATCCAATGGCCTACATTCAATCTGAAAATTGGAGGGAGATTACCCTGGCCCTAAACGCACCGTTTCATTAATTGAAACGGGCGGGCCTGAGTTGGATTGTTATTCCCACCCCCGTGTGAGCCCAAAACCATTTTTCTCATATGATTCTGTTGCTATTCTTACCCCCAGCGTCTTTTATTTGTTTTTTTTAATGCTGAACGAAGCTGGGCCTTGTCCAAAACGCTACCAACACCCCCCTGTCTGAGGGCCCATCCAGATATCAACTGGGGCGAGTTACTCTTCATACCCCCCTCCCTCATTTTAATTCAATTTTATTTGTCTTAATTCATTCTAATTTTCACCAATTTTCATAAATTCATAAATAATTCATAAAAAATGCTTTTTAATTCATTCTTTTTACCATGTTTTCATTAAAATGTCTAGAATATTATAGGAAAATAAAATTTCATTTTTAGTTTTATTTCATATTTTTTACATATTTTCTAAATAAATGTCATAATAAATAGTTACATTTCATGCATTATTTTTATGATTTTTGTTCTCTTACATGCTTTAATATTTTTTTGATCACTCTTTTCATATTGTTTAGATGAGAGGTTAAGCTTGTAGAAATATTTTAGTTCCCATTTTTAGAGGTTAATTTTAGGTGATTAATAAATGCTTGAATATCATGAACAAAACTAGGGTTTTAGGTAACAACTTAGGAAGTTCAATTTTCTCCCTTAGGACTTAGGGTTTGAATAGGTTAGTTATGGGACTATAGGGGCTATGGGTAGTTATTAGATCCCTTAGAGAACAGTTAGGATTCCCCTACTGCTATTATTACTGTCTGTATATCTGTTGTTTGGTGTGGTGTGCCCTCTGGGGTTTATTGATTGTTTGTATGGGTATTGGGTTTGTCTGGGGCCCTGGGGAAGCTGAAGATTTGTGGAGATGAAGCCATTGAAGGGTCAAATGCTGAAGATCAACTGTCAGAGTTGAAGAGGAGTTTCTTGCTATCAGTTGCTGAGGAGACTAGAGTTTAGGAGCTAGGCAGAGCTCTAGATTAGAATGATTGTTTCTCAAACATGGATTGCCTTGTCTGCATCCATTCTTCTCTGTGATTCAGAGTCTCTCTAAGACACTCACCCCCTTCCTTTGGAAGGCTTGGTGATAGTGTCTATGAGATAGAACTCTTGAGAGAAAATGTCTCTTGTGTTAGAAGCAGTCTGTTCACCACCTTTGGTAGTCAGCTGATTGCTTAACACCCATTCACTCTTGTGACTGATCCCTCATCCTGGAGGTTTGAGCTTGAAGAAAAGCCGTTGCAGATGGAAGACTGATGATCAAAGCCCTTGTCTGAAGGCCATGAAGATGGAGATTGATGCTTGTTGAAGCCTGTAGCTGATTGGAGGTTACTTGAAGCCAGTTGTTGATTTAGAGCTGCTGATGCTGTTTCTTTTGCTGTATTTCATTTGCTGATGTATTGATTGGTTTTCTGGACTGTATTGTTTGCTGTTTACCCTGCTGGGTTGAAAGTGAAGCCTGTTCACTTTCGCCTATTGTTTTCTAGGTTCGAGGTTGAGTGGGACTCCCTTGCCTCGCTTGTATTGTTGCATCCATGCATTTTACTGCTTTACTGTATATATTTGATATTGTTTCTGTTTCTGCCTATCCCGTAGGATCTCTGTTTCTCTCTGTGCAAGAGAGGAGCATGATAGACACTAGGTCTTAACCCATGCATGATAACATTAGGTTAGTTTGTTTCCCTTCGCAACCGTAGGTTAGAGTTCTGTCTCTTTCTTTCTCAAAACAAACAGAAAAACACATAAAGATTTCAAACACAATAAAAGACACTTCTTCCGTAAAAGAATGTGAACTCATCAAAACGTCATTTTTGTCCTCTTGGACTGTTAATCAGAAAAACCTTTTTCAGAAGGAATAAAATCAATCAAGGACAAGCTTGTGTCGTACGTGGCCCGAACTACGTTTGCTCTGATCTTCCATGCTGTGTGGAAGTACGTAGGCATAGGATGCGATATCCTAGCGAGCAACCTTCCCCTCCTTTCCCGTGGGTAGGCGAACTACGTTGACTCTGATTTCTCGTTCCAGACGGGAATACGTAGGCATAAAGTGCGATACTTTGCCGAGTCATTTCATTTTATTTTCATTCTCTTTTTCTTTTTAACCCTTGACCTATAGTTTAGATAGAATAACAATCCATACCCGAAGACAAGCGTGGATCCCGTCGAGTACGACGGACGTGAGGGGTGCTAATACCTTCCCCTTGCGTAACCGACTCCCGAACCCAGGCTATGGTTGCGATGACCATACCTTTTCCCCGTTTTGTGCGAGGTTTACTCTGAGCGTTTCCTTTCCCTCCCGTGGGATAAATAACGCACGGTGGCGACTCTTCTGTTCAGCCGGCGCCGATTTTCGCAGTAGCGACAGCTGGCGACTCTGCTGGGGACCCAACGTCCCCTGGCTGCTAAGGACTGCGACGGTCCTTATGCATTTGGGATCCAACGTCCCTTGAGAGAGTCAATCCTAACGCTTGTTTTCCCGTCGAGGATTTTGTATGGAGTTATTGTATATTTCTAACCTTGTATTTTCAGCTTTATATATATTGTTTATTATTGCTGTATCTGGGGTGTGACGGGTGTTCTGATATTGAGAGATAAGCCGGACCTGGGCTTGAGTGCACCTAGAATTAGAGTAGAAATTAGTGGGCGCCCGCTTGCTTTGCTTGCTTTGGTGTCCCATGAAATCTACACTCAGACGAGGTTCCTCTGGTTGGCCTCCTGCCCCTTCCTTTGGTTGGCGTGGGTTGCTGGTTAGTTGGATTGTCGACTCTGGGGACCGATCATTTGGAAGTTGGCTGAGCGAGGCCTCTTCAGGATTTGATGATGCCACTCCTTCTGGGAATCGTATCATCAACCCTGAAAGTCTGTGACGCCGACGACCGCATAGGATGCCGTACCTTGTGCCAGTTATAGGGCCACCCACCTGTGAGGGGATTCAGGGTTATGCAGGTAACTAGACCTCCAGATTACCGGTTATTTCTTGATCAGAGATCTTGGTTATTTATGGAGATGTATTATGAGGTCTGTCAGAGACCATGTGGAGATTTATTCTGAGGTCTGTCAGAGACCATGTGGAGATTTATTCTGAGGTCTGTCAGAGACCAGTTGGAGATGTGTTATGAGGTCTGTCAGAGACCAATTATGGATGTGATTTGAGGTCTATCAGAGACCAGGTGGAGTTATGGTTTGAGGTCTGTCAGAGACCAGTGTTGGAGTTCTATTCTAGGTCTATCTGAGACCAGGGTTGAGGACTTTTGGATGGTCTATCTGAGACCTTTCTTGATTGGGTTTAGGCTATTCAGTTGCAGCTTTGGTCCCTGTTGAATGTTACTTGCATTGCATCCCTGCATATACATTATCATTTGCATTTCGCTAACGTGTGTCTGTGCTGCAGGTGCATTTGCATTTCCCTAGTTCTAGTGCCCAGACTTCTGAGTGTTTGATCATGACTAGCCTACGGAGAACAGTTGCTTACAAATTGCCTACGCCTGATATTGTTCCTTTACTGGGATTGATCTCTCTTGCTGATGAGGGTGTTCGTAGGAGTTTCCGGATGAGTTATGGTAGATTACTGAGATTGGTGTGCAAACCTACAGAGGTAGAGTTAGATGGGCTGTATGCTTTGATGCAATTCTATGACCCTGCTTTGAGGTGCTTTACGTTCTCTGACTTTATTATGGGACCAACCCTGGAGGAATACGCTGAGTATGTTGAGCTGCCCGTGCAGAACCAGGTTCCATTCATTCATTATGATGCCAAACCCAAGCCGGAGGAATTGGCAAAAGCCTTGCATGTTGATGCTTCTGAACTGGTGACTACTGTTTCCCGTGGAGTTCCAGGCTTCTCATTTCAGTTCTTAGTTGGTAAAGCCCAAGAGTACGCCAAGAATGGGTGCTGGGTTGCTTTCAATGCTGTGTTGGCCTTGTGCATTTATGGCATAGTTTTATTCCCCAATATACCGGATTTTGTGGACTTCGATGCTTTCTACTTGTTTGCCGCTGGTAATCCTGTACCTACCTTACTCGGAGATTTCTACCACTCGCTGCATTACAAGAATGAGAAGGGAAGAGGGAAGAATGTTCATCTTTGTGTACCCTTGTTGAGTATGTGGTTTGAGAGTCACTTTCCTAAGAGAGGATCTGCTGCAGAGACTACAGTTCCAGTTGGTTGGCCGGAGCGTCTGATGAGGCTATCGTCGGAAGATATGGAGTGGTTTGATAGAGACCTGTTGGGATCTGAGCTCATCTTTAGCTGTACCGGGTACCCTAATGTGCCATTGATAGGAAGAAAAGGGTGTATCAATTACAACCCTTCTCTATTCATTCGCCAGTTCGGATATGCGCTGAAGAATCCACCTCAGGAGGAAGAAGTACAGGAATCTCTGTACTTCACCGGTGACGTGAAGGGGGAGTTATTAGCCAAGTTGCGACATGCTTGGACGCGTATTAACCGCACAGGGAAGCCGTTGTTGGGAAAGAATGACTGTCAGGCCTATGCACCTTATAGAGTTTGGATTCAGGAGAGGGCTAGTCAGTTGAAGATGCCGTTTCCAGAGGCACCAATTCTTGATCCTATTCCGGTAGAAGAACCGACCACTGTTTCTAGGGAAGTCTATGAACAAGTTGTGAGGGAGAAAGAAGCCTTAATGAAGATTAATGAAGGGTTAGAGCAAGAGCTAGCCCACGCACGCAGTGAGAAGAACAAGGCCGTATATGCTTTCCAACAACAGATTGAGCTGGTAAACAGGTTAGGAGCTGAGTTGACCGAGGAAAAGAAGAAGCGCGAACGTCTGGGGCAAGAGTTCAGAAGTTCCCATGACATGCTGGAAGCCAAAAAGAAAGCGCTCGACGCCGCACACCGAGAGATATCTTCTTGCAATAAGACTTGGAATGCTACTCTCACCAACAACAAGCAGAGGGAAGATAAGCTAAAGCAGCAAATTTCCGACCTCGAAGAGAAGTTGAAGTCTAGCATCAAGAAGTGTGAGGAGGAAGTGATGAACCGGTATAGTGTCCAGCATGCACTGAACAAGGCAATCAAATCCAGAGATGAAGCAGTGTCCCAGAAGCGAAAGTTAGAAGATTGCTTCGGAGAAGCGGCATGGGAAGAAACTGCTGAAGACGTACGCCGTGTCCTTAAGAAGAGAAACCAGCTTGTTGAAGGGCTGCTTGATCGACCAAGCCATCCGGAGACCAAGAAGTTGATAGAGGAGTACCAGACCTTTGGGAGGATCTGATCATTCCATTATTTGTATGCTTTATTTGCATAGTGCTGACCATCACCAGGATTGTTGGTTGAGGTCATGCCATCTTTGTACTCTCAGTGATATTGTACCCTGGGCTTATTGATTCTCTCTGTTATATATGAGGCTTTCTATGATTCAGCTCCGGTATTCTTATTGTCAATACTGTCACCGCACCGGCACCTTCGCACTAGAACTGGGGGAATGAACTTCCCTAATGCACAGACACATTGCATTGCATTCATAATCATCTTGCATAACAGGTAATCTTTGAATGGTGTCTTATCTCCTGCTTTGATTCAGGTACTTAACAGGATTCCAGATCAACATCCGCACCGCTATTCTACACGATCCAACTGTCGGAAAGTCATGGACCAGATTCAGAATGAGATGCAGGATGTACGCGAGAAGCTCGCCCTCTTCATGCAGACCATGGAGGCTATAGCAAAAGGGCAAGAGAATTTGCAGGCCATGGTCCAGCCTCTGTTGGCTCGCAACGCTGGTCATGGTAACGAAGATCATCAGTCTGTCCGGGTTGATACTGCTCATGGAGATGGCACTCCAACGCCAGTGGCTCCGCCTGTCGTCAATGTGAATGCTGCTAACGTCAACAACGCTACCGCTGCTGTGAATGGTAACGTCGGAGTTGGAAATGAAACTGCTGTCCACAACGCTGGGCTGGGTGATGTCAATGTGGGAGATAATCTCGGAGGCAATGGCTTTGTCAACGCTGGGTTCGGATTCAACGATCAGGGATTCGACAATACTGGCAAGTATGGCTTTAATGCTCAAGGCTTTGGGCAAGATGGTTATGGTATGGTCAATCAGGGCTACGGAGGTTTTGGAAACGGAAACGGTGCTGGTTTTATGGCTGGTGGTCCTGCTGGAGGTGTTCAAGGGTATGGCAACAGAGGCCGAGTTCCGGGGATGAATCAGGTCAGAGCTGGACGTAATAATGCGTATGATGGATACGGGGCTGGAAACGGTATGTGGCAAGAGGATCAACAGGAAGACGCCTTCTCTGGAGGAGGCTTTGAAGGGCCGATGGATGATTCTCAAAAGATTAGAATGCTGGAAGAGCAAATGAAAGGAGTCCTAAACCAGAGTGCTGTGGGTCTGGACATGGCAACTATGGGCTTGGTACCTGGCTTGAGGGTGCCCATTAAATTCAAAGCGCCCGCGTTCGATAAGTACAAAGGAGATACATGTCCGAAAGTTCATGTACGATCTTATTACAGAAAGATGTCTGCATACTCCACTGACGAAAGAATGCTCATGCATTTCTTTCAGGATAGTCTATCGGGTCCTTCCTTAGAGTGGTACATGGGGTTGGAGCCCACTGATATTAAGACTTGGAAGCAATTAGCGGAGGCGTTCGTAGCCCATTACAAATATAACAGTGACCTGGCACCCAATCGGGTCCAGTTGGCCGGGCTTTCGCAGAAGAAGGGGGAGAGTTTTAAAGAATACGCGCAAAGGTGGCGCGATATGGCTGCCAGGGTCCGTCCTCCTGTGGAAGATAAAGAAATGAACGACATGTTTGTTGGCACATTCACCGGGCTGTTTCATGATATGCTGTTTCATACGTCTCTGGCTAATTTTTCAGACCTGATCTTGATGGGGGAAAAGATTGAGCGGAACATTAAGCAAGGCAAGTTCCAAGTCGATGAGTCAACTGCATCTGGCAGTAATAGGAAAGCTTATGGTGGGCGCCGTCAGGGCGAAGCTAGTGCTGTATTTGGAGGCCGAGGCCGAGGCCGAGGCAGGGGAAGAAATCCATATCGTCAGCAGCAGCAAGTGTCGAGTGTCACCATCCCGTATCAACAGCAACCAATTCAGCAACAACAACAGGTTCAGCAGCAACCAATGCCACAGCAGCAGCAGCCTCAGCAGGGGGCACAGCAAGCTCAGAGGAGATTCCAGGGTGGTAAGCCGAGAAGGGTGTTCGAGAAGCCTCCCTCTAACTATGCTGATTTATTGCAGACCTTGTTGGGATTGAATCTGGTGGAGAAAAGAACCTTGGCACCGATAACGGGAACTCCCCCGTTCGGCTATGATGCAAATAGGCGCTGCGAGTTTCATTCTGGGGCCCCGGGCCATGATATAGAAGGTTGTCATGCTTTTAAGCACGTGGTGCAGGATCTCTTGGACAACAAGTCTATCAACTTCGGAACGACCGGTGCGAATATAGTCCAGAAACCCATGCCTAATCATGGGGCGAACGCCGTGCTGACTGAGGAAGGGCTGAATCTGATTATGAATGTTGAGGATTTAAAGACGCCGCTGAGCGAAATAAAAAGCCGACTGTTGCAAGGAGGTGTTTACCCGGGTTGTAATGAGTACTGCTTAGATTGTTGGGCCCTGTCTGGGGGGTGTGAGGATTTGAAGAAAGGCATTCAGGCCTTAATTGATGAAGGTGTATTGCAGTTTGATAGAACAGCAACTGATGAGCCGGCAGGGGCAGTAATGGATAATCGGAGTGATGTTGCCACAGTGACAATTCCTAGGAAGACGATCACCATTTCAGCACCAGCTCAGCGACCACCGATTACTATAACTAAAGCCGGGCCAATCCCGTATGAGAGCACGAAAGCGGTTCCATGGTCATATGGGCTAGAGGTATATTGTGACGGGATTAAAATCGATGTTAACAAGCCGTCAGCGGAGGTTGTGGATAATGTTGTGGGCTCAGGAGGCATGACAAGAAGCGGCAGGATCTTTATATCTCCTGAAGTGGAAGCCGAAAGGCTAGCGAAAGGAAAGGGGAAAGCGGTGGAAAATGTTCCGGTTCAAGCAAATGAAAAAGAAGCAGCATCTAAGGATGTCGAAGAATTCATGCGCTTAATTCGGAAAAGTGATTATAAAATTGTGGAGCATCTGCAGCAAACGCCATCCAAAATATCTATTCTGTCATTGCTGTTGTGTTCGGAAGCTCACCGAAACGCTTTGCTGAAAGTCCTGGACACTTCTTTTGTACCACAGGATGTCTCCGTGAACCAGCTAGAAGGAGTATTGGCACATGTAAATGCAGGCCACAGTCTTGGCTTTACTGATTTCGACTTGACTCCGAAAGGAAGGGATCATAATATGGCATTACATGTATCTGTTGAGTGCAGAGGGTCGACAATGTCGCACGTATTGGTTGACACCGGGTCGTCTTTGAATGTGCTGCCTAAGAAGGCTATGATGAAGCTGGATGTTCGAGGGATTTTGTGCACACCAAGTGATTTGGTAGTCAGAGCGTTTGACGGCACGCGGAGAACAGTCTTCGGATCGATCACATTGCCTCTGCAAGTGGGTCCGGAAGTGTTTGCAACGGAGTTTTATATCATGGATATACAGCCTGCGTACAGCTGCTTGCTGGGAAGACCTTGGATTCACGGGGCAGGGGCAGTTACGTCAACCCTGCATCAGAAGTTAAAGTATATGGTCGGAGACAGTGTAGTCACCGTGTGCGGAGAAGAAGACATCCTGGTCAGCCATCTTTCTTCGTTTAAATATGTGGAAGTCGACGGGGAGATCCACGAGACGCCATGCCAGGCATTCGAAGGTTTGCGCATAAAGGACAAGAGTCCCGGGCCAAGCAAAGTGCCAGAGATAGCTGTTTCTTCGTATAAAGAGGCTCAAGCGCTAGTGAAGGCAGGAGAAGCCAAGGGCTGGGGCAAAGTATTGGACATTCCGGTGAAAATGGACCGGTTCGGACTGGGGTACCGACCGTCGTCATCAACTCCTTCCGTGGGGGCCCCTCATTTCAGAAAGTCAATCACCATCTCTGCCAGTGGAGTATGCCATGAATCTGTCAATGCTGCTTCAGAATCCGATGAAGGGGACAGCGACTGTGATATGGATGCCTGGATTCAGCCAAGCACGCCAGGACAAGGACTATGCAACTGGTCCATTCAGGAGCTTGTTCCTGTGACTTTTAAACAGTAATGCTTTGCTTTATTAATTGTTGAATAATCTGATGTCGTGCCCGGGGCATCAGGATTTGCTTAGGGCTGTGTTGTTATAAACATTGCTTCGTTAATCATTAAATAAATGGCGTTTTTTCATGTGCGAATACTGTAATCCCTGTCTTTCTTGTTTTGTATTTTTCAATAAAATGGCAACGTGGTTATCCGCTTTATACGCATTTTGAAGCACTTAACCCTTTCTTTTGCAGGATAACATTTTCAGATGACATCTTTGAGCCACCTATGACTCGTCCCGACTTCGAGCACCCGGTATTCCAGACCGAAGAAGAGGTTGTTGAAGATAGCGACGTTCCTGAAGAACTGTCTTGGTTGGTGAAGCAAGAGGAAAGAGCCATTCTGCCTCACGACGAGGTTATTGAAATTATCAATTTGGGGTCGGAAGGGGTTGAGAAGAATATTCGTATCGGAGCCGCACTGCAAAGTGATATCAAGCGAAAACTGGTTGAAATGCTCCGAGAGTATAATGATGTATTCGCTTGGTCGTATCAAGATATGCCAGGGCTCGATACAGATATGGTTGTGCATCGCCTGCCACTGAAAGAAGACTGCCCGCCTGTCAAACAAAAACTTCGCAGAACTCGCCCAGATATGGCAATGAAGATCAAGGAGGAGGTTCAGAAACAGTGGGACGCTGGGTTCCTGGCTGTGACGAAGTATCCCTCGTGGGTTGCTAACATCGTACCAGTGCCAAAGAAAGATGGCAAGGTTCGAATGTGCGTGGATTATAGAGATTTGAATAAAGCAAGCCCAAAAGACGATTTTCCACTTCCTCATATTGACGTGTTAGTTGATAATACTGCTCAATACTCTGTATTCTCCTTCATGGATGGCTTTTCAGGCTATAATCAAATTAAAATGGCGTCAGAGGATATGGAGAAGACTACTTTCATAACGCCTTGGGGAACATTTTGCTATAAAGTGATGCCCTTTGGCTTGAAAAATGCTGGGGCAACATATCAGCGTGCGATGACGACTCTTTTTCATGACATGATGCATAAAGAGATCGAAGTTTATGTTGACGATATGATTGCCAAATCCCAGACAGAGGAAGAGCATCTGGTGAATCTGTTGAAGTTGTTTAAAAGGCTTAGGAAGTTCAGGCTGAGGCTGAACCCTAACAAATGCACCTTCGGGGTGAGATCGGGTAAGCTCCTGGGGTTCATAGTAAGTGAAAGAGGAATAGAGGTCGATCCTGCTAAAATAAAAGCGATCCAAGAAATGCCGACGCCTAAAACAGAGAAAGAGGTGCGCGGGTTTTTAGGGAGATTGAACTACATTGCCCGGTTCATATCTCACCTGACTGCTACGTGCGAACCATTATTCAAGTTGCTGAAGAAAGATCAAGCTGTAACGTGGAACGATAATTGTCAAAAGGCGTTCGACAAAATAAAGAAGTATCTGCAGGAGCCTCCTATTTTGATACCCCCAGTGGCAGGGAGACCCTTGATAATGTATTTGACGGTTCTTGAGGGGAGTATGGGTTGTGTTCTCGGTCAACACGACGAGACAGGGAGAAAAGAGCATGCAATCTATTATCTGAGTAAGAAATTTACAGACTGTGAATCTCGATATTCAATGCTGGAGAAAACTTGTTGCGCGCTAGCCTGGGCCGCCAAGCGTTTGAGGCAGTACATGCTGAATCATACAACCATGCTCATCTCGAAGATGGATCCAATCAAATATATATTTGAAAAGCAGGCGTTGTCAGGTAGAATTGCCAGGTGGCAGATGATCTTGACTGAATATGATATTCAATACGTCTCGCAAAAGGCAATAAAGGGGAGTGTGTTGTCTGAGTATCTGGCGGAGCAGCCTATTGAAGAGTATCAATCGATGAGATTTGACTTTCCTGACGAGGATATCATGTATCTCAAGATGAAGGATTGTGAAGAGCCGTTACCAGACGAAGGACCAGAGCCGGGGTCCAAATGGCAGATGATATTTGATGGAGCTGTGAATGCTTATGGTAGCGGAATAGGGGCAATTATCACTACGCCGCACGGGTCGCACATCCCGTTTACTGCCCGATTGACCTTTGCCGTTACCAACAATGAGGCCGAATACGAAGCTTGTATAATGGGGCTTGAAGAAGCCATTGATTTGCGAATCAAACATCTAGACGTATACGGAGACTCAGCTCTGGTAGTGAATCAGATCAAAGGGGAATGGGAGACACGGCAGCCCAATTTAATACATTACATGAATTATGCAAGGAGATTGTTGCCTTTCTTCGACAAAGTTGAATTGCATCACGTGCCACGGGCAGAAAATCAAATGGCTGACGCCCTTGCCACCTTGTCTTCCATGTACAAGGTCAATTTCTGGAACGAAGCTCCCCAGATCACTATCTCTCGGTTGGACAGGCCAGCTTATGTATTTGCTATTGATGAAGCGTCTGATGACAAACCGTGGTATTTTGATATCCTTAATTTCCTGAAGAATAAAGAGTATCCGGCTGGGGCATCCAGTCAAGATCAGAAGACTCTCAGGAGATTAGCGGGTAATTTCTATTTGAACCCGGATGGTGTCTTATACAGAAGAAACCACGACTTGGTGTTGTTGCGTTGTGTAGACGAGAAAGAGGCAAAGCTTCTCATGGAGGAAATTCACGAAGGTGCATTTGGCACGCATGCTGGCGGGCATGCTATGACGAGAAAGCTGCTGAGGGCAGGTTACTTTTGGCTGACGATGGAAACTGATTGTTTCAAGTTCGCGAGGAAGTGCCATAAGTGCCAAATTTATGCTGACAAAATACATGTGCCTCCGAGTCCTTTGAATGTGATGTCATCTCCATGGCCATTCTCGATGTGGGGAATCGATATGATTGGAAAGATTGAGCCGACGGCTTCTAACGGGCATCGGTTCATCCTCGTAGCAATCGATTATTTCACCAAGTGGGTGGAAGCAGCGTCTTACGCAAATGTAACGAAGCAAGTGGTGGCTAGATTCATCAAGAGAGATATCATTTGCCGATATGGAATTCCCGAGCGGATAATCACGGATAATGGTTCTAATCTGAACAACAAAATGATGAAGGAGCTCTGTCAGAATTTCAAGATCGAACATCACAACTCCTCCCCTTACCGACCCAAGATGAATGGCGCTGTCGAAGCGGCCAATAAGAATATCAAGAAGATCGTCCAGAAAATGGTGGTGACGTATAAGGATTGGCATGAAATGCTACCTTTCGCTTTGCACGGTTATCGTACGACGGTACGCACATCAACCGGGGCAACTCCGTTCTCGTTGGTATACGGAATGGAAGCGGTATTACCATTGGAAGTTGAGATCCCTTCTCTGAGGGTATTGCGAGACGTTCAGCTGGACGAGGCAGAATGGGTAACGAACAGATTGAACCAATTGAGTTTGATGGATGAGAAGAGGCTAGCTTCTCTGGCATACGGTCGTTTGTATCAAAGACGAATGAAGAAAGCGTACGACAAGAAGATACTTCCGCGAAGCTTTCAGACGGGCGACCTTGTGCTGAAGAGGATTCTCCCGCCGCAAGCAGATCACAGGGGCAAGTGGACCCCCAATTACGAAGGGCCATACGTTGTCAGTAAGGTCTTTTCAGGAGGAGCGTTATTGTTGTCCACCATGGACGGGGAAGACTTTGCGTCACCTGTGAATTCGGACGCAGTTAAAAAATACTTTGCTTAAAATAGACCCGCTGGACAGAAAAAAGAGAGTCCAGGCAAAAATGGGGCATCCTGGCGAACCAAAAACAGAATGAAAGGTTCGGGCAAAAGTTAGGGATAAAATTGAAAAAATGTACACCCGCGAAGTTGAAAACCTACACTGGGCGGCTTCGGCAAAAAGGGGTATCCCGGTGAACTGAAAACCCGTAAAGGGCGGTTCACGCAAAAGTTAGGGATGAGAAAAGCAAATGACTGCGGTCCGAATTTGGTATTCAATGAGCATCAGTGCGGGAGAATATATTTGAGGAATTAGTTATCGGATACAACCTCTTCAGAAGACGGATACCGGGAAAGCATTAGAGTCGGACGAGTCATGGGAGGATCAGCTCGTGATGTTCATCTGCATCCAGTTGCCGACATGTGTACAAAATTTAAGTTGTCAATATTTATGCTTCTTGTGAATACTTGCATACTTGTATATTTGCTTTGTGTAGCTTCCTCTTTTCAGGAGTTACATCCCGTGTACAAAAACTCCGCCCATTCAGGGGCCCAATCAATGAAAATGTGTTATTCAGTACTTGATGCCTGTTCTTTACTGTTTTGCGCATGATAAAACGCCTAAGTTTATTGAAGCTAGCATGAGTATAACATTACTGGCCCTTGCCAACAATTGTTAAAGCTTTGAATTAACTGAGTGTAAAGTCACTAACCTGAATCGATTTGGATTGCATAGGCTTGGCGTGTCTTGTTTGTGTTGTTGCAGGTTTCATAACCGTACGAGGAAGGTGATCAAAAGATTGCAATAGTGAAGGGCTTGATCCCCACGCAGGTCATGCATGTTCTTCCTGAAGAAGGATAGAATTCTCCAGCTAGCCGTAGCTTATCCAAAGGACGTGCTCCAGAGAAGTTACTCGTCCTCAGCAGAGTTTGGTGATTCCGGGATCGTAAGGCTGTATTCAGACAGGTTCATCTCCCCCCGCAGGGTCCTGCATTCTCCCCCGGCGGAGTCAGTAAATTTTCCCCGAGAGAATCCAGCCATCCCCAGCGGAGTTCTCTTTTCAGCGAGTGTTCTTTCCTTCCAGTGGAATTCGAAGGTCAAGACTCTCCAAAGCAGAGTTGAGGGTGGGTCCTGTCATTTATTTTGTCAGAGATACTGGTGATATCGGTTCACGTTCCAGCGGAAGCTCAATCGTACCAGGCGCATCTGTTATTCTCCAGCAGAGTTATATTCCCCAGCAGGGGTTACTTCAACAAGACGTTTGGTTTAAGTTCCCAACTTCCCAGCAGGGTCGACTTCATCCTACCAGCATTTATTTTGCTGGAATAACTTTGTAGCATCAGGCTATCCCCGGCGAGTCGTCGTTATCCTTCCAGCATTTATTTTGCTGAAGCAGTTTCTGTACTCTAGTAGTTCAGGTGGAGAGAGCACTTGCTCAAATAAATTACCAAACAATCAAGATCTCGGCAGGAGATATTCAATGACAATGTCAGTTTCGGCGGTATTCCCCCACAGAGTTATTGTGATAAAACTCTCTTTGTCTCCAGCAAAGTCATTTATGCAAATGCATCTTATTTTCCCCAGCCAGAGTGGCCAGGATAAGTGTCTTCTTATCCCCAAGCAGAGTTTGTTTGTCATCAACGAGTCGCATGAATCAGAATTTCGAAGCAGGCGTCCGATAGTGGGTTTTCAGACATCCCCAGTAGAGTCCGCCTCAAAGTCGCTGTCACGTCAGTGCTAAGAAGTTTGTGGGTGAGGATCATTGAAGAACTAAGTCCTGACGTGGACCATTTATTCCTAGAATGACGGGATTCCTTCAGAAGTGGGCGTCCTAACGTGGACAGGTTTGTTTTACCGGATTGGTAAGGTGTGTTAATCCTGACGTGGATAGATTCGGTCTCTTGAAGTTTGGAGAAAGGGAGGTCATGACGTTGACAAAAGATTGGTTACTCTTCGTGTTGGTGTCCTGACGTGGATCATTTGTTTCCAGCAGATATCTGTATTCGTAATGGTGAAATGTGCGTCCTGACGTGGACAAGTTTGTAGTTCTTTGTGATGACAAGGTACAAGAATCCTGACGTGGACAAATTTATCCTTCTTCGTGTTGTTGGCAAAGTGTAAGTCCTGACGCGGATATTTCCCCAGCAAGTCGAAGACGCGTGAGTCCTTACGTGGACAAGTCTTATTTCCTCAGTGAGTCGAAGACGCCTGAGTCCTAACGTGGACAAATCAAGACGAGATCAGTGTCCTGACGTGGACAAATCAAAGAAATTATTATTCCTAACGTGGACGATGTAGTCCTTACGCGGACGTATCAGAAGAGGATTCCTACCGTGGAAAGACGGAGATTCCTAACGCGGAAAAGATGGAGTCCATACGCGGACGTGTCAGAAGATAGTTTCCTTACGTGGAAATGACAGTATTCCTAACGTGGAAAGAAGAAAGTCCTTACGTGGACAGATTGAGATGGCATTCCTTACGTGGAAAAGTTTAGTCCTGACGTGGACAGATCAAGATTTATTCCTTACGTGGAAAGAAGTTGGTATTCCTTACGTGGAAAGAAGTTGGTATTCCTTACGTGGAAAGATTGAGTCCTTACGCGGACATATCGAGATGGATTCCTTACGGGGAGACAAGTGCATTCCTAACGTGGAAGAATTTAGTCCTGACGCGGACAGATCCAGACGAAGTCTTATTCCTTACGTGGAAAAATGGTGATTCCTTACGTGGAAAAGAGATTGATTCCTTACGTGGAAAGTTTAGTCCTGACGCGGACAGATGGAAAAGAAGTTGATTCCTGACGTGGAAAGAGAAGGTGTTTCCTTACGTGGAAAAGTTTAGTCCTGACGTGGACAGATCAAGGTTTGATTCCCAACGTGGAAAGATCAGAGTCCTTACGTGGACATATCAAGAGCATTCCTTACGTGGAAGAAAAATGGTTTCCTTACGTGGAAAGACGAGTTTATTCCTTACGTGGAAAGATTAAGTCCTCACGCGGACATATCAAGATTGATTCCTGGCGTGGAAAGAGAGTTTAGTCCTGACGCGGACAGATCGAAGAAGATATTCCTAACGTGGAAGAAGGAAGAGTCCTTACGTGGACAGATTCAAGGAAAGTGGAGTTCCTTACGTGGAAAGGTCGGAGTCCTGACGCGGACATGTCAAGTGGCATTGGAGTCCTTATGAGGACAGATTGATGCAGTTCTCCTTATGTGGAAAGAAGATTGCTTCCTAACGTGGAAAGATAAGTGTTACTCCTAACGTGGAAGAATGTCATTCCTAACGTGGACGATGTGATTCCTATCATGGACAGGTGTTACTCCTAACGTGGAAGAGTGTTATTCCTGACGTGGGCGATTCAGTTTACGGAAATGCAGATGAATTATCCCCAGCGGAGTTGCCGAGATTTTCCTGGGTTGACGGCAAGTGAAGTCCTAACGTGGACCAATTCTAGTTGAGATTTCTTCGTATCGACGACAGACAGAGTCCTAACGTGGACAAGCAAGCAATCTGGTATGACAAAATCCTCTTCAGAACGATGAAGACCAATCCCCAGCACGGTCGCGCGAGATCAGCGGGTTGCTCTAACAGTCAGATTTAGCTGACGAATGTCATTCCTCAAGCAGGAGCGCAGTTTATTTCTGCGGTTGGCAAATTTCTGGTTTCACTAGTATTCAACCGTCTCGTACCGCGAATGTCTGAAGGCTCCGGGCTCTTCGTCCAATCGGGTCCAAGTCGCTTGAATAGGGGCAGCTGTTGCACCCTAAAATTTGCTCAACCTTACTCCTTGGATTTATGTTTCATCATCATTAGCATTTGCATATAGAGTCATGTACATAGACTAACCATCTGCATAGCATAAGCATAGCAAGTCATTCAACAGGGGACCAATCATTACTTCCATCTCTAGAGGCCTAGCAAGAGGTTATTATCCCAATTCAACCTCATTCAAGTCCTCAGGAAAGAATTTGAAAGCAAAGAGTTCAGCAGATCAAGCCTTGAGTCCATCTCCTAGCTGAAGATATCTGAGGATCAACAAGAGGGTTGTGAGCTGTGGAGTGAAAGCATGGAGAGCATCTAGACATCTTGAGAGACTTATAAAGTCATTTGGAGAAGAAAACAAGTCATTGATGAAGGCACAAGAGCTATAGTTGAAGACAGTCAACTAGGGTTTCATCTGGGTCAACCCTAGGTCAACCCTAGGTCAATTGACTGACTTAAGAGGGCATTCAAGTCTATTGGAGAGATGTGGGGATCAACATTTGATATATGAAGAAGGATATGGAGATATGACAAGGAGAATTCAAGAGAAATCAAGGAGAAGAGGAGTTACTAAATTAGGGTTTCTCTGTAAAATCCCCTAGTTTAGGTCAAATTTCCAAGCAAGATAAGTCAAAATGCTAACTTCAAATGGCTTCTTGGCCAACATGAAACTTGTAGAGGATCTCAAGACCTTTAATTTGAGTGGTGGAAGACCTCAAGGAGATTTATAGAACTCAAGTTATGGTCCTTACAAGTTACAGGTCATTTGGGGTGTCTGAACTTTTGTCTGTGAAAGTGACTTGACTTCCAAGCTAGTTTTACCCCTCAAGGAGATTTCAAATGAATTCTTGGTCAACATAAGAATTGTTCCTCATTGTCTTAGCTTTCTAGAATGGTATGGCATGCCTTCATATGATGTGGAGAACTCAACTTATGGTCTTGACAAGCAAAGGGTATTTTGGGCATTTGTGAATTACAGGTCATTTTAACCTATACCCAAAACTCATACAAGGAGGCCTCAAATGGAAAAACTTACAACATCAAACTTGCTCCAAATGGGATTTTAAGTCTAGAAAGAAGGTCACAAGTTATTGGAGAAGCTCATAGCATGGAGTTGCATGATTGGTCAAAATATGAACTAAAAAGGCTTATAAAGTGAATAATTTCAAGTTGGAAAATGGTTTGGGAGATTTACAAGTCCAAATGGAGACTTCCAATATATGATTTTGAATGGAAAAACAATTCTAAGAACAATGGTTCACACACTTTTTTGAGTTTAGAAGGAAAAAATGAAGTTATCCATGGTTGCTTATCATTTAAGAAACATAATCAAAAATGAGCCAAAGTTTGAAAACAAGGGAATGTGCAAGATGGATCTAGAATGTTCATTTGGGGTCTATATATTCATGAAAGGAGAATTTGGCAAGGGTTGGCCTCATTTGCACCAAGATTTTCACAAATTTCTCTCATACTTTTCATTGAAGTTTCATTCCAAATCTCACAAATTCCTCACCAATTTTCATCCACTTCAATTCAATCTTATTCAATCATCATCAAAGATCATAATTGAAGCAAAGACTTGGTGGTTAGGATTCATTTTCGTGCATTATCTTCAAGAACCTCAAAACTGCAAATTCTGTTGGACAGCAAAATTCAAGCAAGGAATCACCAGAATCTTGCATACAGAATCACATACACCAAGGATAGATCAAGATCCAACACCTAGAAGCTTCAGATCCACATCTTCCATAGCTGTTTTTTCAAGATTTCTCACAAGGTAAGTTTTCATTCAAACTGCTCGATCCAGTTAGTTAGACCTGATTTTGTTAGTTTAGATGCCATCTAGGTGGTTAGGAGATTAGTTTAGATGAATTTGGAGAGGTTTGGCGATGGTTGTGAGCAGGTGCAATGAACTGTTAAGATCAATATCTCTTAGATTAGTGTGTTATAATCGTGGCTTGATAGCATGTGTTAACCTCCATTAGTTGTAGTTCAATTTAGGCTAAGTCTGGGGAAGATTGGTGAGGGTCCATACCAGTGCATTTCAATGGTGGTCAGTATGTGATTCAATCGAATTTGTTGATGTGGTGAATTTCAAAGTGAATTGATGCCCTAGGATTGTAGAGGGAGAGATTTGGAGCAGATTTCATGTTTACAGCATGTTGATTCATGGCCTGATGATGGAGAACAGTTTGATGGAAGATAGCTCGTGCATGGGAGCTTTCATGGCATCCAAACCCTAGTTGCAGGTCGTTTTGAAGAAGAAACAATCATGACCGTTCATGGTAGCTTGGACTCTTGACTTTTAGAGTGATCCAATGGCCTACATTCAATCTGAAAATTGGAGGGAGATTACCCTGGCCCTAAACGCACCGTTTCATTAATTGAAACGGGCGGGCCTGAGTTGGATTGTTATTCCCACCCCCGTGTGAGCCCAAAACCATTTTTCTCATATGATTCTGTTGCTATTCTTACCCCCAGCGTCTTTTATTTGTTTTTTTTAATGCTGAACGAAGCTGGGCCTTGTCCAAAACGCTACCAACACCCCCCTGTCTGAGGGCCCATCCAGATATCAACTGGGGCGAGTTACTCTTCATACCCCCCTCCCTCATTTTAATTCAATTTTATTTGTCTTAATTCATTCTAATTTTCACCAATTTTCATAAATTCATAAATAATTCATAAAAAATGCTTTTTAATTCATTCTTTTTACCATGTTTTCATTAAAATGTCTAGAATATTATAGGAAAATAAAATTTCATTTTTAGTTTTATTTCATATTTTTTACATATTTTCTAAATAAATGTCATAATAAATAGTTACATTTCATGCATTATTTTTATGATTTTTGTTCTCTTACATGCTTTAATATTTTTTTGATCACTCTTTTCATATTGTTTAGATGAGAGGTTAAGCTTGTAGAAATATTTTAGTTCCCATTTTTAGAGGTTAATTTTAGGTGATTAATAAATGCTTGAATATCATGAACAAAACTAGGGTTTTAGGTAACAACTTAGGAAGTTCAATTTTCTCCCTTAGGACTTAGGGTTTGAATAGGTTAGTTATGGGACTATAGGGGCTATGGGTAGTTATTAGATCCCTTAGAGAACAGTTAGGATTCCCCTACTGCTATTATTACTGTCTGTATATCTGTTGTTTGGTGTGGTGTGCCCTCTGGGGTTTATTGATTGTTTGTATGGGTATTGGGTTTGTCTGGGGCCCTGGGGAAGCTGAAGATTTGTGGAGATGAAGCCATTGAAGGGTCAAATGCTGAAGATCAACTGTCAGAGTTGAAGAGGAGTTTCTTGCTATCAGTTGCTGAGGAGACTAGAGTTTAGGAGCTAGGCAGAGCTCTAGATTAGAATGATTGTTTCTCAAACATGGATTGCCTTGTCTGCATCCATTCTTCTCTGTGATTCAGAGTCTCTCTAAGACACTCACCCCCTTCCTTTGGAAGGCTTGGTGATAGTGTCTATGAGATAGAACTCTTGAGAGAAAATGTCTCTTGTGTTAGAAGCAGTCTGTTCACCACCTTTGGTAGTCAGCTGATTGCTTAACACCCATTCACTCTTGTGACTGATCCCTCATCCTGGAGGTTTGAGCTTGAAGAAAAGCCGTTGCAGATGGAAGACTGATGATCAAAGCCCTTGTCTGAAGGCCATGAAGATGGAGATTGATGCTTGTTGAAGCCTGTAGCTGATTGGAGGTTACTTGAAGCCAGTTGTTGATTTAGAGCTGCTGATGCTGTTTCTTTTGCTGTATTTCATTTGCTGATGTATTGATTGGTTTTCTGGACTGTATTGTTTGCTGTTTACCCTGCTGGGTTGAAAGTGAAGCCTGTTCACTTTCGCCTATTGTTTTCTAGGTTCGAGGTTGAGTGGGACTCCCTTGCCTCGCTTGTATTGTTGCATCCATGCATTTTACTGCTTTACTGTATATATTTGATATTGTTTCTGTTTCTGCCTATCCCGTAGGATCTCTGTTTCTCTCTGTGCAAGAGAGGAGCATGATAGACACTAGGTCTTAACCCATGCATGATAACATTAGGTTAGTTTGTTTCCCTTCGCAACCGTAGGTTAGAGTTCTGTCTCTTTCTTTCTCAAAACAAACAGAAAAACACATAAAGATTTCAAACACAATAAAAGACACTTCTTCCGTAAAAGAATGTGAACTCATCAAAACGTCATTTTTGTCCTCTTGGACTGTTAATCAGAAAAACCTTTTTCAGAAGGAATAAAATCAATCAAGGACAAGCTTGTGTCGTACGTGGCCCGAACTATGTTTGCTCTGATCTTCCATGCTGTGTGGAAGTACGTAGGCATAGGATGCGATATCCTAGCGAGCAACCTTCCCCTCCTTTCCCGTGGGTAGGCGAACTACGTTGACTCTGATTTCTCGTTCCAGACGGGAATACGTAGGCATAAAGTGCGATACTTTGCCGAGTCATTTCATTTTATTTTCATTCTCTTTTTCTTTTTAACCCTTGACCTATAGTTTAGATAGAATAACAATCCATACCCGAAGACAAGCGTGGATCCCGTCGAGTACGACGGACGTGAGGGGTGCTAATACCTTCCCCTTGCGTAACCGACTCCCGAACCCAGGCTATGGTTGCGATGACCATACCTTTTCCCCGTTTTGTGCGAGGTTTACTCTGAGCGTTTCCTTTCCCTCCCGTGGGATAAATAACGCACGGTGGCGACTCTTCTGTTCAGCCGGCGCCGATTTTCGCAGTAGCGACAATATGAAAATACGAGAAATATACGAAAATAGTAAAGGAATTGCACAACGACGATATCCTCGCATAAATTACAACCCATAGAAAATAAAATGCGGAAAGTAAGGGAATTGCAAAGCGACAATATCCTCGCGTAAATTAAAACCATAAAATGAAATATGAAAAATAAAGTATTATAACAGTACAACTGAGAAAGCAATGAATGAACGGATATAAAAATTATACGAGAATAACCGGCAAGGTTCAATGTGAAATTGAAAGCGCAACGTTAGACAATTTTAGGAAAGGGATTTAAATTAAATGAGGAATTTATAAAAAAAGAGTTTGAATTTAAAATGTTAATTTTTAATTTTGCCTAATTTTAAGGGATTAATAAAAATCTTATTTTTTCAAAATATGTTTTTTCAATTGAGGAATGTTGAATTTTAAAGAAATGTTCTAATCAACTTTTAAAAAAAGTTTTCTAGTTAACTTTAAGAAAATGTTTTAAAAAATGGTTTTAACTTTAACAAAGGGTTTTGATTTTTTTTTTAAAAACAAAGGCTTTCATCTTCAAAAAAGGAGTTTTAGTTTGAGAAAGGTTTTAATTTTAAAAAAAAAAGGTTTTAACTTAAGAAAGGTTTTAATTTAACCTAATTAAACTTAATTGTAAAATAAAAATAATAAAAAAGGTTTTATCAACCTAACTAAACCAAAATATAAAGTTAAAATAAAAATGAATGAATGGTTTTAATGAATCTAATTTCCTTAAACTATAAAAATATAAAATAATACTAATAATAATAATAAAACAATGAAATAAAGAAAAAAAAAGAATATAAAGCAATTGAAATAAAAATAGGGGAGCGGGCGGCGCAGCTTCTCCATTGTTGTTCTTTTGAAGCTTTTCGTTCATTCCTCCCACCATTCTTACTCTTCCCAGTAGGGTTCTGAAAACACAAAGTAAATGAAAAAAAAACTGTTAGTATAAAAAAATTTCACCTTTTTCGCGAGGTTTGAAGCGATTTGAGTTGGTTCTTTTTCGCCTCTTTTTCCTTATTTTTCTGCTGATTGAACTTCCCTTTTTCTTTCCCCTTCTGGGTTTCCTTTTTTTATCCTCCTTCTAGATTTTCTTTTTCCTTCATGATGAACTGATGGTGAGGCTGCTGTTTATATAATACTTGTTTGCTTGGGTTTGGGCATGCTGGTTTTTGTATTTTCATGGCTGATTTTTTGATTTCTTTGACCTTGTTTTGCTAAAATTTTGGGAAAGTTATTTCTGCTGGCTTTGACCCTGTTTGGTGGCAAGGATTTTGGAAAACTTGTTTATGAACTTGGATATCCATTTTTCCTGAATGGATTTGGATATCCACTTTGGTTCTATGGATTTTGGATGTCTCAAGTCTTGTTTGGCTAAAACAAGAAAAATCACTTTTCCCAAATAGACACTTTTCCAAAAAGCAATTTTTCAAAAAAAATCACTTTTTCTCTCTCTTGGAAACAAATTGTTTAGATCATTGCCGGGTCCGAAAAAGTCGAAAATAATTAGAATTAAGTTGGAATTGTAATTGTCTTTGCACGTTGTAATAAAAAAACATAGAATTTAAATAAATAAATAAATTCCATTTTTCTTACTTAACTGAATTTAATTCCTGATCAAATTTCTCCGCGTAAATTCACCCGCTTACACTCAAGCAACTAAATTTGCTCGATTACGTTCCACCGATCAAAATCATCCGATTAAATTCAACCGACTAAATTCCTCTGATGAAACTCATCTAAATAAATTTGTCTGATTAAATTCATCCAATTAAAATCATCTGATTAAGCTTTGACGTTCCAAACCCCGAATTCGACAATTAATCATCTTGCACAATTTAAATCTGACGTAACTGCTGAGTTCAAACAAGTCCCCTTTGCCCTTCATAGATTAAATCCCACACAGCCTGATTTTCCTGCAAATAGAACCAACAGACTGGACAAACTGGTTAGCGGTCAGTTAAAATGCGATGCAGAATGAGATGAGATGCGAAAAGAACCTAATAATCTTAGGGTAAAATTTGGGGTATGACACTTTCCTTTATTTAAATAGCTTCACCGGATGATTTGAGCGACGTAGGCCCGAGGAATCATGGTGAAAGGTATTTAAATACAGATAACCGAAAAGTTTGCCCTTAGATGCAGCGAGATGCAATGCTATGGACAAAACAAAATGAAATATAATGCTGACAATGCCATGAATCTAATATGATGCGTATGACTAAAATGATAAATGCAAGGACACAGACGACATGACGACACAGGGAACAGGCGTGACGGGTAGCCGCGCACCGGGGAAGACGACACACTGATTAACTATTCACTAGGGTGAGGCAGCAACACAGAGGAAGCGGTAAACATCATCCATGAATGAAACTGGATGAAAGGAGTCGCAACATTCAGAATAACATTGAATGAAGTGAGGGTAAACCTGGAAAATATCAGGGACAAAGAAGCAAACATCAGAGACATCCGGAAGAACATCGAATGAACTCTGAAACACACCAAAGACACTCGGAAAAACATCGAATGAACTCTGGGCTGCATCCAGAAACAAGGTGACAACATCTAGAAGAGCATTAGATGAAGACAAGTTTCTGAAAGCATATCTGAAACATTTAGGGAAGCATTAAATGTACAGGAAGAATTTGAAGACATATTCGGAAGAACATCAGATAAGCAACAAAGGAGTTCTGGAAGAACATCCAAACCAAAACTCAGTCTGGGAAAACATCAGAAAGAGAAACAAAATCAAAAAAACATCGGAGAGATTCTGGAAAACATCAGAATCAAAAGGAATATATGGAAGAACATTAGATAAGTTCTGGAAGAACATTAGATAAGTTCTGGAAGAACATCAGAACAAAGACTCAATCTGGAAAAACATCAGAAAGATAAACAAATCCGGAAAAACATAAGATACATTCTAGAAAAATCTCAGAACAAAGGAAATATCTGAAAAACCATCAGATAAGTTCTGGATGAACATCAGAACAGAGACTCACTCTGGAAAAACATCAGAGAGAGAAACAAAAAAGGGTGACATCCAAGAATGTCATTGGGAAAAAAAGATACCAGACACCCAATAATTGCTTTGAATGAAAGGTATAATCACAATATCTGAGATAGTATTAGGGGTAAGAGGAACAAACATATCCGGAAAAACAATCGGACAAGAAAAACGTCATATCTGGAAGAACGTCAGATAGACACGAAGACTCTGTTTGGTAGGTGTCACGTGAGTTGGACTTTGGCCCCAAGGTAAGACATGGATAAAACACGACCTCGGGAGAAATGAAAATGAGGATGAAACACTCATGATATGCATAAAATTATGCTATGATATATGATCAAATGCAAATGCAGATGCCAACGACAAGGCTCGACTCTTCTGGTAAGATGACAAGACTGGAAGACTGATTCCTCAACACGGAGATCACCGTCGTTTTGCTTTAGGGACTAAAGATGTTACTGTTGAACACATCTCTGCCACACTTCTAAACTGTATCAAGTTGATAGTCCTTGTAGGAAGGATGAAGATCTGCTTGGGGATCCTTCAAGTAAACTGGCCCAGATAAAACTGTCTGTAGACTGATAATTACTTCAGCTTGTCTGATTCTGTAGATGATTGCGCTAGTATGCCCCTGGAAGGTCTGCCCCAGTATGAGTCTTGAATGATCTTCTGGGTAAACTAAATCTGAGAAGGACTAGCCTCTGATAGGATCACCGACTAAGTTTCTAATTGTTTGAAAATTCCTTAGAGGAAAGCCAGTTTGCAAACAAAAATATTCATACAAACATGGTAATGCAAAGTTCATGCAACTTTTGAAACCAAAATCATTTTTGAAAGATGAAAAATAAATGAATCGTTGGTCAGAACACAGTGGTTCAAGACGCTCAAAGTTTAAAACAAAGGTGTACTGCCCAAAATAAATGATTCACAAAGATCTTTTGGAGCCAGCTTACGCAACCTTGCTGTAGTATGCTTTCAAAATAACCTTGTTTCAGTTAGGTCTTTTGAGGGTTGTAACGTGGTTGGGTTCACAATTTATGAAACAAAGGATAAAGGCTCAAAATTTATTTGTACCCACCCAATCTACGTGATACTCTTCAGTCCTACACTCAGTTAACTCATATTATGCATTCAAGTTCCTATAGGTTAGGAATTGCATTGACGATAGCCAGGATGATGGTTCAGAAGCCACTACTTGCCTATAACATTTGGTTATTTTGACCTTGAGAATTTTCAGGGTGAAGAGTTTAAAGGTCACCTCTTTTTATTATCCATAACTTTTTCCTGAACTATTTCTTGCGAAGATTACAGTCAGCGGGATGCCCCAGTTTTTCCTAAGTCTCCTTCATAGGTTTTGAATTAGCGGGCTTTTTCTTTGATTTTTTTTAGAAAGTGACTACCTGGATTAAATGATCACAGTGAACCATCATCGCCTTTTGACTTGGAAACATCTTCGACACTTACTTAATGTTTGTGAAGGAAAACTTGTGAATGAAATCTTCACATGAAAGGCGTATTGTAGGAACACACAACCAAGTTAACTAAGAACTACCCATGCCCCAGGTTAAAATTGCGGGTTTTTTTGTAAAGAAAGAAACTACAACTTCTAGGCTCGAAGGGGTTGACAAGGGATAACTTCCTTATTTCTCCAGTGTTTGGGGATTGAAACAATGCCTTACATCGTCAACAAAGTTAGTTATGGGTATAACGTTTTCATCATCCTCCCTCCAATCTTTGCATATCAAAAATTTGAACAAAAAGGGTGCATATTTTAAAAGATAAAGCATAAAGATGCAAACAAATAGACGAAATTAATTGAATCAAAAGTCGCAATGCTCATTTCATTAATATAAAAGTACAAACATAATTTCAAGGCAAACAGATAATATAAAAGTAAGGAAAGTACAAACAACGAGAAACAAAGGCCTAGTGACTAAATCAGTACAAAGCTGAGCCGTCCTGTCTGAAACACTGGCGTTTAGGAAAATAATCCGTTGGGGTCAGGCTGAAGCTTCACTTTTGATGCACTGGCAAAGGGTTTTTCTGGACGTTCGGATGACTATCGTCAAAATCAAGTATTCCAGCTCTAATCAACTTGCACGCTCTAGCTTTCAGTGCAAAACAATGCTCTAAGTCGTGGCCTTGGGCACCCTCATGAAAAGCGCACTGGAGATCAGCCCTAAATCCAGCTGGAGGAGGATTAGGAGGAGGTGGTAAAGCCCTTTTATTGATCAGCCCTTGTCGAACCAAGTCAGGATACAGTTCTGTGTAAGTCATGGGAATACGATCAAATTCAATCCTATTCTGATATTGGTTTTGTCTAACAACTGGACATTGAGGAACCGGATCTGGTTGTGGAGCAGTAATAGCAGCAACAACATGATGATCAACAGATGGAGGTTCATGGCGAGGCCTTCTTGCTTCAGTCATGACAACATTGGTCTGATCCTCTTTCCTCTTCTGGAAATTTCCATAGGATTTCCCCACTAGAAGATTCGGCAGCTTTGGATACCTTACCATTTTTCAAACCTTCTTATAACCTTTGGCCAATAGTCACCAAATCTGTAAAGCTTGAAGAGACACTCCCAATCATATTTTCCCAATAGAAAAGAGACAAAGTATCCATGAACATTCCTGTTAGCTCTTTCTCTATTACATGGGGTTCAACTTGGGAAGCTAACTCTCTCCAGCGCTGAGCGTATTCCTTGAATGAATCTCTTTCCTTCTGAGATATACTTTGAAGTTGACGGTGATCGGGAGCCATGTCCAAATTGTATTTGTATTGCTTCATGAAAGCGTTGGCGAGATCCTGGAAGCAGTGGACACTGTTATGCTCTAAGTTCATATACCATTGGAGAGAAGCACCACTCAAACTGTCCTAAAAGCAATGGATGAGCAGCTTCTGATTGTTGGTGTAAGCCGCAACCCTTCGGAAGTACATGACTAGATGGGCCCTTGGACATGAGTGACCTTGATACTTCACAAACTCAGGAGTCTTGAATTTGGCAGGCAAAACAAGACCAGAAACTAGGCACATATTTTCTGCATCAACTTTGAAGAAATCAGTACCCTCGACAGCTTGGAGTCTCTTATTTATGATCTGAAACTTTTCACGGGTAATCTCAGGCTCAACAAAATCTTCATGGTCTTCCCCTTGAACACCGACAGCATTGTACTCATAGGGAGGGTTCTTAAAGGGAGCATGGACAGTCTAGTTAACAGTGTGTACCACAGGTCGAGTCTCGGCAAGGACGAGAGCTTGAAAAACCGGTCTGACTGTCTGACCAACCATAGTAGTGGATGCAAGAGGTGAAGAGTAGTTAGGAGGTAAGCCAAACTTTGGCCAAGTAGATGGTGGCAATTGAACAAGAGGTGGATCAGCACTTGAAACATCCTAAATGACGGTCCTCTGCGGTGGCTCTCCTCTGGCAATCAGTACTTGAAGCATCTCGGTGAGCTTGGTCATGCCTGATTTCAACTCATCGATCTCCATTCGGTTTTCCGCATTATATGTGACCTGTTCTGACATATGGAGTCTATAGTTAGCTATAGTCCGATATCTGTGTCGAGGAATCAGCTTGACGACTCAAAGGGACATTGGAAGATAAAGACAACTAGACAGGAGTTACCGGACAAACATATGATATGCAAAACATGATGCTACAATGTAGAATGCAGATAAAAGATTTCATGGAATTCAAATAGTTACGAACATCGCAGAATACCAACGAAAGCTTTATTTATTATTTTTTAAAATGGATTACAGGTGAATATTCTTAAAAGAGAATCTTGACATAATAGCTAAATAAAAGCTAATAAGACCCTAAAGAAGCTTCATGTTCTGCTCCTTGCTCGGCTCTTCTAGCTGTACCTTTTCGGGGATGAGCCTGTCTTCAAAAGTTAGATTGAGGGTCTAACAATGTCTTTCTCTTTTAGGGTCCTTCGTCCACTTGAAATTTCAACAAGGATAACAGTATTCCATACTTGTTTCTGAATCCCTCTTGATCTTGAACCGAAGCTCTTAACTTCCTTAGGTCATCCCTCAAAAGAATATTTCAAAGTATTTTTCTACTGTAATCCATAGTATCCTTAAATGTTCATAAATAAAGTTTGAATTCCATAAAATCTAATGCAATGTGATGCTTTATGGGTGCAATTCACACATACACACAAAAGTCCTAGGTTAGAGGAACAATGAGTGGAGTCAAGATCTACCCTTCCCAAAAAGGTATGTACTATAGGTTAGTTGTACCTGCAGAACAAGGGGTCTAAAGAAGTGTCCAAAGTCATCAGTCCATCTTTCGGATATTATTAATTTCCCAACTGACTCGGTGGTTAACAATATTCTCAAGAGAACCTCTTTTCAGTGTAGTATCGCGTAGCAACTATTTTGGGACTACTCCCTTATAGTCCTTACATTAAGTCCTATATAAGGCCAAAGTGGTGTTAAGGTACTACGGTCCCCAGTATCACTGACTCCTAGCCGAAAATAGTAAGGGTTTTCATGACTATACTCGTTCAACCGAACTAAATTTTAGAAGGGTCTCAACTGAGTGATGATTCTCAAGTCAGCTTGGGCGGGACTCACTCCCTATAAGCCTCGTCGAATATATCACCTTCCTATAATAATGTTACTCAAGTCCGGGTGTAGGACTTATCTCACAACAAGGATACCCCAAGCAAGGTACAAGATATATATACAAGTAAGCAAATAATGAAGCAAATAGTAAAAATAATAAACAAGGTAGGGTTAACCCTTAAAAGTTAGGACTATCCCTAGTGAAGTCGCCATTTTTTGTTGCGGTGAGAATAGGATATCAAATTATTAATTAATTTGAATCACAATCTTTGATTCACAACCGGTCTTTGATTTATCCGAAGGAAAGGTTAAAAAAAGGAAAAATTTATTTTGCATCGCAAACAATGTGGGGAGAGATCTAGGTAAGGGGTTGGTTAAACCTAGGGAAGGTATTAACACCCTAAACTTCTGTAGTACTCTACAAGAACCTCTTATTTAAAGTTTACTATTTTGCTTGATTATCTGCTTTAGGGTATATGCTAAGGGTTAGAAGGTGAAAGAAAGACCTAAGGGTTAGTCCTAAGTTTACTCGCCAGGACTCGCATCTTGTGCCTACGTATCCGACGTAGGGGATGGAATCAGAGTAATCGTAGTTCCCCTGAAAAGGGAGGTTAGAAACTTCTTGACTGTGGTCAAGGTTTCAATGGGGAATAAACGTTCTTAAGGAAGCGCATACGTGGAGTGCGGCGACTCCTATTTATACGTTGAAAATAGTTGAATTAAAATGAAAAGGGTAAAATAGGTATCCCACAACGGGAAACCTAAAACGGAGTGCGGCGACTCCTTGACCTAATGCTAGGGTAAAGGGTAGTTCGGTCCACGACAGGACGCCTAAGCAATTAGGGTTTGAAAAAGTCAAAGGTGAGGACTATTGACGCGACGGTCAAACGGCTAGACCTATTCCTTCGGAGGGATTTAACGGTAAATAATGTAATAAAAAATGATTAAGCGGTCGTATGAAAATACGGGAAATGTACGAAAATAATAAAGGAATTGCACAGCGACGATATCCTCGCATAAATTACAAGCCAAAGAAAATAAAATGCGGAAAGTAAGGAAATTGCAAAGCGACAATATCCTCGCGTAAATTACAACCATAAAATAAAATATGAAAAATGAAGTATTATAACAGTACAACTGAGAAAGCAATGAATGGACCGACATAAAAATTATACGAGAATAACCGGCAAGGTTCAATGTGAAATTGAAAGCGCAACGTTAGACGATTTTAGGAAAGGGATTTAAATTAAATGAGGAATTTATAAAAAAAGAGTTTGAATTTAAAATGTTAATTTTTAATTTTTTCTAATTTTAAGGGATTAATAAAAATCTTATTTTTTCAAAAAAGGTTTTTTCAATTGAGGAATGTTGAATTTTAAAGAAATGTTCTAATCAACTTTTAAAAAAAGTTTCTAGTTAACTTTAAGAAAATGTTTTAAAAAAGGGTTTTAACTTTAACAAAGGGTTTTGATTTTTTTAAAAAAACACAAAGGCTTTCATCTTTAAAAAAAGGAGTTTTAGTTTAAGAAAGATTTTAATTTTAAAAAAAAGGGTTTTAACTTAAGAAAGGTTTTAATTTAACCTAATTAAACTAAATTGTAAAATAAAAATAATAAAAAAGGTTTTAACTTTATGAAAGGTTTTATCAACCTAATTAAACCAAAATATAAAGTTAAAATAAAAATGAATGAATGGTTTTAATGAATCTAATTTCCTTAAACTATAAAAATATAAAATAATACTAATAATAATAATAATAAAACAACGAAATAAAGAAAAATAAAAAAGAATATAAAGCAATTGAAATAAAAATGGGGGAGGGGGCGGCGCAGCTTCACCATTGTTGTTCTTTTGAAGCTTTTCGTTCATTCCTCCCACCATTCTTGCTCTTCCCGGTAGGGTTCTGAAAACACAAAGTAAACGGAAAAAAACCTGTTAGTATAAAAAAATTTCACCTTTTTTTATCCTCCTTCTGGATTTTCTTTTACCTTCATGATGAACCGATGGTGAGGCTACTGTTTATATAATACTTGTTTGTTTGGGCCTGGACATGCTGATTTTTGCAATTTTCAAGGCTGATTTTTTGATTTCTTTGACCTTGTTTTGCTAAAATTTGGGGAAAGTTGTTTCTGCTGGCTTTGACCCCGTTTGGTGGCAAGGATTTTGGGAAAGTTTCTGAATTTGGATATCCATTTTTCCTTGATGGATTTGGATATCCACTTTGGTTCTATGGATTTTGGATGTCTCAAGTCTTGTTTGGCTAAAACAAGAAAAATCACTTTTCCCAAATAGACACTTTTCCAAAAAGCACTTTTTAAAAAAAAAAATCACTTTTTCTCTATCTTGAAAACAAATTGGACAGATTATTGCCGGGTCCGAAAAAGTCAAAAATAATTAAAATTAATTTGGAATTGTAATTGTCTTTGAACATTGTAATAAAAAACATAATTTAAATAAATAAACTCCATTTTTCTTACTAACCTGAATTTAATTCCTGATCAAATTTCTCCGCGTAAATTCATCCGCTTACACTTAAGCAACTAAATTCGCTCGATTACGTTCCACCGATCAAAATCATCCGATTAAATTCAACCGACTAAATTCCTCTGATGAAACTCATCTAAATAAATTCGTCTGATTAAATTCATCCAATTAAAATTATCTGATTAAATTCATCCAATTAAAATTATCTGATTAAGCTTTGACGTTCCAAACTCCGAATTCGACAATTAATCATCTTGCACGATTTAAATCTGACGTAACTTCTGAGTTCAAACAAGTCCCTTTTGCCCTTCATAGATTAAATCTCACACAACGTGATTTTCCTGCAAATAAAACCAACAGACTGTACAAACTGGTTAGCGGTCAATTAAAATGCGATGCAGAATGAGATGAGATCCGAAAAGAACTTAATAATCTAAGGGTAAAATTTGGGGTATGACAGTCGCCCCTTTTTAAATAGCTTCACCGGATGATTTGAGCGACATAGGCCCGAGGAATCATGGTGAAAATTTTACACACATACACACGCACGCGCACACACACGCGCGCTCACACGCACGAGCACACGCGCGCTCACACACGCACGCACGCACGCGCGCGCGCACACACACACACACACACACACGCACACGCGCGCACACGCGCGCACACACACACACACACACACACACACACACACACACACACACACACACACACACACACACACACACACACACACACACACACACACACACACACACACACACACACACACACACACACACACACACACACACACACACACACACACACACACACACACACACACACACACACACACACACACACACACACACACACACACACACACACACACACACACACACACACACACACACACACACACACACACACACACACACACACACACACACACACACACACACACACACACACACACACACACACACACACACACACACACACACACACACACACACACACACACACACACACACACACACACACACACACACACACACACACACACACACACACACACACACACACACACACACACACACACACACACACACACACACACACACACACACACACACACACACACACACACACACACACACACACACACACACACACACACACACACAAGTAAGAAGTTTTTTTATTTTATAAAATTAACATTTTTTAAAACCTTTTGTGAAATAGCCTCTTAAAGAGGAAAAACAATTTTAAAAAAAATATAGTAAC
Source organism: Lathyrus sativus (assembly GCA_963859935.3). Lineage (NCBI taxonomy): Eukaryota > Viridiplantae > Streptophyta > Magnoliopsida > Fabales > Fabaceae > Lathyrus > Lathyrus sativus. The sequence continues at coordinate 15,017,460 of OZ012737.1, forward strand.
ATTTTTTCTTCCTACTACTGCGGTAGAAGAATAGAAGATGTATGTTAGCAACTATGATAAATACTGTATACTTTTGCCCCATAGAAATAACACTTTTTAAGAACTCTTGCTTGTGTCAGGAAGTCAAAGAGATAATATTACTTACTTTTTATTCTCTTCTTAACATTGTAGTAAAATATACATGCAAAAAATTATAATGAATATTATGTATTTTTTTTTCTATTTCTTTAATACAAATAAGTAATTTTAACACCTTTTATAACACCTTAGAGAGAGGAAAAAGAAAAAAGAGAATAGTAATATGTATTCTTTTACTTTGTTTAAAACTGCGGTAGAAGATGCGTGTAAGAAATTATAATAATTTAATAAATATAATATTTTTGTTTTTTATTAAAATATGTAATTTTATAGAAATGACACCCTTAAAAAAAATTTATTCTAATACTTTTAAAAAAATATTTTAACACAGTAATTTTTACGTAATTTATTTTTATTTTCTTAAAGACCGCGGTAAATGATGCGTGTAGGAAATTAAAATAAGGTAATTCTTTGTGTTACACATTAAAAATCCTTATTAATTTGCTGACATACCTAGCAGACCAAGGTACATGGTACTCTGCATTTATCCCTTCTTAAGGAAATGGATAGTTGGATAAGGTAAGACTAAGTCTATATAAATATATATACACTTGTGTGTTAATTTTAGGTGTTTATAAAATTATTATAAGATAACGAAAGTTGTAGTTTTTAGATACAATGCATTCCTCTAATTCTGTGGAAGGTTTATCATCAAGTTTGAGAAAAGGTGCATGGAGTCAATATGAAGATGAACTTCTCAAAGATTGTGTTCAACGTTATGGAGAAGGAAAATGGCACTTAGTTCCTCAAAGAGCAGGTTCATAGTTTTTTTTTATATAAACTAATATTTTGTAGAAATTATTTGATAATTAATTTAATGAATTCAAGAAAATATTTTTGTTGGATTTTGATATAGGATTGAATAGATGTCGAAAGAGTTGTAGATTGAGGTGGTTGAATTATTTAAAGCCAAACATTAAGAAGGGAGATTTTAGTGAAGATGAAGTTGATTTGATGATCAAATTGCATAATCTTTTGGGAAACAGGTTTGTTGTTTTTTTTATAAATTATATATTATATTGTTAGTAATATTAATAATAATATTTAAAGTTTTTTCTATTGGCTACCTTACTTATATTATTGCATGTGGCCAATTTGGATATCAAATAATTAAGGGGAGACCCTAGTTCCATATGGTTTGGTCAAGAAATTTGAAAGACATGATACTTTTTTAAAAATAAATTTTCCATTATATCTTTATGAATTTGAATGAAAAAATAATTTTTAAGATGTTTTGGAAATTTTTGAATCTCTAATTAAAGTTGAAATGTATAATATAATTATGAATGTCATCTCTAAATCTAAAATATGATGGATATTTTTGTTTTAATTTTTATATAATAAAAAAATCATTATTTTTAAGTCAAAAAAAAAACAATTGGATTTTTAAATCAATTATAGTATAAATATTTCCTTTTACTAAGCGACCAAACATCTAGCCAACACCAAAATATATAGGTGATCAAAAAGAATATATCCTCTATGTTTGGTGCTAAGACATTGAACAAAATTTGATTTCTAGTCTACCATATTACTCAACAAGACGAAATTCAAATAAAACACGCAGAAGATTTATCGCAGCACCTAAAGAGCGCTAGAAATCAAGATAATAACGAGTCATACACATTAGAATGCACCTGTCAGTCAACTCTCACCTAACCAGCCACCCTCTCCCATAATTTTTGAATTCGCCGACAAGAACAAAATAAATGGTTGGTTTATTTTTCTTCTATGCATTTTCTAAAATAGAAAGGAAATTATCAATTTTGTATTTTTATCAATATTTAAAAACTTTAATTACATTAGTTCTTTGAAATGAGTTAATTAAATTTCTTAAATTATTTCTCTTTTTTCGAAAAAAATGTAAAATGGTCATTAATATTATTTAATTTTTTTTTCAATTTTTTATAAATATTAATTTTGATCTTTTATTAATAAATATTAGTTTATGTTTATAGATGGTCCTTGATTGCTGGAAGACTACCTGGAAGAACAGCAAATACTGTAAAAAATTATTGGAACTCAAGCATGCGAAGCAAAAAACATTCTTTCAAGAAAAAAAACAACAAAACAAAGAAAGAGACAGAAAATGTTACAAAATCTCATGAAGTGATTAAACCTCAACCACGAACTTTCGCAAAACCATTGCTAGAAGTGAATAAGTTCATTGGTTCAAATGATAATTCTTCCAAAGTTTCTATGAATGAAGGTGAAACTTCATCAAGAACAAGTACTTGGTGGGAAACTTTTTTAATAGATGAGAATGAAGATAACAATCACTTATTGCAAACGGGATTTTGGGATGATCAAGAGCTTAATTCAATAACAACAAGTGCTTTTGACTTTTTTTACTGAACGTCAAACTTGGAGTGATTTTTTTGCTCAATTTTGAGCATGCAAATTTTATTTGTATGTATTGTTTGTGTTATTTTTATTATTATGAAATTAATTTGTATGTGTTTTATAATATAGAAATATAAGATTTAATATATTTTTTAAATTTATTGTAAATTTTAATTTAATAAGATGTATATTCAATTTTGTTCCGGGCTGACCGAATGGTTAGGCATGACCCAGTCCACTTCTGCTCCCAGAAGGGTCCAATAGCCTAAACCCTGCCAGTTAAGGACAAAGGGAAGAATTCTCTCCTCTTCCCCTCTACTGAGGAAGGCTGGTGTTTACCGTGTTTTTTGGTAAACAACCTCTGGTCTATCAATTTGGTGTCAAATTGACTAACTTGCAGGATTGACCATACGAAATCCTAGGATATGTGTTGAAGGGTGTTTCTATTTGAACCTATCTAGAAATGTGTTTCAACAATACTAAGAAGAAATAACTTAAAAGAGGGGCATAAATTATCCACTATGTTTAAAGGAAAGGAGGAAGAAGAATTATTAGAGGGAAAAGAGATAAAGGTTTTTTTTGGGAGGGAAAGACCTAATCAAAGTGGTAATGATGAGCAAAAGGAAAGACGAAATAAATAAGTAAAAGTACTTGACAAAAGTAAAGAAAAAAAAGTAACTTCATTGAAAAGATAAAGAATTGTGTGTTTACATCACGTACATTCTCTATAATACTCTCTTTCTCTACACTCGGATACTTGGAGTAATTTTAAGAGTGACTTGTACAACAGTAAATTACAACACACTAAATTTTATGTCTAAGACTCCTATTTATAACAATAATAGTAACTGCTAATAACCGCTAATAACCTCCTTAGGTCATCTATTCTTGACAAGTGTCAGACCGCATGCAGTCCTTTATCCGATGAGAGCCACTTGTCCTTCTTAGTCATAAGAAAATATAACTACTCCCTCCAAGATTCGAATTTCAAAAAACTCACTTCGTTCCTTCTTCTAAATCTCGGTCGAAGACCACTTCTCTGCTCCGGTCGAAGTGTTTAATTTCAAGACTTCAATTTTCCCAAGTCCTTGGAAGACTTGTAGATCTTTTAATACGCTGAAAATAACCTCTAAACATGAGTCGTCGAATTGGCGAGCTAACAAATTGCCCCTCAAAAATGTAGTTTTCGACACTACAAAAAGTACATTTTTTGACAGCATCCAAATTCGACGCCGTTTACCTTCGACTATATCCTGATAGTTGACCCACCTTCAACAGCTTCGAGTTTAGGAAACCGAAAGATGATGGGAGAGGATATATCCACAATCTTACGCAAAAAGGAACTGTTACGCCACCTTGATGCATGATCTCTGACGTCATGAACATCATGGGAAATTTCTCGGGAATCACCAAAATCGTGAGCCATCATTACCCCTATAGAGCATAAGCTACAACCGCCACCTCTACTAACTCATCCTGAGCACACACGTGGCCCACTAACCCCAGCCACTTGTAGAAAACTCTTGAATTTCCTCTTTTCACTTATAAATAATTTTCAAAAACGTCTTTTACTTTTACTTCTTCAAACTTTTTTACAACATTGCCTCACATTTTCTTCTCACCGTCTTTTCTTCCAAGAACACTCCTCCAACACTCATCATGGCTGAGGTAAGATCCCAGAAACAGAAAACCCAGTCTCATCAACAAACCTCTTCTTCCACCCTTCCCCCTTTTGCTGCTCTGAGTGGACCGAAGGTGGTAAAGAATCAGCAACTCGCGCGAGAGCCTCTACTGGAGGAGAAATGCCATATCTACGAATCCCAGGTAATCATACCCGTTACTATCGCGGATAAACCGCTTGCCATGTCCGGGCCTCTATCCCTCTCAGGTTTAAACTATTCCAATTTGAATGAGTTTTTTCCCTCTTATCGAAAAACCAAACCCCTAGGGCAAAAAGACTCCCAAAAGGTTCCCTCGGATAATCCAGATAGCTTGGATGTTTATAATGTGGATCTCAAGTATCTCCACGATGGCGCAAGATTATTTAGGGCTACGCCATATTTCAAGGATTCTGAACTCTACCTCAACTGGTTGAAGAAGGTAGAAAAGGCAAAAACTCAAGACTGGAAAGATATGGGCATCTATGACCTTATTATGATGTCGAAAGTAGGTCCCAACTACTGCCCTCTGATGTTGGTTGCGTCTTTGTTCTTTTGGGACAACACACATTACACTTTTCATCTTCCATGTGGGATGATGACGGCTACTTTGTTCGATATTGCTGCTATTGTAGGATTGAAACCTCATGGACTGGTGTAATACCCCAAATTTTGCCCTAAGATTTGTCGTCGCATTTCATTGCATTTTTCTTGCATTTAATCAATTACTAACAAATTTGTGTAGTCGTTTGACTTTTTGCAGGTAAATATCATATGGCATGCATTTTTTTCTAAAAAGTAAAAATGGCACAATTGGCAAGAGAACATGTGTAAGGAGTTGTGAGTGTGAGAGGTTGAGAGTTCGAATCTCACCTTTGTCACTTTTTTGTTTTTTATTATTTTTACTCTAAATTTTTCTATCTTTCATTAAAAAATAAAAAAATAGTTTTTATTATTATTTAATTATTATTTTCGTATTTTAATTAAATCATTTTTTTAAAATATTATTTTTTTTCACTTTTTTCTAAATTATTCATAAAAATATCCAAAAAAATCATAAAATAAAAAATATTGAAAATTTTTTTGTTCTTTTTATAATATTTTTGATTTTAGGAATCAATAGGATTATTAGTTTTTATTTTAAGTTTATTTTAATTATTTCAAATTATTTAAATTTTATTTTTTTTCTTAACTAATTATTTAGTTTGGGCTTTAAAATGGGCTTTAGGGACATTATTGGCAATTTGGTGTTAACCCTAATTTGTTCCCTATATATACATGTGTTGCCTTGTTGAAAAAAAAAAGGTGGTCGTTCCCACAACTCGTCAGAAGGATTGGAGCTCTCCAGTGTTCCCTTATTCAAACCTTTTTCATATTTATCGAAGCAAACCTCCGCTTCGTAGGTTAAATTACTAAATCTTTTGCCTTTTCATGTTTATGTGCATATTTTGCCATGTTAATGTGTTTAGGTCCGTTAAATTATTAAACCTTTTGTTTTTTTATGTTTATGTGCATATTTTGCCATGTTAATCTCCATGTGTGTTTAGGTCCGTAGATTTTAATATCAAAACCCTTTTTTATCAAAACCTTTTTTTAAAATCAAAACCCTTTTTTTTATTTATTATTAAAACCTTTTTTTTAGTAAGACCTTTTTTAAAAACTGAAAAGCCTTTTTGTTCCGAAGAAAAAAAAACCTTTTTGTTCCCAAAAACCTTTTCCCAAAAAAACTGAAAAGCATTTTCCCAAAAAAACTGAAAAGCCTTTTTTTGGATGAAAAGCCTTTTTTGTTCTAAAAAAAACTGAAAAGACTTTTCCTCCAAAAAAAACTTTTTTTTATAATTTAAACTTAATTTTTTTTTATAATTTTAACTTAAATATTTTTTATTAAAAAATTAAAACCTTTTTTTTATAATTAAAATATTAAAAAAAATTAAAACCTTTTCGTAAGGAACTCCTGATGTTTGATGTTTGTCGTGTCATTTTATGTACCTTTTATTACTTTTCTTTCCTTGGGCATTTCATGTGCATGCTCGAGGTTGAGATGTGCTTGTGGTGGCCACAGCCCCACACTATTTTCCTCCCTCACTTCATTCTAAGTGTCATTACATATTTTCATATTCTTCATGTTTTCAGAAATGTTTCTTTGTTTCTTTATACCTTCTGCCTTTATTACTTTTCTTATTTCTGTACCTTAATTATTCCTCCATATAATGATTTGTCATATTTTCACATTTTTTTACAGTTTTATCCTTCCGAAGGATTAGGTCCAGCCTTTTGGCCGCCGAGTCAATAGCCTTACCCCTTTAATGGATCAAACCCTGTTTAGCCTAGGTGTCCCGCCGTGGGCAAAATTGCTTTCATCCTAGTGTTAGGCCAAAAGAGTCGTCGTACTCTGTTTTAAGGTTTTCCGCCGTGGAATCCCTAATTTAACCCTATTTTAATTTTAATTAACATTTTTTAACATAGAGATTGGAGTCTCTGAACAAACTTTGGCCACAGTCAAGACGTTTCTAACCTCCCTTTTGAGGGGAACTACAGTTACTCTGATTCCATTCCCGCAACAGAAAATGGCGACTTCACTGGGGAGTCCTAACTATTGAGGGTTATCCCTATTTTGTTTATTTTTCTTTATATATTTTTTTTATTATATATTTTGCTCACTTGTATGTATATATTGGGGTACCTTACTTGGAGTTACTGTGTTGTGAGATAAGTCCTACACCCGGACTTGAGCGACCTTATGATAGGATGGCTGATATATTCGACGAGGCTTATAGGGAGTGAGTCCCGACTAAGCTAAATCGAGAATCACCGCTCAGTTGAGACACTTTCGAAAATGGTTCGGTTGATCGAGTGTAGTCGTGAGAACTTTTACCGTTATCGATTGGAGTCTGTGATACTGGGAACCGTAGTACCTTTACACCATCTTGGCCTTATCTAGGACGTAGTGCGGGAACTATGTGGGAGTAGTCCTACAATGGTTGCTACGCGATACTACACTCGAACGAGGTTCTCTTGAGAATATTATCGACCCTTGAGTCAGTCGAGAAGTTGATAATATCCAAAAGATGGGCTGATGACTTTGGGCACTTTTTAGAACCCTTGTTCTGCAGGTACAATTAACCTATAGTACACACCACTTTGGGAAGGGTAGACCTTGACTCCATTCATTGTTCCTCTAAAATTAGGACCTTTGTTTGCTTATGTGCGTTTGTGCTTTGCATCCATAAAGCATCATATCATTTCTAGTTTCAAGGAATTCAAAAGTCCTTTGCAAATTCAAGAAGTCCTACATTTTAAAGTCTAACAGCTTTTCTCACTTTCCTAAAAGGGAATGTTTGCAATCGACCGTTGAAATTCTTGAGACCATTGCATGGCATTAGCATCACATTTTTTCATTGCATTTATCCCCCAGTTTCTCCTTCTTGGTCCTATCGTCTTCTAGTGTACCTTTGAGTCGTCAAGCTGATTCCTCGACACAGATATCAGACCAGAAACGGAACAGGAGTCACTTTGATCCTATTCTCATGACTTACACAGAGCTATATCCTGACTTAGTCCGGAAAGGACTGATTACTACAAAGGATTTACCACCTCCTCTTAATCCTCCGGCTGGATTTAGGGCTGATCTCCATTGTGCTTCCCATGAGGGTGCCCCAGGCCATGACTTGGAGCATTGTTTTGCATTGAAGGCTAGAGTATGTGAATTGGTTAGAACTGGAATACTTGATTTTACAGACAGTCATCCGGATGTTCAAAAAAATCCCTTGCCAGTACATCAGAAATGAAGTTTTGTCACTAGGCCTTTTGTTTCTCGTTGTTTGCATTTTCCTTATTTTGTTTAAGTTGTTTGCTTTCAATTATGTTTGTACTTTCATTAATGAAATAAGCATTGCGACTTTTGATTCAATTCATTTCCGTCCATTTATTTGCATCTTTATTCTTTATTTTTCAAATGTTTACTTCTTGTCCAAAATTGTGATATGCTAAGATCGGAGGGAGGATGACGAAAATGTTATACCCATAACTGCTGTCAGTATGCTTTCAATTAAACCTTGTTGACGATGTAAGGCATTGTTTCAATTTCCAAACACTGGAGAAATAAGGAAGTTAATCCCTCGTCACCCCCTTCGGGCCTAGAAGTTGGAGTTTCTTTCGTTACAAAAAACTCACAATTTTAACCTTGGGATGGGTAGTTCTCAGTTAACTTGGTTGTGTGTTCATACGATACACCTTTCATTAACAAATTTTCCTTTGCACACGTCAAATAAGTGTCGAAGATGTTTTCTAATCAAAAGGTCGATGATGGTTCACCGTAATCATTAAAATCAAACAGTCACTTTCCTTCACACAAAAAAATAATATAAAAAAATCAAAAGAAGCCCGCTAAGTCAAAACCTATGAAGGAGACTTAGGCAAAACTGGGGCATTGTCATACCCTAAATTTGCCCGCCAACTTTTGTAAATATTTTTGCTTTTTTTCACTTAATTTCATGCCGTCTAGACACGTGTCCACTTTGAGCGTTTTTCAAATCTTGATTTATTTTGCCTGATGGGAGCGCTACACGTGGCCTAAGGGCATTTTCGTAAATATTTCAATCCTTTTTAATTTCTCTTTTTCCTTGCAAATATTACTATTTTGTTCTTTTTTTATTTTTATCACCTATTTAATTTAATTAGATGTAGAATTTTGTTTTATTATATTTTTAGAATTAGAATAGTTATTTATTTTTCCTTTAGAATAGATTTTATTTTAATAGTTTTTAAATAGATTTTTAAATAGATAGTTTGTAATTAATTTAGAATTAGAATTTGCTTAGATTTAATTTAATATTTTTTAGATTTATTTTTATTTTAATATGATTTTTAGAAAATAGTCTTTAATAGATTAGAATTTAGATTTTATTTTAAATAGGATTTTAATATTATTTTTTATTAGAAATATTTTTTATTTATTTAGAATAGAAATAGATTATTTTTATAGCATAGATTTAATTTGTTTTTAGAATTATTTTAATATTAGAATTAATTAGATTTGATTTAATGTTAGAGATATTTTAGGATTTTAGAATTAAGTTAGTAATGTTAGAGATATTTTAGGATTTTAGAATTAAGTTAGTAATGTTAGAGATATTTTAGGATTTTAGAATTAAGTTAGTAATGTTAGAGATATTTTAGGATTTAAATAGTTTTTAGATTTTGATTTTTTTATTCTAGAGTTTTAACCGTTTTTAATTTTATTAGAATTAGTTTTTATTTTAAATAGATTTAATTATATAGTTTAGAATTTAGTTTAAATAGGTTTTTTCATATTGTTTTAAATAGAAATAGTTTTTTTTTATTTTAATTAGAAGTAGTTTTTATTTATTTATTTATTAACTTGTTAAGAATAGTTTATTTTTTTTAGATTATAGATTTTTTAAGAGTTAATAGTTTTTAGAATTATTTTTATTTTTTTTAAGATAGAAATTAGTTCTAATTATTAGTTCTTTATAGAATATTTTTATGATCTCTTTTACTAATTAATTATTTATTTATTTATTATTAATTAAATTTTAACTAGGATATAATTATTTTCTTTATTTATCCATGTAGATTAATTTAATAGAGTTTAAAATAGGTTTTTAATTATTAGTTTATAGAATGTTTTTTTATTAATTGTTTTTCTAATATTGGTAGAAATAGATTGTTACGTAGCATTAATCTTTTTTTTTTTTAATAGATTTATTTAGATTAATTTTTATTAATTAGGATTTTATTATTAGTATTAATTTAATTAATAGTTGTTTCATTTAGGATTGATTATTAGAATAGAATTATTAGTTTTTTATTTATTTATTTAATTAGAACTTAATAATATTATGATTATTTAATTCATTAGAAAAAATTCAAAAAAAACAAAATTGTTGTGCCATGTGTCTGTATTTAAGGTACCCTAACACTATTCCTTGACCCCAACCGACAACCCTAATCTGAAAGGGCAGCCTCCAAACCTGAAGACCAACAAACCCTAGCCGCCCACCATCCTTCCAAATCATCCTCCTTCATCTTCTCAACACCACTTCCATGAATCTTCTCCGAAAATCTTACCTCCAAACCACCATTGATGAGTAACAACTTCGACCTACCCAGAAAAACCCATCAAACACTTCCAACCAACAACGAGCTTCATCAAACCCATAAATTTCATTATATGAACAAAAAACCTGCAACATAACAAACAACACCACAAACCATCGACAACCTCTGCAAAACTCACCGACAACCTCTGCAAAACTCATCGACATCCATTTCTGAAACCACTACATCCACTGTTTTCGAACCTTCAACAACCCACAAACAGGAACCAGATTCAGAAATTAGATGAAATAGAAGTGAGAAGAAGAGTGATTAAATCCGTGAGGAACGAATCAAATGACCTCCCTTCCTCCTTCGTCAAACTCATCAAGCCCAGAAATACGTTTTCAGCGGCAAAACCTATGAACCCAGAAGTTCAACAAAGCTCATCTTTAAACACCTCTCTCTTCCGTAAAAAAAATCTCCAACAAATTCATTGCCATTCTCATTAACTCAAAAACAACTTGTTTTAAATCTCAGAAAACCAAACTCTGTTCTTCGTTCAAACTCCATTCAACTTCAAACAAATCCCATAAACAAATCTCCATGAAACCCAACTCCATTCACCATAGCCCATCTTCGAAACCCTTTCCACCATTTTTCGGACCCCTTCATACCTCAACCTTCTTCATAAAACAACAATAACTCAAGCCTCCGAAACCCTTTTTTTCGTTCACCACCAAGCAATCAAACCAAACAGAGAGAGATTTAGAGGAAATGAAATAGAAAGTAGAGGAGAAACCACAAATTCGAGAGTGAAAGCATATCCCAACCTGATTTCGAGCGAGTGAAGTTGAATCTCAGATTGAAATGGAGCTCGAGAAAGGGAAGTGAGACCTGGTGCACAAACGGAGTAAGGTTGAAATGGATTCCTCCGCGATTTGCAATATCGTCGCCGTTTTGTGGCTAGTGCTTCGTTTTGGTTTCATTCTGGGGGAGGAGACTGCATTGTCGGTCCCCTTTGTTGTTGAGGATTTTTTATGTTTTTTTTCTTTCTTTTCTTTTATCTATTTTCTTTTTACTGTTGATGGTTTTGGGCTCAAGCCGTGTTCACCCGTTGGACTTCTCACACTCCCTTTCTCAGTTTACACCCTCTCCCCTGTTTTTTTAATTTTATTTTCTTTATTGATTAGATATTAATTATTTTGTAAATATTTTGTTTTATAAACAGTTAACTGACTGTTACTATATTTTGTATATATTATTTTTATATTAGTTATATATTATATATTATTTTCTTTAGTTTATATATTAGTTTTATATTATAGTTTGTATATTAATTTCAATTCTAACTTTTTATTTAGAGTATATTATATATATATATATATATATATATATATATATATATATATATATATATATATATTATTGTTTAAGCACTATTTTTATATTTAACTTCTTTTAACATTTTTATATTATATTTTTTTAGAATTATTTATATTAGACCTTTTTCTTTTTGAAGTTGAATTCTATTTCTCATTTGTTATTGAGCATTTTTTGCCTTTTAGGTCGATGACGATGCTTCCATAAATCGATTACTAAGTCAATATATTGATAAATATCGTTGGATCCGAGACCCACTTCTTTCTCTCCTCATTTTCCTATTTGTCTCGATTCTATTTTTGACTTGTGGATCGATGAAGTCTTTTTATCCGCAAGCGTCAGATTTTCGAAGTCGATAACCTTCCCGATTTCAAATCTATGGGGGATGACCATTGGGGTCATCTTCCTTACTTTGGGATCGCGATAGGCTACCTTCGATTAATCGGCATTTTGTTTGCGGTTAAGACGAGATCCCATTATTTGTGTCCCGATTCGATCAACTAACCAATATACCACTGCTTTAATTTTGTCAAATATACAACTGTTTTATTTTCAGTCATTTATATTCTTGTACATATTATATCTGTATATTATTATTATATTGTAAATATTCAACACTTGTACATTCTTCCAAAAAATACCTAATAAAATATCGTAACCATTAAAATTTAAATTGGTGGACTGTTGGTTTCATATTCTGTATATTATGTATATTATCTGTATATATCTGTCTCTGTTTTTTTATCTCTTTGGCAGGTACTCATCAATAAGGAATCAACTTACCTTTGTATTGAATTAAAAAGAGTGGGTTAAGTGTAGACTTCTCCCTCTCCGAGTGTCGAGATGCTCACTGTAGTGTGGGTGGTTTAGGCACTTGTATTTTAATACGAAGACGCTTCCACCCCTTTTCCTCCTAAAACCTCGGCTTCGCACCGAGTGCATTTTCAAAACCTCCGCTCCGCGCCGAGTACATTTTCAAAACCTTGGTTCCGTACCGAATCCATTTTCAAGCCATCTTTCAATAAATCAATTTCTCTTTGTATTGAACTAAAAATAGAGGATTGGGTGTAGACCTCTTCTTCTCCGAGTGTTGGGATGCCCACTGTAGTGAGGGTGGTCTCGATACTCGTCTTTCAATACGAAGACACGCCTTTATCCACCTCTCACTTTCACAATTTCATCCCGCGACCCTTGTCACCTAAAACCTCGGCCCCGCATCGAGTGTTTTTGCAAACTTCTTTTCTCAATAAAACTTGAATGGTCGTGGAGTGGTTAGGCGTAGGCCTTCTCCTATCCCGAGTGCTGACGTTTACCGTAGGGTTCTCTGTCGCAAAGCACTTACCATTCAAAACCAAAAACATCTTTAATAAGAGAACGAAGTTCTCTTTGCATTGAATTAAAGAGAGAGGATTGGGTGTAGACCTCTTCTTCTCCGAGCGTAGGGATGCCCACTGTAGTGAGGGTGGTTTCGACGCTCGTCTTTCAATACGAAGACGCCTCGTTCGCCACACCCTTTTATAACAAAAACTTTGAGACAATGAATTGGGTACTACCCGTAGGGGTTACTATCCGAGGACCTATCTCGCCCCAAAAACAATCTCACCAATCAAACATGACACCTTGCCTCGTATGGCGAAGACCAGTCTCCAATAGGATATGTTACGTCCGTTCTACCGCAAACAGGTACGCATAAGTCTCCTCACATGCGAGCAGCAAAACACCTAAACTGCTAGAATGCGCACGATAACATCATCCCCAAACACACCGGTTATCCGCACCGTAGACACGAACTACGTTGCTCTGATTTCTCATGCATATTGAGAATACATAGGCATAGGATTGCGATATCCTAGCGAGCACCCTTTTTTTTTCTTTTCCACCCTTTCCCAGAAAGGCATGCTACGTCCGTTCTACCGCAAACAGGTAACGCATAAGTCTCCTCACATGCGAGCAGCAATACACCTAAACTGCTAGAATGCGCACGATAGCAGCGTCTACCAAAACTCATCCGCAAACCGTAGGCCGAACTACGACTGCTCTGATTCTTTACTTCTTTCAAGTAAAGATATTAGGCACAAGGGACACAATCCTTGTCGAGCACATTCCCCTCTATATTCGTAGCCCCGAACTACGTCGACTCTGACTTTCTCACATCTATTGAGAATACGTAGGCCTAGGACCGCGAGGTCCTACCGAGTCCTTTCTTTCTATCTTCTTCCTTGTTGCCTCCTTTCTTGGTTTCTAAACCCTCTTTCTTTACCCGTTAGAACACCTTTTATAGCATAATATTTAAGTAAATAATTTCACACATCGACAAACAAATGGTTCCCATCGAGTACGATGGATGCGAGGGGTGCTAATACCTTCCCCTCGCATAACCGGCTTCCGAACCCGTTCTTGGTTGCGAGACCATCTTTTCCATTCTTTTCCTAAGGTTTTCTCGATATTTTCCTTTCCCCTCATGGGATAAATAAAGTTCGGTGGCGACTCTTCTGTCCTTTCTTTTTCGCCTCCCCGTCGTTGCACGATGCATTTTTCGAGTAGCGACAGCTGGCGACTCTGCTGGGGACCTCCTAGCGAACCAAGCCTATTTTGTTTGTCATATTTGATTTTATTTGCTTTATTTGTTTATGCTTTGATTCTCTAACCTGTTGGGTTTATTGGATGGTTTGTGAGATAAAGCTTTCTACCCGAGCTTTCGAGTATACACTAAGTTAAGAGGTGGATTCTTTCTGATTTGCGAGACTTAGGACTCGTTGAGTTGGATCGAATTCCACCGCTCAGACGAGACCCCTTTGGGATGATTATGTCTTACGTGTAGTCGTAATGGCGTCTTTTTTTCCAACTTGGGAGTCCGTGACTCTGAGGACCTTTTGTAGAACCTTATTCCGAAGGTTCCTAAAACATAACTCTGTGTTCATCCTTTGAAGGGAATACCGTCTTACGAGTAGTCGTTCTGATGGAAAACTTTTGAGGGTTAGTGCATGGGACTTTGTTTAAAGGCCTTTGGGATACCCTCTTATTAAACCAGTAGATTGCCCACCCGAGGGGAGAGATACCTTTTGTTGTTGTCTTGCAGGATCTGTGACTTTAATCCTTGATATGGATCTGTTCTCGTGTGCACTCATTGCATTGCATTGCATTTGCATAAACATCTCTGCATCATTTTGCATTTTCTTCCAAGATACCAAAAGCTTACCCATCCTCTATTCATAACCCGCAGTTGATTTCCCGACACTCCTGCTGAACTCGTGAGAGCTGTGAAGCGTTTGAAGCAAGAGGAACGTAGACGCCTTGAAGGGCCAATCAAACAAGGAAAGCCGAGTTAGCTATGTCAGAGAATGACCGCCAGAATGTTGATCCCCCACAAGGATTTACTGTAACGAATAATCCACTGTATGATCTTCCGCAAGTAAACGTTCCTACTCGACCCCAGAGGATACCAACGACTGATCCCATGGAAGAAAAGCTTCGTGCCCTTGAGGAGACAATTCAAGCTATAAGAGTGTCTGACATGCCCAGACTCGATGCTGCTGATATGTGTCTAGTGCTAGACTTGGTGATTCCTCCAAGATTCAAGATACCCAACTTTGAGAAGTACACAGGCTTTAGTTGCCCGAGGCGTCATTTGGTGATGTACTGTCGAAAAATGACCCCCTATACTCATGACGATAAGATGATGATCCACTGTTTTCAAGAAAGTCTGAGTGGGGCATCATTAGGTTGGTACACAGATTTAGAAAGGAGTCATATCCAATCGTGGAGGGACCTAGCCAGCACTTTTCTAAAGTTTTACCAGTTCAATTTGGACACTCCTCCCATCCGCATGCAGTTACAAAGCCTATCTCAGAATGAGAATGAACCCTTTAAGGGATATGCACAGCGGTGGAGAGAATTCGCAGCAAGAGTGCAACCACCACTTTCGAACAGGGAACTGATTGACATGTTCATCAACAGTTTGCAGGGCTCTTATTTTGAAAGAATGGTTGGTTGTACGCCATCAAGCTTCTCTGACCTTGTGATTGTAGGAGAGCGCCTCGAAAGTTACCTCAAAAGTGGACAAATCCAGGATGCATCAGGCAGCCAGGCCAGTGAGATTGAATCTTTCGATGATTTCCATGAGGAAGAGAAGGATGAAACCAGCGCACTCATAGCAAACGTTGAGTATTCTCACGATGTACCAACAAAACTCTATAGTCCCTCGTCTACTCAACAGGCATCATTATCAGTGCCATGTTATCCTTATGGGAAATCAGCCATGCCTAAAGCTTCGTCGCACAAGCCATGGGTCGCTCCTCATGCAAATCAACGAGCCCATGGCCGAGGTCGTCCGAATCAGCGCCGTAATCAGAATAGGCCCAGCAACAACTTGGAAAGAAGGACTGCTCCTCTTCATCCAGTCCCTATGTTGCACAGTCAGCTTCTCCCACATCTGATTCAGAACTTATTGGTGGAGCCTAAAGCTCTCGAGCCTGTGCCAGAACCTTACCCTCCTGGGTACAATCCCAATGTTCAGTGTGGATATCATGGCGGATCCGTGGGGCACTCGACTGAAGAATGCAAAGCCTTCCAAGCCAAAGTGCAACAATTGATTGACAAGGGGTACATCTCTTTTCCAGAAGGAAGTTTGGTTGTCCATGTCAACCTCTCAGCTGTCTAAGCTCAAAGATTTCAAAGGGTCATTTCCAGAAGCCAGTGGTCCAGACAGGCAGACGTTCTCAACATTGGCAGTTCTTAGGTGCTTTTATCATTTGCATCTTGTAGTTTATTTCCTGTTAATTGCTACTTGTTTTTTAAACATTGTTGTTTTGAATGGTAGTATTAATGAAGTGATTATGCATTTTCTGAATCAGTCACGTCATATTCACTCATTATTTCCACTTAGTACAAACACATACACTTTTTATCCACTCCACTTTATCACTGTTGTTTTAGCAAAGATTGAAGGGAGGATGACGAAAACGAAATACCCATAATTGTAAATCACATGCTTTCAGAAAGAATCTCGTCAATGATGTACAGGCATTGTTTCAATTCCCCTAAACACTGGAGTTATAAGGAGTTAATCCCTAGTCAACCACTTCGAGCCTAGAAGTAGGAGTTTCCTTCGGATATTCAAAACCCTTACACTCAACCTAGGGCAGGGTAGTTGTTCAGTTAATCTAATCCTGCATTCAAATCAATAAATAAAAATTCAAAAAAACCAAAAGACGGTTGTTCATCAATGACTGATGACATGGCAGTCACAACCCTCCAACAAAATCCAAAAAAAAAAAAAATCAAAAGTCTGCTAAGTCAAACACCTTAAAAGGAGACTTAGGAAAAAATCAAGGCTATCCCGATTGGATCTGACAAGCCAAATCAGTCCATGCAAAAGTTAGGGATCGAAAACAAAAGCAAAAGAGGTCCTTAAACCATCAACAAAAACAAAATAAGATTCAGTGGCCACCCAAATCAAGGGTCACTGACATCCTTCAAAAAGCAAAATAAGGTGGCTGCCATTTCAAGCAAACCTTGAAACCATCAAGCTTACACCGTCAAATAGGTGTAGAATTAACTGAACGTAGGACTGGAAGTCATCAAGAAGAAGGGGTGGGTACAAATTAACTTTGAGCCTAATATCCTTTGTTTCTATAACCGTGAGCCAGACCACGTTACAACCCTCGAAAGACCTAATTGAGTCGAGGTTTATTCTGAAAGCATACTATCGCAAGGTTGCGTAACCTGACTCCCCAGATATTTGTTAATCATCAGCTTTGGTGTCAATATCCTTGCTATATCTTTTACACCAATCAAATTAGCACAACGTTTGGACTAACGGTCCATTCGTCTCACTACCAAGACACTCAATAAACGACAATTCTTTCAAAAAACTTGCATGAACTTCGCATTAAGATTACCATTTGTGAACAAACAATTTCAATTGCAAGTCAGTAGTTGGCATCAAGGAAATTCCAACACGAAGCAATCAAGAAGGACTGGATCATTCAGCAGTCTGGATCAGTCTGAGGCAAATCCCCAAGCAATGGTCGATCATGGGGCAAATCATTTAAGAAGCGGTTGATTAAAAGTGAATTATACCAATCAGGGGCAGGCCACCCAGAGTTTCTTTGACCTGAGGATAGATCCCTCCAATGTTTAATCAGGATAAGTCAAGTCGCTTCAACGCTCTTTCAAGAGCAAGCTATTCTAAAGAGTACATTGAAGCCAACAACCACAAGAGTCGGTTAAACAACGATGAATCCTTTCGTGGTACAAACTCTGGGGCAAGCCATATTGAGGTCATCTCATGGAAAGCTACTCAAGCAAGTTCATCTTCATCAGCAACTATTGAGTTCAAAACAAGTGTCAGGGAATCACACCGCCAACTCACCCAAATAACCATAACCTTCCAAAAAGGCCTTGCTGTCATCGGATCCTTCATCCCACAGCCTAAACCTGTCACCTATCAAAACATACCGAAACCTCCAAAGTCCAGTTCTTGTCTGGCAAGCCTAAATGCCAGTCCCATCTGGTCAAACCTTTAAACCTTCAAACCAGTCCCATCTGGTCACCTTCCGTTTAACCAGTCCTCGTCTGGAAAACACAATTTCAAAGTCCAGTCCTCGTCTGGAAAACCACAAAGTCAGTTCCCGTCTGACACCAAACCTAGAAGTCAGTTCTCGTCTGACAACTTAACCTTTTGCCACCAGTTCTCGCCTGGTAAACCTCATTCCAAAGTCCAGCTCCCATCTGGCAAATCATAAAATCAGTCCTCCTTTGACAGCTTAACCTTTCGCCAACCAGTCCCATCTGGTCTACCCTCCGAATACCAGCCATCATCTGGTACTTCCAACTCAAAGTCCAATCTGCATTGGCCACCACCAAAGTCCACCCTGTCGGCACCTACATTTCTAATCACTTGTCTGCGATCATACGCATCATATGCATCATACGCATCGCATTTGACGTCATAATCATCTTGCATCATATGCATACCCAAATCATGTCATATCTCCCCAGCTCTTGCATCTTCGCATGTTAGCATTTGCATTTGCATTTCCATTCGTTATGGAATATCATTATCATCAAGCATTCGCGTATGCGAGGTCAGATCCAGGATTAATCTCGAAGATTTTCAAGATCATAATCAGCCCAGTCAGGGACAATCTCCGCAAGACCGCGGGTCTCCCCGCGAAATTCAAGAATATCAAAGCAAAATTCCGCCCAGACAGGGGCACCTTTTCAAGACCATGGGTGTATCGCATGATGTATTTCAACCCCATGGTTAATCAAATCTTCAACGACAAATTTAGCCCAGTCAGGGGCATATCATTTAAAGTCAGCGATAAGTGGCAATCTCTTCGGAGAAGCTTATCTCCCTACATCCTTTTGGGTGTCAGGTTTGTCTGTATTTCATTTCTCAAATTTTTGTTTTCCTTTTTTGGACAAATTCAGGGTCTTCTTTGTATCTAATCGACTTATACCTTGAAAGATGAATGTTGCAGTAATTCATCTTACTCGGTTTAAGCCGATTAGATAGGGGCATCTGTCATACCCTAAATTTGCCCGCCAGCTTTTGTAAATATTTTTGCTTTTTTTCACTTAATTTCATGTCGTCTAGACACGTGTCCACTTTGAGCGTTTTTCAAATCTTGATTTATTTTGCCTGATGGGAGCGCGACACGTGGCCTAAGGGCATTTTCGTAAATATTTCAATCCTTTTTAATTTCTCTTTTTCCTTGCAAATATTACTATTTTGTTCTTTTTTTATTTTTATCACCTATTTAATTTAATTAGATGTAGAATTTTGTTTTATTATATTTTTAGAATTAGAATAGTTATTTATTTTTCCTTTAGAATAGATTTTATTTTAATAGTTTTTAAATAGATTTTTAAATAGATAGTTTGTAATTAATTTAGAATTAGAATTTGCTTAGATTTAATTTAATATTTTTTAGATTTATTTTTATTTTAATATGATTTTTAGAAAATAGTCTTTAATAGATTAGAATTTAGATTTTATTTTAAATAGGATTTTAATATTATTTTTTATTAGAAATATTTTTTATTTATTTAGAATAGAAATAGATTATTTTTATAGCATAGATTTAATTTGTTTTTAGAATTATTTTAATATTAGAATTAATTAGATTTGATTTAATGTTAGAGATATTTTAGGATTTTAGAATTAAGTTAGTAATGTTAGAGATATTTTAGGATTTTAGAATTAAGTTAGTAATGTTAGAGATATTTTAGGATTTTAGAATTAAGTTAGTAATGTTAGAGATATTTTAGGATTTAAATAGTTTTTAGATTTTGATTTTTTTTATTCTAGAGTTTTAACCGTTTTTAATTTTATTAGAATTAGTTTTTATTTTAAATAGATTTAATTATATAGTTTAGAATTTAGTTTAAATAGGTTTTTTCATATTGTTTTAAATAGAAATAGTTTTTTATTTTATTTTAATTAGAAGTAGTTTTTATTTATTTATTTATTAACTTGTTAAGAATAGTTTATTTTTTTTAGATTATAGATTTTTTAAGAGTTAATAGTTTTTAGAATTATTTTTATTTTTTTTAAGATAGAAATTAGTTCTAATTATTAGTTCTTTATAGAATATTTTTATGATCTCTTTTACTAATTAATTATTTATTCATTTATTATTAATTAAATTTTAACTAGGATATAATTATTTTCTTTATTTATCCATGTAGATTAATTTAATAGAGTTTAAAATAGGTTTTTAATTATTAGTTTATAGAATGTTTTTTTTATTAATTGTTTTTCTAATATTGGTAGAAATAGATTGTTACTTAGCATTAATCTTTTTTTTTAATAGATTTATTTAGATTAATTTTTATTAATTAGGATTTTATTATTAGTATTAATTTAATTAATAGTTGTTTCATTTAGGATTGATTATTAGAATAGAATTATTAGTTTTTTATTTATTTATTTAATTAGAACTTAATAATATTATGATTATTTAATTCATTAGAAAAAATTCAAAAAAAACAAAATTGTTGTGCCATGTGTCTGTATTTAAGGTACCCTAACACTATTCCTTGACCCCAACAGACAATCCTAATCTGAAAGGGCAGCCTCCAAACCTGAAGACCAACAAACCCTAGCCGCCCACCATCCTTCCAAATCATCCTCCTTCATCTTCTCAACACCACTTCCATGAATCTTCTCCGAAAATCTTACCTCCAAACCACCATTGATGAGTAACAACTTCGACCTACCCAGAAAAACCCATCAAACACTTCCAACCAACAACGAGCTTCATCAAACCCATAAATTTCATTATATGAACAAAAAACCTGCAACATAACAAACAACACCACAAACCATCGACAACCTCTGCAAAACTCATCGACATCCATTTCTGAAACCACTACATCCACTGTTTTCGAACCTTCAACAACCCACAAACAGGAACCAGATTCAGAAATTAGATGAAATAGAAGTGAGAAGAAGAGTGATTAAATCCGTGAGGAACGAATCAAATGACCTCCCTTCCTCCTTCGTCAAACTCATCAAGCCCAGAAATACGTTTTCAGCGGCAAAACCTATGAACCCAGAAGTTCAACAAAGCTCATCTTTAAACACCTCTCTCTTCCGTAAAAAAAATCTCCAACAAATTCATTGCCATTCTCATTAACTCAAAAACAACTTGTTTTAAATCTCAGAAAACCAAACTCTGTTCTTCGTTCAAACTCCATTCAACTTCAAACAAATCCCATAAACAAATCTCCATGAAACCCAACTCCATTCACCATAGCCCATCTTCGAAACCCTTTCCACCATTTTTCGGACCCCTTCATACCTCAACCTTCTTCATAAAACAACAATAACTCAAGCCTCCGAAACCCTTTTTTTCGTTCACCACCAAGCAATCAAACCAAACAGAGAGAGATTTAGAGGAAATGAAATAGAAAGTAGAGGAGAAACCACAAATTCGAGAGTGAAAGCATATCCCAACCTGATTTCGAGCGAGTGAAGTTGAATCTCAGATTGAAATGGAGCTCGAGAAAGGGAAGTGAGACCTGGTGCACAAACGGAGTAAGGTTGAAATGGATTCCTCCGCGATTTGCAATATCGTCGCCGTTTTGTGGCTAGTGCTTCGTTTTGGTTTCATTCTGGGGGAGGAGACTGCATTGTCGGTCCCCTTTGTTGTTGAGGATTTTTTATGTTTTTTTTCTTTCTTTTCTTTTATCTATTTTCTTTTTACTGTTGATGGTTTTGGGCTCAAGCCGTGTTCACCCGTTGGACTTCTCACACTCCCTTTCTCAGTTTACACCCTCTCCCCTGTTTTTTTAATTTTATTTTCTTTATTGATTAGATATTAATTATTTTGTAAATATTTTGTTTTATAAACAGTTAACTGACTGTTACTATATTTTGTATATATTATTTTTATATTAGTTATATATTATATATTATTTTCTTTGGTTTATATATTAGTTTTATATTATAGTTTGTATATTAATTTCAATTCTAACTTTTTATTTAGAGTATATTATATATATATATATATATATATATATATATATATATATATATATATTATTGTTTAAGCACTATTTTTATATTTAACTTCTTTTAACATTTTTATATTATATTTTTTTAGAATTATTTATATTAGACCTTTTTCTTTTTGAAGTTGAATTCTATTTCTCATTTGTTATTGAGCATTTTTTGCCTTTTAGGTCGATGACGATGCTTCCATAAATCGATTACTAAGTCAATATATTGATAAATATCGTTGGATCCGAGACCCACTTCTTTCTCTCCTCATTTTCCTATTTGTCTCGATTCTATTTTTGACTTGTGGATCGATGAAGTCTTTTTATCCGCAAGCGTCAGATTTTCGAAGTCGATAACCTTCCCGATTTCAAATCTATGGGGGATGACCATTGGGGTCATCTTCCTTACTTTGGGATCGCGATAGGCTACCTTCGATTAATCGGCATTTTGTTTGCGGTTAAGACGAGATCCCATTATTTGTGTCCCGATTCGATCAACTAACCAATATACCACTGCTTTAATTTTGTCAAATATACAACTGTTTTATTTTCAGTCATTTATATTCTTGTACATATTATATCTGTATATTATTATTATATTGTAAATATTCAACACTTGTACATTCTTCCAAAAAATACCTAATAAAATATCGTAACCATTAAAATTTAAATTGGTGGACTGTTGGTTTCATATTATGTATATTATGTATATTATCTGTATATATCTGTCTCTGTTTTTTTATCTCTTTGGCAGGTACTCATCAATAAGGAATCAACTTACCTTTGTATTGAATTAAAAAGAGTGGGTTAAGTGTAGACTTCTCCCTCTCCGAGTGTCGAGATGCTCACTGTAGTGTGGGTGGTTTAGGCACTTGTATTTCAATACGAAGACGCTTCCACCCCTTTTCCTCCTAAAACCTCGGCTTCGCACCGAGTGCATTTTCAAAACCTCCGCTCCGCGCCGAGTACATTTTCAAAACCTTGGTTCCGTACCGAATCCATTTTCAAGCCATCTTTCAATAAATCAATTTCTCTTTGTATTGAACTAAAAATAGAGGATTGGGTGTAGACCTCTTCTTCTCCGAGTGTTGGGATGCCCACTGTAGTGAGGGTGGTCTCGATACTCGTCTTTCAATACGAAGACACGCCTTTATCCACCTCTCACTTTCACAATTTCATCCCGCGACCCTTGTCACCTAAAACCTCGGCCCCGCATCGAGTGTTTTTGCAAACTTCTTTTCTCAATAAAACTTGAATGGTCGTGGAGTGGTTAGGCGTAGGTCTTCTCCTATCCCGAGTGCTGACGTTTACCGTAGGGTTCTCTGTCGCAAAGCACTTACCATTCAAAACCAAAAACATCTTTAATAAGAGAACGAAGTTCTCTTTGCATTGAATTAAAGAGAGAGGATTGGGTGTAGACCTCTTCTTCTCCGAGCGTAGGGATGCCCACTGTAGTGAGGATGGTTTCGACGCTCGTCTTTCAATACGAAGACGCCTCGTTCGCCACACCCTTTTATAACAAAAACTTTGAGACAATGAATTGGGTACTACCCGTAGGGGTTACTATCCGAGGACCTATCTCGCCCCAAAAACAATCTCACCAATCAAACATGACACCTTGCCTCGTATGGCGAAGACCAGTCTCCAATAGGATATGTTACGTCCGTTCTACCGCAAACAGGTACGCATAAGTCTCCTCACATGCGAGCAGCAAAACACCTAAACTGCTAGAATGCGCACGATAACATCATCCCCAAACACACCGGTTATCCGCACCGTAGACACGAACTACGTTGCTCTGATTTCTCATGCATATTGAGAATACATAGGCATAGGATTGCGATATCCTAGCGAGCACCCTTTTTTTTCTTTTCCACCCTTTCCCAGAAAGGCATGCTACGTCCGTTCTACCGCAAACAGGTAACGCATAAGTCTCCTCACATGCGAGCAGCAATACACCTAAACTGCTAGAATGCACACGATAGCAGCGTCTACCAAAACTCATCCGCAAACTGTAGGCCGAACTACGACTGCTCTGATTCTTTACTTCTTTCAAGTAAAGATATTAGGCACAAGGGACACAATCCTTGTCGAGCACATTCCCCTCTATATTCGTAGCCCCGAACTACGTCGACTCTGACTTTCTCACATCTATTGAGAATACGTAGGCCTAGGACCGCGAGGTCCTACCGAGTCCTTTCTTTCTATCTTCTTCCTTGTTGCCTCCTTTCTTGGTTTCTAAACCCTCTTTCTTTACCCGTTAGAACACCTTTTATAGCATAATATTTAAGTAAATAATTTTACACATCGACAAACAAATGGTTCCCATCGAGTACGATGGATGCGAGGGGTGCTAATACCTTCCCCTCGCATAACCGGCTTCCGAACCCGTTCTTGGTTGCGAGACCATCTTTTCCATTCTTTTCCTAACGTTTTCTCGATATTTTCCTTTCCCCTCATGGGATAAATAAAGTTCGGTGGCGACTCTTCTGTCCTTTCTTTTTCGCCTCCCCGTCGTTGCACGATGCATTTTTCGAGTAGCGACAGGCATCCCGCTGACTGTAAACTCTAAAATAAACAGTTCAGGCAAAATTTAGGGATAATACAAAGAGATTTTTAAATCCTTATCTTGAAAATCCTCAATGTCAAAACAATCAAATGTTATAGGGGAGTAGTGGCTGCCTTTTCATAGGTCCCTTTGACTTCTGAGTCATCATTGCTACGATCAATGAAATCCCTAACTTATGGGAACCTGAATGCATAGTATGAGTTAACTGAGCATAGGACTGAAGATCATCACGTAGATTGGGTGGGTACAAATAAATTTTGAGCCTTTATCTTTTGTTTCATAAACCGTGAACCAGGCCACATTACAACCCTCAAAAGACCTAACTGAAACAGGGTTATTTTGAAAGTATACTACAACAAGGTTGCGTAACCTGACTCCAAAAGATCCTTGCGAATCATTTATTTTGGCAATACACTTTTATTTTAAACTTTGAGTGTCTTGAACCGCCTTGTTCTGACTAACGACTCATGTATTTTCCATCATTCAAAAATAATTTTTCAAAAATCGCATGAACTTTGCATTACCATGTTTGTATGAATATTTTTGTTTGCAAACTGGCTTTCCTCTAAGGAATTTTCAAACAATGAGAAACTTGGTCAAGTGATCTTATCAGGGGCAAGTTCCTTTTACATCTTGTCAAAGAATTAGTTTAAGATTTGTTCAAGGCAATATCTTCTCAGATTTGGTTTATCCAGAGAATTGTTCAAGACTCAGACTGGGGCAAGCCCTCCGAGGATACAGCAAAACAGTCGATTCCACGAATCAGACAGCTGAAGCAATTATCAATTCATTTGACCTGGGGCAGTTTACTTGCATAATCCCCAAGCAGTTATTCATCATTCCTACAGTGACTATCAACTTGATACAGTTTAACAGAATGACAGTGATCTCCGTGTTGAGGAATCAATCCTCCAGTTTTGTCATCTCACCGAAAGAGTCGAGCCTTGTCGTCGACGTCTGTATTTGCATTTGATCATATGTCATAGAATAATTCCTATACATGTGCATATCTTGGGTGCTTTATTCCCCATTTACATTTCTATCTTGGGTGCTTTATTCCCCATTTACATTTCTATCTTGGGTGCTTTACTCCCCATTTACATTTCTATCTTGGGTGCTTTATTCCCCATTTACATTTCTATCTTGGGTGCTTTACTCCCCATTTACATTTTTATCTTGGGTGCTTTACTCCCTATTTACATTTTTATCTTGGGTGTTTTACTCCCCATTTACATTTTTATCTTGGGTGCTTTACTCCCCATTTACATTTTTATCTTGGGTGCTTTACTCCCTATTTACATTTTTATCTTGGGTGTTTTACTCCCCATTTACATTTTTATCTTGGGTGATTTACTCCCCATTTACATTTTTTATCTTGGGTGCTTTACTCCCCATTTACATGTCTATCTTGGGTGCTTTACTCCCCATTTACCTTCTATCCTTAGGTGTTTTATCCCCCATGTACCTTTTATCCCGGGTGTTTTATTCCCCGTTTACCAGATATTCCTGGGTTTACCTAACATCATGGTGTTTTACCCCCATTTACTTTTTTTTTCCCTGAGGTCGTGTTTTACTCGCGTCTTACCTTGTGGGCAAAATTTATTTACTTGGCATCATGGGTGTTTTATCCCCATTTGCGTTTTTCTCCTGAGCTCGTGTTTTACCCGCGTCTTACCTTGCAGACAATTTCTAATTTACTTGGCACCTATCAACAATTCTGTGTCGTGTCTATCCGACGTTCTTCCAGATATGACATGTCTTCTTCCCTAGTGCAATTCCTCGATGGGTCATCCCCTGTGATGTTGTTTCGTCTGTATCCGTGCATTTGTCATTTTCATCATACGCATCATATCAGATTTAGCATTATAGTTCGTTTTGTTTTGTCCATATCATTGCATAGCACTGCGTCTAAAGGCAAAATTTTCGGTTATCTGTATTTAAATCCCTCCACCATGATTTCTCGAGTCTCCGTTGCTCAAATCACCCGGTGAAGTTATTTAAATAGGGGCAACTGTAATACCCCAAATTTTGCCCTAAGATTTGTCGTCGCATTTCATTGCATTTTTCTTGCATTTAATCAATTACTAACAAATTTGTGTAGTCGTTTGACTTTTTGCAGGTAAATATCATATGGCATGCATTTTTTTCTAAAAAGTAAAAATGACACAATTGACAAGAGAACATGTGTAAGGAGTTGTGAGTGTGAGAGGTTGAGAGTTCGAATCTCACCTTTGTCACTTTTTTGTTTTTTATTATTTTTACTCTAAATTTTTCTATCTTTCATTAAAAAATAAAAAAATAGTTTTTTATTATTATTTAATTATTATTTTCGTATTTTAATTAAATCATTTTTTTAAAATATTATTTTTTTTCACTTTTTTCTAAATTATTCATAAAAATATCCAAAAAATCATAAAATAAAAAATATTGAAAATTTTTTTGTTCTTTTTATAATATTTTTTATTTTAGGAATCAATAGGATTATTAGTTTTTATTTTAAGTTTATTTTAATTATTTTAAATTATTTAAATTTTATTTTTTTTCTTAACTAATTATTTAGTTTGGGCTTTAAAATGGGCTTTAGGGACATTATTGGCAATTTGGTGTTAACCCTAATTTGTTCCCTATATATACATGTGTTGCCTTGTTGAAAAAAAAAGGCGGTCGTTCCCACAACTCGTCAGAAGGATTGGAGCTCTCCAGTGTTCCCTTATTCAAACCTTTTTCACATTTATCGAAGCAAACCTCCGCTTCGTAGGTTAAATTACTAAATCTTTTGCCTTTTCATGTTTATGTGCATATTTTGCCATGTTAATGTGTTTAGGTCCGTTAAATTATTAAACCTTTTGCTTTTTTATGTTTATGTGCATATTTTGCCATGTTAATGTCCATGTGTGTTTAGGTCCGTAGATTTTAATATCAAAACCCTTTTTTATCAAAACCTTTTTTTAAAATCAAAACCCTTTTTTTATTTATTATTAAAACCTTTTTTTTAGTAAGACCTTTTTTAAAAACTGAAAAGCCTTTTTGTTCCGAAGAAAAAAAAAACCTTTTTGTTCCCAAAAACCTTTTCCCAAAAAAACTGAAAAGCATTTTCCCAAAAAAACTGAAAAGCCTTTTTTTGGATGAAAAGCCTTTTTTGTTATAAAAAAAAACTGAAAAGACTTTTCCTCCAAAAAAAACTTTTTTTTATAATTTAAACTTAATTTTTTTTTATAATTTTAACTTAAATATTTTTTATTAAAAAATTAAAACCTTTTTTTTATAATTAAAATATTAAAAAAATTAAAACCTTTTCGTAAGGAACTCCTGATGTTTGATGTTTGTCGTGTCATTTTATGTACCTTTTATTACTTTTCTTTCCTTGGGCATTTCATGTGCATGCTCGAGGTTGAGATGTGCTTGTGGTGGCCACAGCCCCACACTATTTTCCTCCCTCACTTCATTCTAAGTGTCATTACATATTTTCATATTCTTCATGTTTTCAGAAATGTTTCTTTGTTTCTTTATACCTTCTGCCTTTATTACTTTTCTTATTTCTGTACCTTAATTATTCCTCCATATAATGATTTGTCATATTTTCACATTTTTTTACAGTTTTATCCTTCCGAAGGATTAGGTCCAGCCTTTTGGCCGCCGAGTCAATAGCCTTACCCCTTTAATGGATCAAACCCTGTTTAGCCTAGGTGTCCCGCCGTGGGCAAAATTGCTTTCATCCTAGTGTTAGGCCAAAAGAGTCGACGTACTCTGTTTTAAGGTTTTCCGCCGTGGAATCCCTAATTTAACCCTATTTTAATTTTAATTAACATTTTTTAACATAGAGATTGGAGTCTCTGAACAAACTTTGGCCACAGTCAAGACGTTTCTAACCTCCCTTTTGAGGGGAACTACAGTTACTCTGATTCCATTCCCGCAACAACTGGCTTACGACCCTGAAGTTGATAGCCAAGACACTATCGGTTTCTCAACCATCAAACATACTTATACCCATTTCATCAACCATTATCATGATAAAAATAATGCCGCCGAGGAACATATAGTCTTTTTGGCCATGTGGTTGTGTCGTTGCATTTTCTGTACTAAATCCTTGCAGGTGGCGCGAAAATACTTAACACTGGCGAACCAGCTACATGCCAAGAGAGACATATGTTTGAGCGAAATGATCCTTGCAAGTCTATACGAAGCCTTAAGCGAAAGTTCCGGCAAACTGAAGGACCCTGAGAATAACGGCAATTTGGTAATGTCGGGGCCGTTTTGGTTACTTCAATTGTGGTTAAACGCCACTTTTGAAGGCAGCCTACCAAATAAAGGTGAAGTTGATGAAGGTTCTCCTTCAATCTCTGGAAGACAAGTCGAATGGCCCCGCTTAGTTCAGCTTACCCCCAGCGAAGAAGGGCAAACACTTCGAGCCAACTTCTCAGGCTTCGTCCAGATGTTCGCGAAGCACCATGTCTTCACACCTGGGATGGCTCCCTTCGCAGAACGGAAACGTGGCCCTGAATGGTTCATTAGGCCTTTCCCAGCTTTTCTCAAGAGACAAGAGGAATCAAAGCTGATTTGGGAGCGATTCCTTACGCCTCGACTATTTGTCCACAAACTCAATCTGACAAGAGGGAAAGCTTCCCTGATAGCTTACCAACCAAATCTTGTGTCGAGACAATTTGGACTTATCCAAACCCTACCTAGGTGTTTATACAAGAAAAAAATCCCACATTCTGCTTTCACACCACATCGTTAATCCCATCGAATGTTCGACCCAATTGGCGCGTCATGCCCATAAATCCTTACTTACCCCACTCTATTTTGAACCTTCTTATTTCTGTTCCCCAAAATTTTATAACTGGTGGTCCAGACATTATTCTTTTGAATTTCTTGATGCTGCCAGTCTTACTCGAATGATTGATCAAGCTTTCATTGATGTGCAGGAAAAAACCAAGAAAGGTAGGTCCACTCACATAAAAGAGATACAAGCCTTCCAAAAATATTTTGAAATTGCTTATCGACCGGATGATATTAGTCGAACCGTCCACGAGGCTGCTTTCACTTTGAGGGAAAAATTTCTAAAAAAGATGGAGAATTTAAAAATTCATTCTTCCATCCCCCGTGAGAAACGGTATGAGATGGCTTTCAAATTATTTCCCCCTAAGGTTCCTCGATTGCCATCTGCTGATTTTGGAGTGGCCCTTGCCCCTCCATTCCCAGATTGGTTCATCTGTGAGGATCCTATAAAAATCATCAGACAGCAGTCGAAGCCTAAAGCACAGTGGGTGGTTCCGACTAAGCATACCGTCGATACTTTCAAAGGGCACCTACATATTAATATCGAAGATGTTCGCATCGAATCCGACATTCTCAAAGGTTGATTCTCCTTCGTTTTAAACCTTTTAAACAACGCTTTATCATTACTAACAGGTGGCACTGTCATTTGTCTTTTGCAGCTGCTCCAAAAAAGACCGCCATCTCGGTGAAGACTGACAGTTCCGTCGAGGGTCAGAAGGTAATATTAATGCACCATCTTAATCTTTTCAACATTCCGGGTTTTTAGAAAGCCTAACACTTTCCTAATGCTTTTCAGGTAAGCCGGAAACCCCCTACCCCTCAGAGAAAAATAAAGAGGGGCGCCAACCTAATCATCATCGACTCAGAAGACGAAGATGGTTCTCCTCAAGAGGAGGTTCCAATGAAAAGGCGGCGAAAGGTTGTCTGCGGTCTCGACGCCACTGACTCAGATCCTCCATCGACTCAAATCCCTGAATCACAAGATCAACGTGTAGACCTTGGTAAGGCTTCTGTCGGAAGTACCCCAATTCCTCAAACTGCTGCTGTTGAAAGCGACAATTCCAGTCCGGCTGACGAAGGCCCGAAGGTCCAACTCTTATCTTCGACTGCTTTCTGTCTGAATTTCAAACTACTTTTGGACTCTTTTTCTCATGTTTAGATTCCTTTCTTTTCAGCCTGACGTTGTGATGACGGAAAACATCCCAACTACATCTCTTCTTGAGGCCTATCCTTTGAACATCGAGGTGAGCCCACCTACCGTCCTTCCTCGAACTTAGGTTCTGGTGTGATTTCTGTTGGGGAAATCAATAAACCTGAGACCCATGTGGTTCCTCTGCTTTCTCCTTTAAAAACTGTCACCCAACAATCTCAGACCGAAGGGTCTGATCATGACGAGGGGAACAATTCCCAGAATCCCATTGAAACAGGTGAAGAAGCGAACTTCTTGGATGAGAGCGAAAATCCTGCTGATGGTTCACCTCAGGGAACCACAATGGAGGTTGATGATAAACCTGTGGAGGAAAGGGGTACGACAGATGGAGGCATGCATCAATCTGAATTGGAAGAGTCAAGTGAAGAAGACGTCGAAGAAGACGAGGACGAGGATACCACCAACGCTGCCCCAATTAAAGAAACTGCTGTCGAGAATCCTCCTATCCAGCAGGCCAAGCCTGTTGAGACAACTCCAATTGCTCCTGCCAGCACCCCCGCAAAAGTAGAAGCGATGCCTGCCAAAAGTGCAACAGATCTTACCGCAGCAGAACTTGAGGCTCTAAAAGCGTCTGACCGTCGTCAATACATCCAACTCCTCATTCGTAGGCGAAATAGTTCCTCAGGCAGATCCCAAAGCACTTCAACCTCTGAAGGTCCGACTTCAACTCCAATCAATAGTGCTCTTGAGAAAGTAAAGGATAATATCTTCAAAGGGGACCTCTTTTCTCTTTTGCAAATGGGTCCAGTTCATTACCTTTCTTTGAAAACTCTCCTACAGCAAGTGGACCTTCAATCGATCTCCGCTGAGGCTGCGGCCGTAATCCAAGAAGTTGGGAAGTTGATCGACCAGGTTCATACTGACTTTGGGCTCTTGCCTCAGTTCGACAAGGATATATCTGAAAAGTCAGGTACTGAGGCTGCTGCTTGGTCTGCCGTTGCGGATTGTGAAGACAAAATTGCAGCGCTGGAGGAGCAAAAGGCCAAGAACCAACAAGAGATTACTGAGAACGAAACGAACATCGCTTGCTGGGAGCGTAAGATCACAAAACTTCGCAGCAAGATAGATAAAGCTCAGAAGAGGAATGCTAAACTGTCTTCCTTCGATGATTCTTCCTTGTCGACAGAGCTTGATCATGCCATCCTTTTAGCCGAGGAGGCTCGACAACTTGAGGCTGATATTGCGCAACTGAAAAACGATAAAGCCTCTTGCCAGAGTCGTCTCGATGCCCAGAAAGCAAGCTACATCAAGATGAAGTCTAACCTTCCTTTTTAGATTTCTGGACTGTTTAATATTTATTTTCTGGCCTTTGTAAGCCATGTCTCTATTGCTGTACTCGAAAAGACTAAGCCATTTTTGGCACATTTTATTGATGCCATGTATGGCCCTGCTTATTAGTTTTATATTACTCTGTCGAAATGTTTACCTCTTGCAGCGCTGGTTTGTATTTTTTCAAATACTTACCGTTTACTTTCAAGATTCGTTTATCATTGCTAAGTTCCTCGACTTCGTATGCCCCATTCAAGAAGACTTTTGAGATTTGAAACGGTCCTTCCCATTTCAGGGACCATTTGCCTAGTGTCCTGACCTTTCGATCCATCGGCAGGATTACCCTCCAAACTAAATCTCCAATCAAAAAGGTCTTTGCTTTGACTCTTTTGTTATAGGATTTCTTCACTCTTTTCTTTTGTCTTCTTAAAAGTTCCAACGCTCTTAACCTTTCCTCGTCTAAATCCACTAACTCGTCGAGCATCATGTCCCAATAGATCTCACGGGGAATTTCGTGATGCCTCTGAATCCTGGCTGACTGCACAACGACTGGTAATACTGCATCATGGCCAAAAGTCAGTCGATAAGGTGTAGTGTTGGTAGCTTCTTTGGGGGGATGTTCGACATGCCCATAGGACCTGGTCTAGGGTTTTATGCCAGTTTTTTGGCTTACCCCCTACTTGCTTTTTTATCATTCCAATTACTACCTTATTCGCTGCCTCGACCTGGCCATTGGCCTGGGCGTAGTAAGGGGTCGAAGTAAGGAGTTTGAATCCCATTTCTCTGGAAAACTCTTGCATTTTCCGACCGGTAAAGACTGATCCTTAATCTGTTGTTATTTTTTCTAGCACACCAAATCTAAAGATAATGTGTTTTTGAATAAATTCAATCACATCGTCTTGGTCTACTTTTGGCAGGGGTACCGCCTCGACTCATTTGGTGAAGTAGTCTATCCCCACCAAGATGAACATCTGGTTTTTCGAGGATGCGGGTCGTATTTCTCCTATTAGGTCCAAAGCCCATCCTCTGAATGACCATGGATTAATTATGGAGTGCAACTCCCTTGCCGGAACATGTTGTATACCAGCATGTATTTGGCACTCCTGGCAGCCTTTGGCAAATTCGATACAATCTTTCAGCATTGTAGGCCAATATAGACCTTGGCGAAACAGTAGCCACTTCATCTTCTGGCCTACCTGGTGTGCCCCGCATGCTCCACTATGAACTGACGATAGTGCTAGATACGCCTCAGATTCACTTAGACACTTAAGCAAAACTCCCTCCGGAGCTCTTTTGAATAATTCGTTTCCTAGGAGGACGTAGCTTAGTTCTTGGTATTTTATTCTTCGCTCTGTGGTGCTTGAAGGATTTTGGAGGTATTCGACCAACGGTTTTCTCCAGTCCCCATCCGACATAGATTCGATTGTAAAGATCTCGAAGGTTTATTCATCGGCGAATCCGAACTTTGCAACCCTTAAATCCGATGGCCGCAATGCCACAGCTGCTACCTTGCTTCTGACTTGGATTACTTCTCGCAGGTCTTCGCAAGACACCTTATATCCTGATGCTATTTGGGCCAAATCGTTGGCCACCTGATTTCGTATTCGTGGTATATGTCGAATAGTAGTCTCTTCGAATTTCTTTAATAGCCTATTTGCTACTACAAAGTACACAATGAGTCTTTCTTTGACGCATTTGTATTCTTTTGTCAATTGTTTTATGACTAACTCTGAGTCTCCCATTATTTCGACTCTAGTTGCCCCTAATTCCAACATAATTTCAATTCCAGCTATCAAGGCCTCGTACTCCGCCTCATTGTTAAAGCATGGCTCACTTATTTTATACTTGAATTGTGTTGGAATTTTGTCAGGAGAAATAATCAGCATGCATATGCCTGTTCCCTTCTTATGGCTGGAACCATCGAAGTACAATTTCCAAGGTTCTAGTTCGACCATATTTAAAGCGTTTGTATCTACGGAGTGGTCGACGATGAAGTCTGCCACTATTTGCCCTTTAATTGCTTTCAATGGTTTATATGTTAAGGAAAATTCCGTTAACGCTAATGCCCATTTACCTATTCGACTATGCAAAATAGGTTTTGACAACATGTGCTTTATAACATCAAAATACGAAGAGACACAAACATCGACAGGCTTTATATATTGCTTTAATTTTGTACATGAGAAATACAAACATATACATAGCTTTTCTACTTCACTATATCTAGTCTCTGCATCATTTAGGACTCTACTAAGGTAGTAAATGGCTCTTTCTGTGCCGTCTTCGTCCTCTTGAGCTAACATGCTTCCCAGAGTTTTGTGTGACGCAACTATGTACAACCTCATGCTTTTGTGTAAACAAGGTGGAGAGAGAATTGGAGGATTGGTCAAATAACTTTTAATTTTGTCGAAAGCTTCTTGTTGTTCCTTCCTCCACTCATACCTTTCTTTGGTGACTCGAAGCAACGGCGAGAAAGCTTGGGTTTTGCCGCTTAGGTTCGATATGAACCTTCTTAAGAAATTAATCTTGCCCAACAGGGATTGTAATTCCTTCTTATTTGACGGCGCCTTGGTCTCCATAATGGCCTTCGTCTTGTTTTGGTTTATTTCGATGCCCTTTTTGTGGACTACGAAACCCAAGAAGTCGCCCGCCTGCACAAAAAACGCACACTTTAAAGGGTTCATTTTGAGGCCAAACTTCCTCATTCTTAAGAAGGATTGTCGAAGATGATCTATATGATCTTTGCCTGATACGGATTTGACCACAATTTCGTCAATATATATCTGCATAAACGATTCTATATAGTCATGGAATATTGAATTCATTGCTCGTTGGTATGTTGCCCCAGCGTTTTTTAGGCCAAAAGGCATTACTACCCATTCGTAGGTGCCTATGGCCCCTGGACAACGAAACACTGTTTTGGGAACATCATCCTCGGCAATGAAGATTTGGTTATATCCAGAATAACCATCTAACATACTAAGATATTCGTGGCCGGCGGCTGAATCGACTAGCATTTCTGCCACCGGCATCGAATATTCATCCTTAGGAGTTGCTGAGTTTAAGTCCCTAAAGTCTATGCAGACTCTCAAGGAACCATTTTTCTTAATAACTGGCACAACATTAGCAAGCCATAGACATACCTGGTTGTGCGGATGAATTTGCATCGCAGAAGTCTTTCGATTTCCGCTTTTATTTTTGACAGAACCTCTGGAGCAAAACGCCTTGGGCTCTGTTTGACTGGTTTCTTGCCAGGCTTGATCGGCAGTCTATGTTCCACCAACTCTCTTTTCAATCCTGGCATTTCATTATAATCCCAGGCGAAATAGTCTCTATATTCTCGCAAAAGCTGGATGACTTCACCTTTGAATCAAGTGTCGAGGTTGGCACTAATATAAGTGGGCCTTTTTATAAGACCGTCTCCTAAGTCCACTTCCTCTAGCGGGTCTTGCGCAAGCATCTTGGCATCCTCTGCCAAGGGATCTTTCTCGAAACCCAAAGGCTCGTTGTCATAGATAGCATCAAGCCTTTTGTTTTCATCAGATAGTTCCATGTCGAAGCCTTCCTTGTAGCTTCTCTGAAGAACTTCTTTATTGGCCTCTGTGGCCATTTCACTTCCAACAGCCTCCAGGGCCGTTTGTAGTCTAGTTTCGGCCACATAAGCCGAAATCCTTCGAAGCGCATTGGCTTCAGTCATTATTACTGAAATCACTTCCCCATCCCGTGGGGTCCACCGGCAAGGTTCCAAGGTATGGAAGCCTTTCTCCTGGCACCTCTCTGTCCCAACAGAAACTGTCTACAGGATGTAAGTATAACGAGCCAAAGACTTCATCGTCTGCCTTGAAATCGAAGTTTGCTGGTCCACAAGGACCTATACCAGCCAGGTGTTTGTCGAAGTGCCTTTGATCGACATAGTTGATGGGCGCCCTAAAGTACCCTTGATCAGCTTCAATATTTTCTATGATGCCGTCTGGCCTCCAAATTGCAATCCTTTGGTGCATCGAGGATGGTACTGCCCCCACGCCATGAATCCACTCGTGTCTAAGTAACAGGTTGTAATTGGCTGTAGTTTCTACAACCATGAATACCGTTGGCCGTGTTACTGTTCCGACGGTGATATCTACCTGGAGTACTCCCCTGGTCGAGCCTACCTTACCTTCGTAGTTGGACAGGACCATGTTGTATCGCTTTTCCCGATTTTGTTTAATAGAAGATGTGGCATCAAATTTACCGTTGCGCCACAGTCCACCAGAATTTTGTTAACTGGGGTGCTTTCCACTTTAGCCGTAATGTAAAGTGGCTTCAAATGGTTCCTCATCTCCTCAATGGGCCGTTCGAAGAAAGCATTCTGCTCCTTGACACAGCCGTTGTTCATCACATAATAGCAGATGGGTTTGTGTGCTGCCATTTCGCAGTCTGCGTCTGTGTCGCAGTTTTCGATCACAGACAATCTGTCATATTCTTTCGGCATCACTGACACTACGTTCACCAACAAATTTAGCAAATCATCAGAATCTGAGTCGAAGTTATCCGTCATCTCGTCGTCGACCCCAGTGATCTGTTTCTGATTTTTAACTTGGTCAGAGAACAACTTCCTGCCCACCGGCGGTTGTGTGGTTTTGCTGATCATCTTTGATGGTTCTCTCTGATTTTCTATTGGGAGATTAGTACTAGATTCAGCCTTGTCCTTCGACGCTGTTTCTCTAAGAGCTTTTCTTTTCTGTTGTTCCCGCCTCCACTGCGATCGAAACATGGGATTTTTCCCTTTGTAATTCTTAGATACATGGGCCATCTTTGAAGACTGGAATTCTTTTCGATAGGTAACTGAGGAACCCCTATTCACTTCGAAATTCTTCCATTTTTTTCCGCCCTGTCGCTTATCCTCATTGGGTTTTGTCTACCTACCATCGGTGTTTCCAACAGCGGGTTTGAAACTAGCAAGCCTTGTTTTGGGGCCTCTGATGTGGGGTTCATACCTTTTCAGCAAACTGCTTCGTCTATCGAACTCAGGCATTCTCCCACTTTGCTTGAGCATTCGTGTTCCCTCAAGTCTCTGGGCAACCTTTTTGTCGAAGATTGCGCTGCATTGTGGGCATAACATCACGCTATATTATTGCGTCGAACTTCTTGGACCACATGATCTGCATCCTGGTTTCGGTTTATCACGACCACTCCTTGGTTTCCTTCGTCTAGAACATGGACCTGGTTCGTTTGATTTTCTCTTACCGCCTCAACTACAGGAGGTTCGACTCTAACCTGGTTTTCTAAGTGCATTTCCCTTGCGTTTCTTACGTCCTGTCGAGGGACGTTCGCCATTGTGTTTTGATTTCTGGGTACAGGGGGTACTCCCATGAACTCAGCCAACCGCGTCAACTGCAACGTCAATTGTTGGTTGGTTTGGGTAGTGTTATGGATCAATGGTTGGAAGATCTCGCCCATAGTTTGGGACAAAGTCTGAACCATTTGCATGTTGCTCTCATCCATCTGTTGCCTTAAGCATGCGACTGAGGTATTGGTCAAGTTGGGGCCTTGCGTCGAATATCCCAGACTCTGGCCCTGGAAACTTCGACCAATGTTCACACCAGATCCTGATCCCTGCAATGGAGAAGTCACAGGGTTATCTGAAAAGATGGGGGGAGCATTTTGAAGCCCCTGCATCACAGTTGTAGGCATTCCATACGTTGGATTCCTAGGCATCTGTACCAATCGAGGAAGAGGATTTTGCCTAGGCAGGGGGCTTCCTTCTAATGGTGCCTTAGGATTTGACACTTGGGGCCCGATATATTCCAATACTGGTTGACTATAAGGTCTTATTACAGTCGACCCAGCCCCTAATATCGAAGGTGTTGGTACAGGCCTTACCGGGAGCCCTATTTGCTCTCCCGTTGATGGTATTGAAATCGACGCTCCGTCGTTTCTTGTTTCTTCGCTAGAGCCATTTTGTTGGCCATTTGGCTGAACGGGTTCCCTCGCCATATTCCTAGTTTTACGTCTTACTAAACTTTCTTTGTTCGTAGTGGTTATTCTGCCACTTCTTAGTAACATACAATGTATTTTGAAGAAAAGTTGATAAGGCTTATATTTTTAGAATCTTATGATCTCAAAACTTTCTTTGTTCAGCACTGTCCCACCGGGTGTGCCATTTTGTTTACCGTGTTTTTTGGTAAACAACCTTTGTTCTATCAATTTGGTGTCAAATTGACTAACTTGCAGGATTGACCATATGAAATCCTAGGATATGTGCTGAAGGGTGTTTCTATTTGAACCTATCTAGAAATGTGTTTCAACAATACTAAGAAGAAATAACTTAAAAGAGGGGCAGAAATTATCCACTATGTTTAAAGGAAAGGAGGAAGAAGAATTATTAGAGGGAAAAGAGATAAAGGTTTTTTTTGGGAGGGAAAGACCTAATTGAAGTGGTAATGATGAGCAAAAGGAAAGACGAAATAAATAAGTAAAAGTACT
Source organism: Lathyrus sativus (assembly GCA_963859935.3). NCBI lineage: Eukaryota > Viridiplantae > Streptophyta > Magnoliopsida > Fabales > Fabaceae > Lathyrus > Lathyrus sativus. The sequence continues at coordinate 15,055,843 of OZ012737.1, forward strand.
TGACAAAAGTAAAGAAAACAAAGTAACTTCATTGAAAAGATAAAGGATTGTGTGTTTACATCACAGACATTCTCTATAATACTCTCTTTCTCTACACTCGGATACTTGGAGTAATTTTAAGAGTGACTTGTACAACAGTAAATTACAACACACTAAATTTTATGTCTAAGACTCCTATTTATAACAATAATAGTAACTGCTAATAACCGCTAATAACCTCCTTAGGCCATCTATTCTTGACAAGTGTCAGACCGCATGCAGTCCTTTATCCGATGAGAGCCACTTGTAGGTCTTTTAATACGCTGAAAATAACCTCCAAACATGAGTCGTCGAATTGGCGAGCTAACAGCTGGTCAGCTGACCCCTAGGATCAGCTGCCATTCGTCACATTTCTGCCCGTCACGCACGGTTCCACCATCCAGGAACAGTCACGACGCCCATGCCCACGACCATGCCCTTGCACGCGACAACGTCTAGTTCCGAGCACCTCTGCTCGTCCCAACGACTAGTTTCTACCAGTTACCTATTCTTGGGGAGCGAATATCTCACCCCGAAAATAGGGACCAATGGCCAAGCGCTGAGGGCATTATAAAAACCCTCTCATTTGAAAGGGTAAGGTATTCTAAATCATCCTAAGACATACTCACTTTTTACTTGCCTTCTCTTCTCCCGATTCTTACTTTAGTATCGGAGTGCCTTGCAGGTACATCCCCTCCTCATCTTTGAAATCCAGCATCGCAGACGAAGTCTCTAACCCACTTCAGGTTCTGATCAGCCGCCTATGGGAAACTTCTATTTTCCCCATCTTTCTTTCCCCTGAAACCAAAGATCAAAGCAGCTTCTCAAGAATCCGATCATGATCAACCGTGACAACATCCATGATGCTCGTAACACCATCATTCCCCCCATCAGCAAGAATAACAATGATAGGGTAAATCCTCTTCTTGGAGACAATGTTTCTCAGCTGAGGGACGAAGTCACTGCATCTCCCTCCCTGAATCACGATTATAACACAGAGGTCCAGCACTCAGCGGATCACCAGCCTGTCCCAGTTCCGCCCAATGTTGACCTGGCCATGGCAGCTCTGGTCGAAGCCCTCAACAAGATGAACCTTCTGATCCTCCAGCAGAACATAAGAATTGGAGCATTGAAAGAAGTACGTCGTCCAAGATCTCCTACACCAAAGCGTGAGCACCAAAGGTCCCAAAGTCGTCCTCCTCGGCACAGGAGGAATCACCAGATCCCAGCAGAGCCAGAACCCTTTCCAATTAAGAAACGCGGCCATACTTCTCCTCAGAGCCATTACTCCCCAGGGTTCAAGAGAGCAAGAAAAAACCCTCAGGCAGAAGATCGACGTTCTTCTTCGCCTATACCTAATGGTTGGTCGCGAACTCGTTCTCCCCGTCGAGATCTCGGTCCTCGCCCAAGCAGAGACACCCGCCCACGTTCAAGGTCGAGAAATCACAGTGACAATGAAGAGCTTCAAGGCCCATTATCCCAGGAGATCATGGTCACTCGACTACCCAGGGGGTGGAGAAGCCTCCACACCTAGGCACATACGATGGCACAATAAATCCTGACGAGCACATTGAGAACATCGATTCCCTACTCGATTACCACGGCGTCTGAGGCGCCATCAAATGCAAAATGTTCCTGATAACGCTGAGGAAGGGAGAAATGTCCTGGTACAAAAGCCTCCCCTATGAATCCATCACCTTGTAGAGGCAGTTGGGGAGGATGTTCTCCAGACATTTCACGGCCTATCGCTGTCACCCGAAGACAGAAGCCTCCCTCGAGGCCATCATCCATGGAAGGGACGAACCTCTTCGAGCTTACATCGAAAGATTCAACAAAGAAGTTGTTCAGGTCCCCACAACTGACGACATGAAAAAATATTTTCTAGAACGCAAGCTCCGTCCCCGCATCGAGTTTTCCAAGGTTGTTGTCATCGAAACCCCCGCAACACTGGATGCCCTCCTTCTCAAGGCTCAGGCATACATCCAGTATGAAAAAAGGGAATCCAACACCGCTCAGGACTCTAGGCACCAAGAGAATTCCAGGTCCTCGAAGCACGACGAAGCCTCGACATCTCGTCGAAAAGCCAAAAAGAGAAGGGATGACCGCCCTCGGGAATCCTGAGATCATAAAGGGCCGTCTGGCCGGTTCCATAAATACACGTCACTGACCACCTCACGCGAGAAGATTCTCTCCGAGTGTGTGAATTTGGAGTTTTGACAGGTAGGGTTCTGTTTCCTAAAGCAGATACCTGCCAGGCCGAACACGGACAAAATGAAGTATTGTCTGTTCCACAAGAGCCACGGGCATATGACCGATGACTACATCCATATAAATGATGAAATTGAGACCGTGATCAGGGACGGGCACCTGAAACAATTCTCCAAGAAGAAGGATGCTCCCCAGCATGACGCCCGAGAGTCAAAGAAGGTCGAAGAGGAAATGCCTTCCTCAGACAAGGCCAGTCTTCAGGTCGCGATGAGCATTTCGCAGACATAAGACTTCTACGTCCCCGAGGGGCTCCACATGCCTTCTTACTTCACTGCACACAGCCCATGGGAAACCTTCCCCTCCACCATGGTCATCTCGAGAGGGGGATTCAACAAGATGACCGTGGGATCTGTCAAGAGGAAGTTCGAGCATCTCATCAACACAAGCTCGAACCAGAGTTCTACACTTGATAAGGTCCTGGGAGAGCCGGTTCCCATCACCTTCTACCGCGAAGAGCTCCTCGTCGAGCTCCTAACTCCAGCATTCCTCTGCTCGTATGGGCACAAGTGGCCAACTTTGACTTTCATCACATTCTTGTCGACCAAGGAAGCTTAGTTGACATCATGTACTCCCAACTGTTTTCCATACTTCAGCTGGACGAGACACATCTGACGCCATACGTAGGCTCTGATCTATAAGGCTTCAAAGGGTCAGTCACGAAGCCGTAAGGGTACATAAAGCTGATTGTCACCTTTAGGGTGGCAGAAATGGCCAGGTCCATCAAAGTCCAGTTCCTGGTCATTGACTGCCCATCCCTCTACCAATGCATCTTCGAAACGGCCAACTCTGGTCGAACTGGTAACCGTACCATCAACCCTGCACGGGGACATCGAAGCAGCTAGAACGTGTTTCGAGGCATCCTCAAAAGGGCTGAACACAATCACCGCCCGACCAAAGACTCCCAGCAAGCCTACTCTGCCTTGCAGCTCCGAAGAGGAAAAATCGTTACCCTGGGTCGACTCCATCGACCCCGACAGCCGTTTCTCTGAGGATGATTCGAGGGACCAGAAACGAAAGGGGAAGGAGATCCATCCAAGCTTGAGCATCCCTTCCATATCATCTAGTAGCGGCCAGACCTCCCATCCAATGCGGCCGATCCCAGATGGAGAATTCGAACTAGTCAACCTCGGTAACGATCCCCACAAGGGAGTAATGATTGGGATCGACCTCCTCGACCTTGCGAGGAAGCAGCTGAGAGCCTGTCTCCGAGAGAATGTAGATTTGTTCGCATGGAGCGCCTCAGAGATGCTCGGGCTAGATCCTGAGGTGGCCTGCCACCAGCTCACCATCGACCCCAGTGTTAAGGCAGTAGCTCAACATAGGCGAAAAAATCTCTGAAAAACACTTAGGCTGCCGAACAAGCTTTAAAAGACCTCCTAGAGGCAAATTTCATTTCGGAAGCCAAGTATACTACTTGGCTGTCCAATGTTGTACTTGTAAAGAAATCAAATGGAAAATGGAGAATGTGTGTTGACTATACTAATCTTAATAGGGCATGCCCTAAAGACGCTTATCCTCTCCCCAACATAGAAAAATTAGTTAATAATTCTGCCGGTTTTAAATTATTATTGTTCATGAATGCCTATTTAGGCTACAACCAAATACCCATGGCTAAAGGCGATAAAAGGTACACAACTTTCATGACCGAATCGGGCAACTATTACTATAACGTAATACCCTTCGGCTTGAAAAATGTTGGCGCTACCTACCAAAGAATGATGAACAAAGTCTTCCGAGGAGAAATCGGGGATATGCTCGAAGTTTATATGGACGACGTGATCATGAAATCCTACGAGGAATCTGACCATATGCTCCATCTGAAGAAGGTCTTCGAATAGGCCCGGAAGTACAGGATGCGCTTCAATCTGGAGAAGTGCACGTTCAGGGTACAGGCAGGAAAGTTCCTCGGTTTCTATCTAACAGAATGAGGAATCAAAGCCAACCTCAACAAATGCAGAGTCTTCTCCAAATTCCCCACACCAAGCTCGAAGAAATCGATCCAATTTCTGAATGAGATGCTCACATTACTGTCTCATTTTGTGGCAAAGTCTTCTCAACACACACTCCCCTTTTTTAAACTCCTCCGCAAAGAGGCAGCCTTTGAATGGATGGAGGAATGCGACAAAGCCCTCTTCCACATAAAACAAGCGCTATCGAAACCACTGGTCCTCTCCTGGCCAGATAACGGGGAAAACCTCTATCTCTATCTCGCCATTGCAACCGAGGCCGTCAGCGCCACCCTCATTCGTGAAACTCCTGGGAGGCCGAAGCCCATATACTTCACGAGAAAGGCGCTACAAGGACTGGAGCTTAGATACCACCAGATCAAAAAAGTAGCTTTGGCCCTCATCAAGCTGCAAGGAGGCTGAGGCACTACTTTCTCACCCACACAATCGTGGTGCGCGCGGGTCAGCCTGTGAGGCAACTGTTAGGCCGCCTAGACATGGCTGGAGAATGCTCAAATGGTCACTGGAACTGTCCGAGTTCGACATCCAGTACGAGAGTAGGAAAGCCCTCAAAGTTTAGGCGTTGGCCAACTTCGTGGCGAATATGACCTTCCCTGACTTGCGGAGCTCGCAGGTGGACAATCTTCATTGACAGAGCGCCTAACTCAGCAAGGAGGGGAGCAGGCATCATCCTAAAAAATAAGGAAGGTATCCTCGTCCAGGTCTCGCTTATGCTATGTTTTCCCACCTCCAGAAATCAGGCAGAGTATGAGACCTTCCTCGCGGGTCTGCGCCTCATCGAAGACCTGGGAGCCGAGAAAGCCGTAATTTGTATAGATTCTCAACTCGTGGCCCTCCAGGTACGGGGAGAGTATCAAGCCAAAAATGACAACCTATCTGAATACTTGACCTTGGTCAAGGAAAAAATGATAAAGTTCACATCGGTGGAGGTAAAACATGTTATCCACGAACACAATATCCAGGCAGATGTCCTGTCAAAGCTGAAGAGCACAAAGAAAAAAGGAGGAAACAAATATGTCATCCAGGAGGTACTTCCTCGACCTAGCATCGAGAGAACTCCCATGATTCTTGACGTACACGTCATTGGTAACAACAACTGTTGGATGACCCTAGTATACAACTACCTCACCAAGGAGAAACTACCGTCCGACCCAAAGGAAGCCAGCATGGTCAGACGCAGAGCCTGTTCTTATGTACTGGTAAAAAAATAAGCTCTGCAAACAAGGGTTCTCCATTCCTCTCCTCAATTGCGTTGAGGAAGAAATGGTCGCCCACGTCCTGCGCAAAATCCACGAAGGGACCAGCGCCCAGTACCTTGGAGGAAGATCCCTCGCCAAGAAAGCCTTACGAGCAGGATATTATTGGTCGACCATGCAGCACGACATAAAGGAGCACGTGAAAAAATGTGACAAATGCTAAAGTCATGGGGAAATGCACTTAGAACCGCCTAACGAGCTCAAAATAATGTCCCCCTCCCCCTTCGTGGCCCTTCGCATGGTGGGGCTTGGACATCCTAGGACCATTCAACGTAGGATCATATCATAATAAATACCTGATAGCGGGCACAAATTATTTTACAAAATGGATAGAAGCAGAGGCTTTGGCCAAAGTAACTGCTCAAAACATACTTCGTTTCTACAAGCGAAACATCCCTACTCGCTTCGACATTCCCTAAGGAATCGTCACAGAGAATGAGACATAGTTCACAGACAAAAAGTTCCAAGAGTTCGTCTCCCAACTAGACACCAAACAAAACTTTGAATCTTTCGAGCACCCACAGATGAATGGGCAAGTCAAGGCAGTCAACAGGGTAATCCTACGAGGTCTAATACGGGGACTAGACGAAACCATGAAACAATGGGTCGAGGAGCTGCACAGCATGCTCTGGGCCTACCGTACTATGCCCCACTCTTCGATCGGGAAAACACCTTTTTCGTTTAGCATACGATACTGAGGGAGTAATTCCTATCGAAATACATGTGCCCTCCAAGCGAACTGAAGCTCCCCTGGACAAGGAGAACAACAACGAGGCATTAAGGGAAGAGCTCAATCTTGTCGAAGAAGTCCGATCAGGAGCAGCCCTCCGCGAGGCCTCATTAAAACGAAAAATCACAATTAGGAATAACGCCAAAGTCATACAACGAGACTTCCAAGTGGGTAGTATCGTACTAAGAAGAAATCACAAAGATTCTCGTGAAGGCAAACTCGCCGTAAATTGAGAAGGACCCTATCGTGTTCGAGCAAAAATAGAGAATGAGGCCTACTAACTAGAACATCTCAACAGGAAGAACTTGCTCGACCATGGAACTCTGAAAAGCTAAGATAATATTATAGCTAAGGCCACAAGTGTTGGCGTGCTTCGTCAACAAGACGAGTATACTATACCGACCAGAAGTGCACGCCCTGATACAAGCATTTCATATTAAAATGAATCGAGGCAGGCTTTTTCTCTAGAACGAACAAACCCCTTGCCCGACAATGGTCCCTCAACCGAGCCCGACATCACCAACGTACCACGAAAGCCAGAACACCTAGCTCACGATGGGAAGTTCACGCTGCGAACTCAGGCCACAAACGCAACCTGAGCTCCACTCTCATGCCTGAAAACAACAGTTCCCTTCATTGTCGAACACCAATTTGTCGAGCAAACTCCGAAACATAATAAAAATTGTTCACAAAAATAACCCATACAATGGGCACAAGTGACGAGGAACGTGCAACACTTCGTGAGTTTAAACAAAGTAAAAACATGCACCAAACACACATCATACACCACTGACCACCACGGCCAAAAATAAATATTATCATATAAAACGGCCACGAGAACCACAATTCTTCTGGTTACAATAAAAAGGGGCCAAGCCCCATCCAAAAAGATAAAATTACAAAGATACGACACACAGGCCGGAAGTACAACAAAAAGAAAATCAGTCGGACATAAGCTGAGGCTCATCGCGGGCAGGCTGCTCATGCTCCTCGTCAAATCTAAGGAAGTCTGGGACAACGATCTGGCCGTCCACCACACTGTAGAGGAACTCGGTCCCCTCAGGAGACAACTCAACCTTGGGGTTCGTAATCCTCAACGACTCTACAACATTGTTGAAAGCCTCTTCAGAGACCCCTACATAATCCTCCTCAGCTTGGCTGATATGGGCAACAAGCTCGACTTCAGTCTTCAGACTCTTCACCTCATCACTTTCATCCTCAGCAGGAGCTACAACAGCCCTCAATGATGTGACCATGTCCTCCACGACTTACTTCTCCGCAACCAGCTCACCTTTATACTTCTCCGTGGCCAGGGTATCCTCGGTGGCCTTATCCAGTTCCTCCTTGGAATCCTTCACCGCCTCCTTTGCAGCCTTCAATTTCTCCTCCAGAACCGCGTTTGCGGCATATGCCTTCTTCAGCTCCACTTCTTGGAGGGCCTCTTCCTCGGTGTAGACCACCGCCATACTCAAGACCCTCATTAAGGCAGCGACGTCCTGGACCAATATCGTCCTCTTGATTGGACAGTCCAGCTCCTCGAGCTTCAAGGACTCCACCTGATGGAGTGCAAGGGAGGAGCCTGCAAAGAAACCCATGTTGTGAAAGCAAGAAGGCAACTTATATTTGCTCTTCTCCTCTTCATGAATAAGGTCGAGGACCTCGTCCTCCCAGGGGAGCTTAGGCCTCGAGGTTACCTGCGGCGGGGAGGTCTGGGTGGCTGCGACTCTAGAGGATGCGGTCCCCAACCTCGTCGGGGGCGGAACCACTTGCTTGCCCAGGCGGCTTATCCCGATCTTCTTTCCCACCTTGAGATTTGCTTGGACACTCTTCACCATACACTCCTGGGCCATGGACATGTTACCTGCAAAACAACGGGCACACGTTAGTAAACAAGAAAAATAACAATATGAACAAGCTAAGAAATAAATGGCTACCCAGAAGTTCCAAACCCTTCTCGCGAGTGCCACACTCGAGGAGCTTTTTCATATTAATGTATCGAGTCTCCACCTTAGGCCCCATGTCTTCTTCATAAATGATGTCCCTGCTCCTGGTCACGCACTGAACAGGGAGGAAACTATCAAGAAAGGCTACAAGCTTGTCGTAGCTGGCCCAATCATCCTCCCCTAGCATGTGTGGAATGGCAAGGTAATCATCGCCCCCCCCCCCCCCCCGGGAAAATGGTCCCCTCTCTAGCAGAAGGGGAATTTCAGCAACCTCTGCCCGTGTACCTTGCCCTACTGGTTGCCGCTGTGAGAATCAGATATCAAGATATTGTATTAACTTGAATCACAAATCATAAAATATCACCACCAACCTTTTATTTTATCCAAGGAAAGGGAGAAAAGAATAACCCATAAATAAAAATGCAAAGCAAAAAGCAAAGAGAGATCAAAGGTATGGGGGTTGGTTATACTAAGGGAAGGTACTAACACCCTAAGCATCTGTAGTACTCTACAGGAACCTCTTGAAATATTTGTGTTTTTTGCTAAAAAAATTGCTAAGGTGAGGATGGGAAAAGTAATAAGAAAAGGTGAAAAAATAAAAGGGTAGCTCGCTAGGATCTCATAATCCTATGCCTACGTATCTTTAACAGGAAGTCAGAGCAATCGTAGTTTAGAAACTACGTGTAAAAAAGAAGGAAATGGGTGAAAGAGAAAAAGAGTGTGAAAAAAGAAAGGTGCTCGCCAAGGATCGGGGCCTTGTGCCTACGTATTCTCAAAAGGAACTTTGAGAAATCAGAGCGTCTATAGTTCTTGGACTACGAGTTGCCAGGTTTTAAGAACTAAGAACAACTAAGACAGGTAAAGAACAAACGAGGAACATGTACAATGACTATAAGTCAACATACAGTCCCTTCCCTTGGATTAGGTCAACAAGGAACAGAAAGCAACATATACATGGAAGAACATCATGTAAATGGCAAGCAGATAAGGCACAAACACAGTACACGGAAAAGCATGGTTTGGTGGGAGTAAAATATGGGAGAGAGTACAAAAAAGTAGCATAAAAGGTGTATGAGAATTCATAATTATTTTTATGAGACTTATTTGACATGTTTTTAAAAAAATAAATAAAATTTATGAGACTTATTTGACAAGTTTCTAAAAAATAAATAAAATTTATGAGACTTATTTGACAAGTTTCTAAAAAATAAATAAAATTTAAATTTAAAAAAAATTGAGTATAAAATAAGAAAATGTATTAACGAAAAAATAAATAAAATTGGTTAATTAAAAAATATATTAATTAAAAGTAGAAATAAAAATGGTAAAGAACGAATAACCGGACTGGTATCAAAATGCTCAGTAAAATAAAATGAATACACCAAAATGATCAGCGTAAAATATATGATTCAGAAAAATACAGCGGTTTGTCAAATTTTGAAATAAAGTTTACTCTCTAAAACGACTTAAACTATCCAAAAATGTGACCGAAAAGTGGTCGAAAAATTTAAATGAGCATGTCAGATTAAACTACGCGAAACATAGATAATATCACTAATGTTTGCAGGCTCAATTTTAAAATTTTTCATCTACTAATTTTACGCACAGTCGACTTTTAGTTTGACCGACTTGACTGTAATTCCAAAAGGTTTATTTCAGCTGATAAATTGCGTTTTATGAAAAATGCAAGAGATGATAAGTTATACAAATGATGCAAAAAGACATGGGATCTTAGAGCAAAAATTAGGGTGTGACAGATACCCCTATTTAAGTTTCTTCGATCCAGAGATGTGAAGATTAAAATCTTCGCCTAGACAAGATCGGAGAGACTTAAATACAAACATGCGCAATTTTTTTCCCTAAGATACCACAAAATGCTTACGATATGATACAATATGAAATGCAAGACACATATCCTATGAGGAAAGATGTCACAGAAGATGAATATATACTGGAAAGATGTTGCAACTCCACTGGGGAAAGACTGACAACTTCAAGGAAAAAGTCTCAAGGAGACACAACTGAGGAATACAAGATATCATGGACATCTACTAAGGTCACAAAAAGTATCCAATAATATTTGGAAAGAGAGGGATAAACCCTAAATAGAGATACAGACATCCGAAAAAGCATCAGATGCTGAAAGAAACATAATCTGGAAAACAAAACCGAAACATCTAGAAAAGCATTAGATGTGGAATGCGAACAGACGGTAAAAGAAATAAATTATGGAAAAGCATCAAAATTACAGACAAATATGAAAAAACATCAGACGGAAAAAGAAATAAATTCTGGAGAAGCATCAGAATTACAGAGGTATATATCTGGAAACTTACTAGGGAGTAAAACAAATTCTGGAAGGGTATCAGAATCACAATGGAAAATATCTAGAAAAACATCATATAGGTTCTGGAAGAACATCAGAACAAAAGACTCAATCTAGAAAAACATCAGAGAGAGACAAACACATTTGACAAAACCTCGGATAGATTCTGGAAAAGCATTAGAATCACAAAAGAAATATCTGAAAAAACATCAGATAGTTTCTGGAAGAACATTAGAACAAAAGACTCAATCTGGAAAAACATCAGAGAGATAAACAGATGTGATACCCAAGAATGACATTGGATAAATGACACCATTCATCCAATAATGGCTTTGAATGAAAGGTAAGCAAAATCTGAGAATGACATCAGATGTAAAAGATGAAGAGATATATCTAGAAAAACAATCGGATAAGAAAGGTCATATCTGGAAGAACGTCAGATAGACACGACAATATATGTTTGGTAGGTGTCAAGTGAGTTAGACTTTGACCACAAGGTGAGATGTGGATAACAACACGGCCTCTGGTGAATGTAAATGAGGATGAAACACTCATGCTATGCATATGTATATGAATTATGCAGATGATATATGATCAAATGCAAATGCAGATATCGACGGTGTGGCTCGAATCTTTTGGTGAGAAGACAAGACTAAAATATTGATTCCTCAACACAGAGATCACTACCATTTTGCTTGGGGACTAAAGATGCTACTGCTGAGCACATCTTTGCCACACTGGTAAACTATATCAAGTTGACGATGAAGATTTGCTTGGGGATTCTTCAAGTAAACTACCCCTGATTAGTTCTCTGTTATAGATGAACTGATAATTGCTTTAGCTTGTCTGATTCTAAAGATGATTGTTTTACTCTGCGTTTGGAAAGCTTTCCCCATTCTGAGTCTTGAAAAAGTCCTCTAGGTAAACCAATTATGAGAAGGACTTGCACTGAGCAACAAAACTTGAACTGATTCTTCAATAGGATGTGAAAAGAGGTTGCCCCTGCTAGGATCACCGACCAAGTTTCTTAGCTGTTTGAAAATTCCTTAGAGGAAACCTAGTTTGCAAACAAAAGTGTTCATACAAACATGGTAAATGTAAAATTCATGCAACTTTTGAAATCAAATCATTTTTGAAAGATGCAAAACATATGAGTTATTGGTCAGAACATGGCGGTTCAAGACACATCAAAGTGAAAGGTAAAGCACAAGTGTGATGCCAAAATAGATGACTTGCAAAGATCTTTTTGGAGTCAGTTTATGCAACCTTGCCGTAGTATGCTTTCAAAATAACCTTACTTCAGTTACGTCTTTCGAGGGTTGTAACGTGGCCTGGTTCACAATTTAATAAACAAAGGATAAAGGCTCAAAGTTTATTTGTGCCCACCCAATCTACATGATGATCTTTAATCCTACGCTCAGTTAACTCAGACTATATGCTCAGGTTCCCAAAAGGTAGGAATTGCACTGATGGTAGCCATGATGATGGTTCAGAAGTCAATGGAGCTTTGTAAAGGCAATCACTACTTCTCTATAACATTTGGTTATTTTTTTCATTGAGGGTTTTCAGGATGAAGATTTAAAGATCTACTCTTTTGGTTGTCCCTAATTTTTGCTTGAACTGTTTCTTGGTGATTACAGTCAGCGGGATGCCCTAGTTTTGCCCAAGTCTCCTTCATAGGTTTTGACTTAGAGGACTTTTTCTTTTGACTTTTGTTATTTATTTATTTATTTATTTATTATTTATTTTTTGAAAGAAAGTGACTGCCTGACTTAATGATTACGGTGAACCGTCATTGGCTTTTGACTTAAAAAACATCTTCGACACTTGCTTGCTGTGTGCAAAAGAAAATATTATGGTTGCAACCTTTATATGAAAGGTGTCTTGCATGAAAGCACAACCGAGTTAACTGAGAACTACCCACCCCAAGGTTAATATTGCGGGGTTTTTTGTAAAGAAAGAAAGTTCTACTTCTAGGCTCAAAGGGGTTAACAAGAGAATAACTTCCTTATTTCTTCAGTGTTTGGGGGATTGAAACAAAGCCTTACATTGTCAACAAAGTTTTATTGAAAGCATACTGGCAGCAGTTATGGTTATAACGTTTTCATCATCCTCCCTCAAATATTTGCATGTCAAAAGTTTGAACAAAAGCTGCATATTTTGAAAGATAAAGCATAAAGATGCAAATAATGGACAAAATTAATTGAACCAAAAGTTGAAACGCTCATTTCATTAATTACGAAAGTACAAACATAATTTGAAATCAAATAGCTAACACAAAATAATGAAATTGCAAACAACAAGAAACATATCCTAGTGACTAATCAGTAACAAGGATGAGTTGTCCTGTCTGAAACACTAGCTTTTAGGGAGATAGTCTGTTGAAGTCGACTAAAGCTCACTTCTGATGTGCTGGTAGAAGATTGTTGTTGATGTTAGGATTGGAGTCTTGAAAGCTAAGGATTCTGACCTTAATCAGATCACACACTCTAGTTTTCAATGCATAGCAATTTTCCAAGTCATGGCCTACGACACCTTCATGAAATGCACAGTGAAGATCAGATCTGAATCCAACTAGAAGAGGATTTGGAGGAGGTTGTAAAGTATTTATGGTGATCAAACCTTATTGAACTAGATCAGGATAAAGTTCAGTGTACGTCATGGGAATAGGATCAAACCGATTCCTATTTGTTGCGATGAGAATCGTGATACCAAACTATTGATTAACTTGAATCTTAATTCTTAAATTCACAATTGGGCTTTAATTTATCCAAAAGAAAGGTTTAAAGAAAGAAAAACCTTTTTGCGCTACGTAACAACGAAGCTTAAGAGATCTAAAGGTTCGGGGGTTGGTTATGCCTAGGGTAGGTATTTCACATCCTAAACATCTATAGTACTCTACAGGAACCTCTTGTTAGTATTTGTGTTGTGCTAAAGTTGCTTGCAAAGGGAAAAATGCTAAGGTAAAGATCTAACTTATATACAAAGTATGCTCGCCAAGAAATTGCATCTCGTGCCTACGTATCCTGACGGGAATGGAATCAGATCAACCGTAATTTCCCTAACTGGGGGGAGGAACTCTTGACTGTGGTCAAGGTTCTAAGGGGTAAGTAAATGTCTATGGTGAGACACTTACGTAGAGTGCGGCGACTCTAAACTAAAGTTAAGTTGGCAAAGAAGGGAATGTCCACGGCGGGTCAACTAAATAGAGCACGACGACTCCAAGCTAAGTTGCAAAGGTAAACAAGAAGTTAGTTGTTAGTGAGTTAGTGGGCTCGCCAAGACGTTGCATCTTGTGCCTACGTATTCTCAATGAGAAATCAGAGCGTTTTTAGTTCCCCTAACTAGGGGTGAGGAACTCTTGAATATGGTCAAGGTTCCAAAGGGAAAGTAAATCTCTGCGGCGAGACACCTACATAGAGTGCGGCGGCTCTAAACTAAGTTACAAATTATGACAGAAGATGTCCACGGTGGGACGCTAAACATGAGTACGGTGACTCAGATCCTAAGGCTAGTATAAAGGGTAAAGATAAAGGATATCACACATAAACCAACAATGTCATAACAATGTAACCAAAAGGTTCAAAACCTCATGGGGACAGACAAACGTTTTTTAAAGGTGAACCACTTAAATGCGTGCAAACAAAGTTGAAATTCAAACTCAGGTTCAAAGGGAGCTAACAAGCCAAGTTCTTTCCAATTTCAAATTAAACTCAAATGAAATTAAAGTTTTGAAATGAAGAATGAGAGATAGGAGGGTGAAAACCCTAAAATGGGTTATAACTTGTTCATAATGCAAAGTGTTTCTAAAATAGGATTTTTAGAATTATTTAAAAATTATATGGTAATATGTTACAACACAAGAATTTTTCAAAAAGAACCACTTAAAAATGATTTAAATGGAGAAGTTATGTGGTTTTTAAGTTTGTGAACAAAACATAACAATCTAAATGATAAAAAGAATAAAATGCACATGGTAAGACAATGAATCAAACAAATTTGATTATTTAAACATGTTAAAAAACATGTATGAATAATACAAGATCAATCTCACAAGAAAAATCAAGTTACAAGTTGAAAACGTTTAAGAACATCATGGCAAAAACCCTAAAAATAGTCATGGTAGCATGTGAAATGCAAATGGAAAGTTCACATTTATGAGTTTTAAGTTTACCTCTTGAAGCAAGCTTAAGCAATAAGAAAACCAGAGATCTTGAGAGCTCTTCCAATATCTGCAAATGTTCCTAGGATGATAAATAGATGCTCCAAACAACCTCCAAGCAAGCTAGTGGACGAAATGCCTTGTAAATGAAGGAAAATCTCCAAAATCCAAAGATTTCAAAGACCAACTCACTAGAACCTTGTTACATAAGTGTGTAAGTGATTTGGATAGCTTCAATACATCATATTTTATGTGTTTTAAGTGTTTCTTGAGTTGGAAGAAGTTTGGAAATGGATTTGAAAAGTGTTTTGCAAAAGCAGATTTTGAGGGATTTTGGAAACTTAATGAGATTTTGCAAGAACTTGTGATTGTGTAAGGAAGGGAGTTCTAGCTGGTTTCTATCATGGAACTTGTGTGTTTTTGATGTAGGAATTGAGTTCTATTTATAGCCAAAGGCCTTGGATCAAGGTATGGGCAAAAGTGAAGCAAATTGCCAATTTTAACCTTCCATCATGAAAATCTTTGAGTTTTCCAATGCAATCTTCATCCTTGTATTTAAGCCACTCTACTAAGATATTATTTATACCCTATAAATTTTTTTCATAATTCTTGATAGGGTAGGAGGTGACTTGTTGAAGTAAAGTTGATGATTTGACAAGGGTAGCCACCTTTTTTCTCTTTCTTCACTATTCACTTTTGCAACTTGCATTAAATAATGATTTCCTTTGATCTTTGGTCCGTTTTCGTGGGAATTGATGTTAAACATGTTTATTAATAATGTAAACATCATAAATGAGGCTTAGTATTTGATTAGCATCGATTTGGAGAGGTTTTGGAATCAAAAAACTCATGCTGACCTGGCTTTGCCAAAAGTGAGTTTTTACCAACTTGTGGACCTTGGTTATCTCTAACCAGAAAGAGTTATGGAACCCACTTGTACTTTTTAGAAAGACCCAATTAGGTACTATAATATTTATCTTTGTGTTAGGAACTCATTCCTCTTGAAACTAGGTCAAAAACCCTTGTGTGGTTAAGGAGTTATGACTTTGCCCTTTTTCAAAACCTTAATTCCCCAACTTTTTGATTACTTCTCAATTCTTGATCAATTGGTCACAAAACTTCATGATTATAAATTAAATGATGTTGGGAACATAGTTGGCTTCAATTTTGAGTTAAAACCTTGTTGTTCAATGCGTTGACTTTTCAGTCAGACGAACCGAACGATCGAAAACCTCTGAATCGACTGTTGGTGTCCTGGGTTCCCTGAGGCCTTGAGACTTCTTGGGTAGACTTCCTAGGATTATATGAGCCTCATGGATCATGACTAATGCCTTGTAAAACCATTTAAACCAAAAGTCAAACTACAGTTGACTTTTCCAATCAGAAACCCTAATTAGGGTTTTTGCATTACACTACTTCCTTTCTCTTGGTGACAACCTCAAATTGGATTTGTACTTGATCAAATGTAGTATTCCTGATGATGTGGGGACTTATTTAATGGAGAACCAGTGCAAGACATTGACTGATCAAACCATCGAAACCCCGATTATTGACTGTATGGAACCCTAATTCATCTGCATCTTGACAAAGACAAACTTGAAATAGTTTAAGGTTAGATAAACAATGATAATGCTCCTAGAATGATGATGAAGATCTAGGGGTTAAAATTTAGGGTACAACACTATTATTGTACTGGTTTTGTCCAACAGCCGGATGTTGAGAAATTTGAGCTGGTCGTGGAGCAACAACAGCAACAACAACATGATGATTAACATATTGAGGTCTAGGAAGAAGCCTTCTCACATCAGTCATGACAACATTAGTTTGATCTTCTTTCTTCTTATGGAAATTCCCATAGGACTCCTTCGCACCATTAGAAGATTCAGCGACTTTGGATACTTTACCATTTTCAGTCCTTCTTCTAACCTTTGGCCAATAGTTACCAGATCTATAAAGCTTGAAGAGACACTCCCAATCATTGTATCCCAATAGAAAGGGGAAAAAGTGTCCATGAACATTCCAGTCAATTCCTTTTCTTCCAAAGAAGGTTCAACTTGGGAAGCTAGCTCTCTCCACCGCTGAGCATATTTCTTGAAAGACTTTCTCATTCTGGAACATATTCTGGAGTTGACGAAGATCAGGAGCCATGTCAAGATTGTACTTATATTGCTTCATAAAAGCATTGGCAAGATCTTGGAAGCAGTGGACATTGTTATGTTCTAAGTTCATATACCACTTGAGAGAGGCGCCACTCAAATTGTCCTGAAAGTAGTGGATGAGCAACTTCTGATTGTTGGTATAAGCAGCCATCCTTCGGAAGTACATGACTAAATGAGCTCTAAGGCAAGAGTGACCCTTGTACTTTACGAACTCAGGAGTTTTGAACTTATCTGGCATAACAAGGCTAGAGACTAAGCACATGTTGTCTACATCCACATTGAAGAAGTCAGTACCCTCAACGGCTTTGAGCCTCTTATTTATGATCTGAAACTGTTCACAGACAACCTCAGGCTCAACAAAATATTCACGGTCTTTACCTTGAGCACTGGTAGCATTGTAGTCAAAGAAAGAAGCTTGAACAGTTTGGGCAACAATGTGGACCACAGGTCTGGGCTCGGCGAAAACTGTAGCTTGAAAAACTGGTCTGGAAGTCTGGCCAATCATAGCAGTAGATGCAAGAGGTGGAGAGTAGTTGTGAGGTAAACCAAACTATAGCTAAGTAAATGGTGGCATTTGAGCAGGTAGAGGATCAGCGCTTGAAACTTCCTGGATGAAAGTCCTCTGAGGTTGCTCTCCTTTGGCAATCGGGACTTGGAACATCTCGGTGAGCTTAGTCATTCCTGATTTCAAATCATCAGGCTCCATTCGGATCTCTGCATTATGCACTTCTTGCTCTGACATTCTGCGTCTATAATTAGCTCTGGTCTTGTATCGGTTTCGAGGAATCAGCTTGACGACTGACAGGTGAAACTGAAAGATAAAGGCAGTTAAAATGAGTGGTTGGACAAACAGATGGTATGCAAATGATATGCAATGCGATGCAAGACAGGATGCAAATCACACATAGCATGATCAAAGGTTCAAGATCATAGCATGGAGTCTGAATAACGAACCAACCACATGGTGTGTACTAGGGGTAAAGCACATGCACAACGAGTTCTAACAAGGTTCCCAGAGTCATCGATAAATCTTTCAGATATTATCAACTTACACGACTAATCATGTGAGTCAACAATATTCTCAAGATAAACTCGTATGAGCGTAGTATCGCATATCAACTATTCGGGACTACTCCTTCACAGTCATGCACTACATCCTAAAAAGGCCAAGTGGGGTAAGTGGGTAACTAAAGGTCCTCAGCTTCACGGACTCCCAGGTCGAAAAAAGTAATTCCAATACAACTACTCGTACGACATCAGTAATCCCAAAAGGGCCTTAACTGAGCATGGTTACATCATATGTCAATCATGTTTGGACTACTCCCAACAGTCAACTATTGATCATACCACAATCCTATCATAATTGCATTTAAGTCCGGGTTAGGACTTATCTCACCACTCAAAGGTCACAACCCTGCATACAGCAAAAATCCAGGCACAAACAAATATATACAAATATACAGGTATACAAGCAAACAAAAATAGCAACACAAATATAACAAGTTAGGCTCAACCCATTGAACAATGTCCCTAGTGAAGTCACCATTTGTGTCGCGGTGAGAATTAGATATCAAACTATTGTATTAACTTGAATCACAAATTATAAAATATCACCACCAAACTTTTATTTTATCCAAGGGTAGGGAGAAAAGAAAGAATAGCCCATAAATAAAAATGCAAAGCAAAAAGTAAGGCCTAAAGCTAAGCAAAGAGAGATCAAAGGTACAGGGGTTGGTTATACTAAGGGAAGGTACTAGCACCTTAAGCATATGTAGTACTCTACAGTAACCTCTTGAAATATTTGCATTTTTTGCTAAAATTGTTTGCTAAGGTGGGGATGGGCAAAGTAAAGAGAAAAGGTGGAAAAAGAAAAGGGTAGCTCGCTAGGATCTCGCAATCCTATGCCTACGTATCCTTAACAGGAAGTCAGAGCAATCGTAGTTCAAAAACTACGTGTAAAAAAGAAGGAAATGGGTGAAAGAGAAAAAGAGTGTGAAAAAAAGAAAGGTGCTCGCCAAGGATCGGGGTCTTGCGCCTACGTATTCTCAAAAGGAACTTTGAGAAATCAGAGCGTCTGTAGTTCTTGGAATTACGAGTTGCCAGGTTCTAAAAACCAAGAACAACTAAGACAGGTAAATAACAGACGAGGGACATGCACAATAACGATAAGTCAACATACAGTCTCTTCCCTTGAATTAGGCCAACAAGGAACAGAAAGCAACAAATACATGGAAGAACATCATGTAAATGGCAAGCAGATAAGGCACAAACACAGTACACCGAAAAGCATCATGTGGGGTCAGACAAATAAAATAGCACATAATACGCATGGAAAAACATCATGGTATCAAGGTAAATGAAAGCATACATGGAAAAGCATCATGTAATCAACAAACAAAGATACGCGGCAAAGCATCGCTAGGAACAGAGAGAAAATACACAGCAAAACATCGTGAAAAATTATCAGCACATAAAATCAACAGACAGTCACGACAAAGTATCGTGATAAAAATCCACAGACAAACAACCACATACACGGCAAAGCATCATGTAAATCAAACAGAACGTGCCCAGAACATGGAAATAAATCAGTCATAAATAGAATCAGACAACAAATAGAATTATTAATCAATTTAAATATAAATATTTAACAAGATTAACTAATAATTTAATTAATCAAATTAAATACAAATATCTAAATTAATTAATAATTACAACATATATTTTTGAATTTTTAATATACTAAAACAACTTTTTATATTCACAAATATTTAACAAACGATTAGTAAAAATAATTAAAATCTTTTTGGTCTTTTATTTCTTTTTAAATATTATACAAAGATAAAAAGTAATTAAAACAAAAAATTTCTTACATTTTAACATATTACAGAAATGACTAATAAAAATAAATAATAAGAAATTAACTAAGAATAAAATGATTAAAACACAAAATTAAAAACATTATTTAAAATACATCTCTAATTAGCAACCAATCAAAATAAAGTATTTAAAATACATGATAAGATATAATAAATAAAAAGAAAAGTTGGAATGAAAAATACTGGGAAAGCAACGTTACTGCGTGTAATATGAACATTGAACATGATATAGTTAAAACGAACATCACCATACAAAAGAATGTCACTAAAAATAGAATCTATGAATATGATAGGATTAAAATAAACACCACCACTTAGAAACATCATTATAATAAAATCTGAACATGATATAGTAACAAATAAGATAGTACAAAATATACATATAAAATCCACAAAAAATATATATAAAACTCACACAAACCAAATACATGAAAAAATTTAGAATGAAGACTTTATATATACATGTATAGAACTATGATATTTCTAAACTAAAAACTATATGCGCTCTCTCAAACTCATTTATGAACAACAATTATTCCAACTTATTTCATAAATAATAATAATAATAATAATAATAATAATAATAATAATAATAATAATAATAATAATAATAATAATAATAATAATAATAATAATAATAATAATAATAATAATAATAACAATAATAATAATATTAGTAACAATAGTATTAGTAATAATAGTAATAATAACAATAATAATAACAATAGCAAAATAAACTATAAAAAAAAGTATAAAAAAATACCTGTTTGAAGATAAGATGAGAGATGGGGGAATGTTAGAATAGTGAATTTTTTTTTCGTTTATGTGGAAGTGTGAGGGTGATAGATAAGGTTATGGTGTGGTTGTTTCCTTTATATCATTCTATGGAAGGTTGGAAAACAAAAAAGAGTGTAGTAAGTGCATGGTTTTGTGGGAGTAAAATAAGGGAGATAGTACAAAAAAGTAACATAAAAGGTGTATGAGAACTCACAATTATTTTTATGAGACTTATTTGATAAGTTTCTAAAAAATAATTAAATTAAAATTAAAATTAAACATTAAAATTTTAAAAATTAAGTATAAAATAAGAAAAGGTATTAACTAAAAAATAAATAAAACTGATTAATTAAAAAATATATTAATTAAAAGTAGAAATAAAAACGGTAAAGAACGAATAATTAGTCTAGTATCGAAGTGCTAAGAAAAATAAAATGAATACACCAAAATAATCAACGTAAAATATACGATTCAGAAAAATACGGTGTTTTGTCAAATTTTAAAATAAATTTTACCCGTTAAAACAGCTTAAATTGTCCAAAAATGTGACCGAAAAGTGGTCAAAAAATCTAAATGAGCCCGCCAGGTTAAACTACGCGAAACGTAGATTAATATCACTGACGTTTGCAGACTCTATTTTAAAATTTTTGTTCACTGATTTTACGCACAGTTGACTTTTAGTTTGACTGACTTGACTGTATTTCCAAAAGGTTTATTTCAGCTAATAAATTGCATATTATGAAAAATGCAACAGATGATAAGATATACAGATGATGCAAAAAGACATGGGATCTTAGAGCAAAAATTAGGGTGTGACACTCATCGATGAGGGGCTCACTGCTCTCGTCTGTCGAAACCTCCCAGACGAACGAGGAGTCTTAGACCCTCTCCGACATGGGCTCAACTATGTAAAATCTCTCCTTAAACGTTTTGGATGGATTCAGATAAAGGCTTAAATAATTTTCTCCCCTGCTTCACGGAGACCCATCTGAACTGCCTCCCAACAACCTGGGGTTGGAGATGGAAGACGGTGAAGAAGAGGGGGATAGTGGCTCCAATCTTCAAAAACTCACATGTTATCTCGGATGCTTGGATGAAGGCAATCGAGTTTGGGTGCATTTGGGAGGGCACCAAATCTAGGTGTCCAAAAAATGACATTTGAAAGTCCATGAAGGGCAATCTCAACCCGATCTTCTTGAAGATAAACTCATACATGAGGAACCTCTCCTCGTAGACCGAGCATATACGGTCGTTCGCCCTAGGAAAGTGGACCCTCTAGTCTCCCTCGACCCCCATCATCGTGAAGGATTCTTGAGTGTGAAAAGAAAAGAGAAGGCATGCTCCCGAAGCTCAACAATAGCCCACTCTCCCCCGAAACTACTAGGAGCAGATGTTTCACCAGCATTCTGGGGAGAAAAAGTTTCATTAGCACCGTTATCCTCCAAAGAGCTCTCCTTGGACAATTCGGTCGTAACTTCATCCACAGGATCACGAGACATCTTATTTACCTGAAAAGAAGAGGACAAAAATGAATTCGATAACAAAGTCAAATCCACCCTTCCACCGCTAGTCAAGTGAAAGGGCGCACGAAGGCCTGAGAACAACATCTCCGACCTAAGCCCTTACTCAAACAACACAGCAACGGTGCGAAGAGATGCACATGGCAATCCCTCAAACCCACGCGGGGAGATCCTCCTCAGTGCGTTACCCATAATTTCGTTGGAGATCCATCGGAAAACTCATGAGTACACCAGAAACACATAAGCTCCACTGGTGACAAGCTCGCTCGTTGTCATGACAGTGTCAAAATCGACAAAAATTCCTAAGTTCCTAACGCTCCAATGCGGTGTCGGCAGCAGAAAATGGTCTAACCACCATTAGCCACCAACATTCTCTAGAAACCACCGCTACTACCAGTTTTATCCTAGCCATATGCAATCTAAGTAGAACAGGGATTGAAACACTTAAAAACAGAAAGGGTGAAGAAAACTTACAAGGTCGAAGAGAAGAAAAGTTGGTCGGCGAAGTCTAATCATTACTCGTGCGGAGGCGTTACGGTGGCGGATGGCAGAAACGAGGAAAAGCAGCAAGAGAAGAGAGAGAAGCGAAAAGTGAAAATGAACACTTCCTCCCTCTATTTATAGATAGATCAGAGGCACGTGCACAAGCACGCCCCACGTAGGGGCATCATCATGACCCTAACATAACTATCATTACATATTAAATAGGGCGCTTAGCTCGATGCACGTGTGGTATTTTATCCCTTCAAGTCCCACCAACCGTTGGGCTCCCCGCTCGTCGGGCACGCAGAAAAACATTTCAGGTTTCCCGGGCGCAGGTGCTCTCGAGCACCACGAAACGACATCGTCTCAGTAGTAGGTGTCAACCACGCCTGCTCCACCTCGGGACCATAGACTGTCTTTAAGTCATCACTTTTACGCTCAAGAGCAACGACTTAGGGGGCTCCTGTTCTGGACTGGTTCAATGGCTAGGCATGATCCAATCCACTTCTGCTCCCAAAACGGTCTAATAGCCTAATTCCTGCCACTTAAGGGAAAAGTGAAACATTCTCTCCTCTGTCCCGTTGAGGAAGGCTGGTCAGCTGACCCCCAAGACCAGCTTTCCTTCGTCACATTTTTGCCTGTCACGCACGGTCCTACCATCCAGGAACAGTCACAACGCCCGTTCCCGCGACCACGCCTTTTCTGCGACAACGGCTAGTTTCTGGCAGTTACCTATACTTGGGGAGCGAATATCCCGCCCCGAAAATAGGGACCAATGGCCAAGCGTTGGGGGCATTATAAAAAACCTCTCATTTGAGAGGGTCAGGTATTCTAAATCATCCTAAGACATACTCACTTTGTACTTGTCTTCTCTTCTCCCAATTCTTACTTTAGCATCGGAGTGCCTTGCAGGTACACACCTTCCACATCTTTGAAATCTTACATTGCAGATAAAGTCTCTTGTCCATTTCAGATTTTGATCAGTCATCAAGGTCAAATTCAATAGTATAAATCAAATAATTATTAGAGAAAGCAATATGCTACTTGTACACTCATGAGTCATGACAACTCCCTTTCATTATGTCAATATATTTTTTCTTGAGTAATTTATTTCATATTATCATGTAGAATGTTCTTTTATGTGGTCTATTATGGACTTGATTTATATATAGATTTTATTATTTTTAATAATTTTAATAAATTATTATACTCGTGTTTTTAATAAAAATATAATATGATATCATATTAGAATTATGATTATATCAATTAGTTATTATTAGTCAAATTAATCAGTTAGATTAATGAATAGTTAGATTGGGGTGTATCTGTATTGTATATAAGCTATTTTTTAATCTTGATTTTTAAGTAATGCGGAATTATTTTGATTAGTCTGAAATTTTTCCTCACAATTAAGGTTAAGGGATATGGTGTAAACTTTGATTTGTCATAGACAACGCTAATATTATGACCGTCTTCAAATCTGCATCACTATAGTTACGATGTATTGTTCATTTTAGGTGTGAGAACTCTCACGACATTATCTTTTAAAAAGAACATTTTGTTGAATTGAGATATATTAGTGTATATAAACTCCCTTTAATTTTGATTCTCTCAAATAATACAATGTTATTTTGACTAATTTGAAACACCATACACCGTGTATATGAATTAAATTCATCGTAAAAGTGTTTAATTGTTACACATCATTCTTGAATGTATATGTGATTATAAAATGTAGGGTTAAATATATTTGTGGTCTTTATAAATATATCAAATTTCATTTTTAGTTTTTTAAAATATTTCCTTTAAAGATTTTTTTAGGGTTCCTAGGGTTCTTCTTACAAGCATTCATATAAGATTTGAGATCAGATTTATAAACATTTCAATATTGTTATGAAGGCTAGGGTTCATCAGTTTTGATCTAAGCTAAAAACTACGAAGAAAGCAAATAAATTCATCTCAAAATATGTTATGCGCATTCGTGCCATTGCTGATGCACTTCTTGCAATTGGTGATCCGATCTCTAAAAGAGATCAAATTGATGCCATCCTCCAAGGTTTACTATAAGAGTATAATTCGTTTGTGATGACAATTTGATGCCATCCTCCAAATTAAAGTTGGGTATAATCCATAGGCTCACAATTTGATACTTCTCTAACTATGTTCAAACACAATTTGATACTAAAATTAAAGTTGTGCAATCTGATTTTGGTGGGGAGTTTAGGCTTTTCACTAGGTATCTCAATGAGTTGGGTATAATCCATAGGCTCACATGTCCCCACACCTCTCACCAAAGTGGTACAGTAGAGAGAAAGCACAGTAATATTATGGAAATGGGTTTAACCCTTCTTGCTCATGCTCATCTTCTTATGGAATTTTGGGATCATAGCTTTACTGCAGTTGTCCACCTCATTAATAGATTACCTACCCCGACCTTGCCTAAATTTACATCCCCCTTTCATGCCCTCTTTAATTCTATACCTGACTACACCACACTTAGAACCTTTGGATGCTCTTGTTTTCCTCATTTAAGACCCTATAATAAAAACAAGCTTCAGTTAAGAAGTTATGAGTGTGTGTACCTTGGCATTTCTCCTCAACATAAAGGATATAAGTGTCTTAGCAATGATGGTCATATATGTATCTCAAAAGATTTTATCTTTAATGAGTACTCCAAATTTCCTTATCTTATCATGGCCCCACCTCCTATTTAGTCAAGTACATCAAGCCAACCTAAGTCCCTTCAACTTTCCATTACTTTACCATCTAGGTATGCTCAGCATGTCATTCCTACTAGTCACAACACTCTACCCAATGAAATTATTATAACACAACCTATAATGCCTACTGTTGCACCCCAAAATTTGACCAACCGGTTCCCACATCTGGTTTATGTTTCGACGCATTTTGCATTCGCATCCGCATACCGCATACATTGCATTTTCTCAGTCAGATTGATTTTATCGGGATCACAACCCTCTGATCACGCTTCAGGCATTTCAGGCCAATACGAGGTTTTATTTTGAGAATTTGTGCTCGTCTCGGTGTTTTCAGCTCTCGCTGTTGTTTTGGAGGATATTTCGGTGTCCGGTTTTTTGCCGCTTATTTTCGATTTGGTCTCGCGTTCCCTTTTAATTGAATTAATTGCTTTTATTGCATTTTAAAGAATTTTATAGTCTTTTCTAGAATATTAAATAGATTTTTTTAATAGATTTTAGAATATATTTATTTTTAATAGAATTGTAGAAAATATAGTTTTTCCTAGAATTATTAGATATTAGATTTTATTAGGTTTTATAGAGTTTTTAGAATAAATAATTTTTAAATAGGTAGTTTTAGAATATTAGAATATCCATTTCTTTTAGTAAATAGAATAGTATATAGATTTTTATTAGAATAATAGACTTTAATTGTTTTTAGAATTTTAATAGAATAAACAGATTTTGTTTTTAATATAGATTTGATAGTTTTTTTATAGGTTTTCTTTTTTAGAATAAATAGATATAGAATTTAAATAGATGTTTTAGATTTAATTGATTAGCTTTATTATTAGCTTTAATTAGATTAGTTTAATTAATTAGGGTCAGCTTTTATTAATTGGTAGTATTAATTTTCGCATTAATTGAGTTCAGTTTATTAGTCTTAATCAGTATTAGTTCAATTAATTGAGTCATTAATAGTGGACCGGTTATCCAAATTTCGTGGGCCCAGTCAAGTCCAGTACCACATGTCATATAAAGGCACTGCCACGCGTTTTCGTCTCTCTCCGCCACCTCATTTTTTCCACTTTCCCAGAGAGTGACACCTCACATTTTCCACTCACCACCACTACGCCACTTGTCTCTCTCCCTCTCTCCGCATGTGCCACGTTTCGCCCCCAGACTCTCCCTCACCATGCATTGTGCCACATGTCCTCCACTACCGACTTCTCACCGCCGGCCATGCAGTCGCCGCACCGGTCACCGGGAACCGTCACCGGTGAACCATAACTGTCGCCGGCGTCCTCAACCACCACCGGAAACTGCAAATCCTCAACAAACTTCATCAATCTTCCCAGATCTCATCAACTCTTCACCGGAAAACTCATGCAATCTTCATGATTCTCTAGCAATCATCAAGGTCTTCACCTCATGTTCATCAAAATCATCGTAACTTCGCCGGAAACCGCAAGAAATTCCTTCAACTTCATCCGTGTTCATCGCCTTCGTCCTACAGTTCTCTCCAGAAATCATCATAATCTTCAAGATTTCTTCAAGAATCTCCAAAACTTCATCAACTCATCAGTAATTTTCCAGATCTATCAGATCTGGATTCGTGTTCATCATCCATTCATATATCTCCAAAAACATCATCAAAGAACATTCATCGTTCATCAACTTTTTTCATCAGTCTTCAACAATCTTCGGATCCTTCGAGATTTTCGTCCAACAAACTTCTCCTCATCCGCTTTTCAGAAATCATCAGGGACACCAAACGATTTACCAATTTCTTCATAGCGTTTCTTCGAACTTCCTAGATTCTCCTCAAGATTAACGAAGATCTTCATGTTCATCAGCGATCTTCAAGAGACTCATGCGTATCCTGTGTCCAGAAGTTCTTTGTGATCTTCGTCACATTTGCGAATCCAGATTCCCTCAAAGTTCGTGGATCTCCAACAATCTCCTTCAACGCCTTCAAAATCATCATCTATCGCAATCTCCAGATCCACATGCATCTTCAAGGAATTCTCCAAGAACTGCTTCAAGAAATCTTCATCAGTTACTGCTTGCCTTCAAGAACATCAAGATTCAAGACGAAAGTTGTTTGAGCGGACAAAAAAATGTTACGAGAGAAGGAATATTGTGAGAGAGAAGAAGTTTGAATGGAGGAGGCTGAGGTGTAGACGGCTGGTAGCGGCAGAGAGAAGAGAAGTCTAGGGTTAGGGTTTCAGAAGTCTCAGAGAGTGAGGGAAGAGAGGAAGGGAATGGATCGGGGAGATTGGGCCTCAGGCCCAACGAGTATTTTTCGGACCATACCCCTGTTCCCCTGCATTCACCCCCCTGTTTTTTTCCTTTTTCCTTTTTTTTCTTTTGAAGTGATATTGGGCTGGGCCCATTCTTTTTTTACTGGATACACCTCCGTTTCTCTTATCACACCCCTCCCCGTTTTTGTTGCTAGTTCTTGGGCTGGGCCTAACTCTCTTTTGTTTTACTAGTAGCACCCCTAATGAACTAATGCCCCCTGCAGTTTTTTATTTCCTTTATTTTTCTTGTATTGTTTTTAATTCAAAGAATAGAATTTTTAGGAATAATTTCTTTTAGAAAATTTAGATAATATTTTCATTTAGGAAATTAGTTTAATTTTCTTTTAAGAGAATTTAGGACTTAGTTAATTTCTTGTTAAGGAGATTTATAGATTTAATTCTTTTCAGGATATACTTTCCAGTAGCATCTAATTGCCGTATTTTAGGAGTAGACTTTTATTTCCGTTTTGTCATTGGATTTCTCTCCTATTTTCTTTTTCTATCCGATTTTATTCTTGATTTTATTTCTGGCTGGCCGTGTGACACGATTCAATTGGAGAATGATTTTCAATATCATTTCTCTATCTTGTCTTTGACACGGATATCAATACGCTACCTCTGAAAGTTCGATTTCTCGTATAAGTCGAACCATGACGGTCTAAGCGTTACATTGGTTCTTGATTCAAGCGTCATCATCAAGGATCCAGAGAGGAGAAGATTGGAATGGAGCTTGCGCGCATGTCAGGAGCCAACGGAGCCGCTTCGTTCATCATCATCATCATCTTATTCAAGTCTTCAGGCAACCGTCGAGTGTTGTGGGCTGCATCGCTAGATACGAAGGAAATGGCAGTTGAGGAGTTTCTTCTTAGGTTCTTGCGTGTGTGTCCCGGGTTCCTTCCCGTTTAGGCGTAGGCCTGCTTCCTCTTTGTTCTCGCCCCCGTGCGAGCGAAGCCCCTTTTCTCTCGCGTTCAGGCGATCGAGACCCCTTCTCTTGCCCCCGTGCAATCGAGACTCGCTTTCCCGTCGAACTAAGTTTGCTCTGATCTCTCGTACCAGACGAGAGTACGTAGGCATAGGATGCGACATCCTAGCGAGCTACCTCCCTCTTACCTTCTTCTCGTTTCCCCGTTTTAGCTGTAGTAAGCTGAACTACAGCTGCTCTGATTTCTCATATCGGATGAGAATATGTAGGCATAGGACGCGATATCCTAGCGAGCACATTAACAACTAACCTCTTTGTTCTCTCGCTGCCGTGCAATCGAGACTTTCCCGCTGACGACTGATGTTTCCCTTTCTCTTGCCCTTGTGCATTTGAGACTAGACCGTAGTTCTAAGTTCCGTAGGTTCCCGTACCTTTCAAGCCAAACTTAATCTCTCACCCCTGTGTGATCGAGAACACCCTGTCTAGCCGTAGTTAGCCTGAACTACGTAAGCTCTGATCTTTCACGCTGTGTGGAAGTACGTAGGCACAAGACACGAAGTCTTGGCGAGCCAATCCCCTGTAGTTTCCCGAACTACGATGACTCTGACTTTCTCTCTTGAGAATACGTAGGCATAGAGTGCGACGCTCTATCGAGTCAGTTCTTCCCGTTTAGATTTAGCAGCCGTAGATAGATTGTTTTTGCATCCTTTAGACAAACCAAGCAAGCGTGGATCCCGTCGAGTACGACGGACGTGAGGGGTGCTAATACCTTCCCCTTGCGTAACCGACTCCTGAATCCAGGATTTGGCTGCGATGACCATTCCTTTCCCGTCTTTGCGGTAGGTTTACTTCGAGCGTTTCCTTTCCCTCTTTTGGGATAAATAACGCACGGTGGCGACTCTTCTGTTTAGCCGGCGCCGATTTTCACAGTAGCGACAGCTGGCGACTCTGCTGGGGACTGCGATGGTTCCTTATGCATTGGGGGTCCAATGTCCTTTAAGAGAGTCGATCCTAGCGCTTGTTTGCTCGTCTTTGGGTGCTTACCTTTTGGGTGTTGTATTTTACTGTATTTACAATTTCCGCACTTTGCTATTATCTGTTGCTGTTGTGCTGTTGGGTGGGGTGTTCCTTTGAGTGAGAAGTCAGACCCAGGCTTGAGTGCACCTTAGAATTAGTTGTGCAAATTAGTGGGCGCGTGCATGCTTTGCATGTACTAGTGTCTCATGAAATCCACGCTCAGACGAGGTTCTCCCGGTTGACTTCTTTTTCAACCCTTTGGGTTGAGGGGGTTGTTGGTTTTGAGGATTGTCGACTCTGGGGACCGATCATTTGGAAGTTGGCTAAGTGAGGCCTCTTCAGGATATGATGATGCCACACCTTCTGGGTATCGTATCATCAGTCTTGAAAGTCTGTGACACCGACGACCGCATAGGATGTCGTACCTTGTGTCAGTTTAGGTCCATACCCGTGAGTGGGAGGGTTTTTGCAGGAAACTTGACTTCCAGACAACCCGATATGTTGTTCTTCTCTTCAGAACGAACATACTCAGTCAGCAGCGCAGCAGTATTCAGAGATTTGTGGGGGCTGTGATGCCGTGTTTGCTGCGTATTGCATTACATTTGCATGAACATTGTTGCATCATATTGCATATCATTCTCCAGCTAGCCAGAGTCTGATCCAGCCGTTGTTTTGATTCTGAAGGTGATTGTCCGGTGTTTGGCCTGAGCAACTATTGATTGTTAGAAGACGACCAAGGGGTTGAAGCAGATTTGAGCAGAACCGAGCAGTGAAGTCAGTTGAAGGTTATTGGTAGCTATGTTTGAGAACCACTTCCAGTCTCGTAACACCTTGACGGGTTTCACTATGATGACCAATCCTCTGTATGGCTCCATGTCTGGGGAAGACCTTCCGCAAGTGAACAACGTTACTGCAGACCAATTTGTACAACCTCTGGTTAGGGACCGAGATCGACGTGAGCAGTTTGTTGTCCGAAATGAACGCCCTCCTCTTATTAACAGTCAAGGTGTTGTTTTCCCTGTGCCGAATATCCGAGGAGAGATCCCGGTAGCTAGGACCGAAGACCCAAAAGCTCTTGAGTATGCTAGAAGGCTCCGAGTGTTGGAAGAAGGAGTCAAAGCCTTGAAAGTCAAAGATGCTGTCAACCTTAATGCTGCAGACATGTGTTTGGTTCCTGGCCTGGTATTGCCTCCTAAGTTCAGAGCGCCGAAATTTGAGAAGTACAGAGGAGATAGCTATCCGAAGCAACATTTAGTGATGTTCTGCCGAAGAATGACTTCGTTTGTGCAAAACGACAAGTTGATGATTCACTGCTTTCAGGATAGTATGACTGGGGCATCTCTGAGTTGGTATATGCAGTTGGAGAGTAACCAGATTCAATCATGGGTGGATTTAACCAGAGCTTTTCTGAAGAAGTATGATTATAACCTGGACATGGCTCCTCATCGCATGCAGTTGCAAGAATTGTCTCAAGAGAACAATGAACCCTTCAGGAAGTATGTTCAGAGGTGGAGAGAATTTGCTGCCAGAGTGCATCCACCGCTCCTAGACCGAGAGTTAATGAGCATGTTTGTAAACTCCCTGGAGAGCCCGTATTTCGAAAGAATGCTTGTAAATGCGCCAAATTTCTCTGAATTGGTAAGATTAGGAGAACGCATCGAGCATGCCGTAAAAATTGGGAAAATTCAGATTGTTTCGGGCGGTCAGGCTAGTGAAACTGAATCTCTCTATAGCTACCAAACTGAAGAAGGAGTTGTGATCAATGCAATCGTGCCAGATGTTGAGTATCCTCGAGATGAATCAGTGAAATCTGTTGGTTCTTCATCTTCTGTGTCTTGTTATGCGGGACAGACAATTGCGCCTAGGGCACCATATCGAGAACTTTATGTCGCTTCTCTGGCAAATCAGTGAACTCGTGGCCGAGGTTATCAGAATCAGCGCCCAAATCAGAACAGGCCTCGTAACAACTTGGAACGAAAGAATGCTCCTTCTCACCCAGTGCCTGTGCCGTATAGCCATATTCTACCATCTTTGATCCAGAATTCTTTGGTGGAACCTAAAGCTCTTAAGCTTGTGCCAGAGCCTTACCCTCCTGGGTACAATCCCCACGCTCAGTGTGGTTACCATGGTGGATCTCCAGGGCATTCAACTGAAGATTGTAAAGCTTTTCAGGCGAAAGTACATCAGTTGATCGACAAAGGGTGTATTTCCTTTCCCGAAGGAGTTTTGGTTGTGCATGACAATTTCTCAGCTGCCTGAGCTCGCAGATTCAGAGGGTTATTTCCAAAAGCCAGTGGTCCAGACATGACAGCGCCCTCAGCATTGGCAGTCCTCAGACTTTTATCATTTGCATTTGTAGTTTCTTTTCTGTTAGTTACTACTTGCTGTTAAACATTGTTTGTTTCGAATGGTGATATTGA
The DNA here is from genome assembly GCA_963859935.3 of Lathyrus sativus. Lineage (NCBI taxonomy): Eukaryota > Viridiplantae > Streptophyta > Magnoliopsida > Fabales > Fabaceae > Lathyrus > Lathyrus sativus. The sequence continues at coordinate 15,087,692 of OZ012737.1, forward strand.
TAAAGTGACTATGCATTTTTCTGAATTAATTATGTCGTTGTCACTCATTTACTGCATTGCATTGACACTTGCATTTATTCACTCCACTTTATCACATGATTAGCAAAGATTGGAGGGAGGATGACGAAACTGAATACTCATAACCGATGATCGTATGCTTTCAGATAAAACCTTGCCGATGACGTACAAGGCATTGTTTCAAATCCCCTAAACACTAGAGATATAAGGAGTTAGTCCCTTGTTAACCACTTCGAGCCAAGAAGTAGAAGTTTTTTCGGACTTTTGAACCCTCACATCTTAACCCGGGGCAGGGTAGTTGTCAGTTAGCTTGATCGAGCGTTCAAGTCTTATAGAGGAGTGTTGCCTTTTGAGGACCAATCACATCTTATGGTTAAACCTCACCAATCAGGAGCGAGACAGCTGCAATCCTTTCGGAGCAATCAAGGCAACCAGTGTCGCACGACTTGTTCCAAGAAAGAAATAAGAAAGCCCGCTAAGTAAAAAGAAAAAGAAAAAGCTGGAAAGCTAATACTTAGGCAAAAATCAGGGCATCCCGCTGGACTTCAAGAAAGAAAAAATCGAAAAGAACTCAAAAGGAGTCAGTCCAGGCAAAAATTAGGGAATCAAAAGAATGAAAAAGAAAGGATATAAAAAAGGAAAAATCCTCGAACAGGGACAAAGTCGTGTGGATACAGACACCGAAAACGAAAGAGGAGTAATTGTCACTCCGAAAACCTTGTGAGTTCCTACTATTCAACATACCTCTCGAAGAGGCGAGCACTCGAGCCAGGTTAACTGAACTTTAAGATCGGAGATCATCACGTAGAAGGGGTGGGTACAAATCATAATTCGAGCCTAATATCCTTTGTTTCACGAACCGTGAACCCGACCACGATACAGCCCTTAAAAGACCTAATTAAGGCAGAGTTTATTCTGAAAGCGCATTACGATAAGGTTGAGTAACCTGACTCCTTCTTGATTTGCTAATCATATCCTTGTTGTATTTTTTCACTGATCAAATCAACACTACGTTTGAACTCTAGTTCATTCATCACTTACAATCATGACACGCAAATGAGTGACAACACAATTTTTTCAAAATCTGCATGAGCACTACATTAAAATTATCATTCGGGAATAAACAATTTTATTTGCAGGTCAGTAGTTGACAGGAAGGAAATTCCAACAGGGAATGATCGAACATGACTGAATAATTCAGCAGTCTGGATCAGGATGGTATGTTGTGAAATCCTGTGAATCTGGGGCATTGACTTTCAGTGAGTTCAAAATCAGTTGGTCTAAGGACAAGTCCTGAAGCATCGGTTGATTATGGGACAGTTTACTTGAGAAGCAGTTGATCAGAAGTGAATCTTCTCGAGAGCCAATCAGGGGCAATTATCCAGAATGTTGTGATTTGAGGGCAGATCCTCCCAGTATGTGATCAGATCAGGTTAAGTCGCTCAACGCTCGTTCAGGGGCAAGTCACTTTAGAGATAGTGAAACTAACTGTGTTGATAGTTGTGTAATTGAGGTTGAATCCTTTTGTCGTACAGATACCGGGGCAAAGCCATCTCAAGGTCGTATTGTAGCAAGTTGCTTTCGGTTCAGAGTGAGTTTCCCAAGAGCTAGATTGGGGCAAGTTGAGTTGCACTGGGGCAAGTTGTTCAAGCAAGTTTGTTCACCCTAACAAGAGTTGAGTATCGAGGAATCGTGTCATTACCCTCTTCAAAAAACCTGAACCTTCGAAAAGGCCTTGCCGTCATTGGATCTTTATCCTATAGTTTAAACCTGTTACTTGACAGAATCTTGTAACCTTGTCATTTCCAAAGCCCAGTTCTCGCCTGGCAAACCGGTAACCAGTTCTCGTCTGGTCCACCTTTCTGTAAATACCAGTTCTCGTCTGGTATCTGTTATATTTTAACCAGTTATTGTCTGGCCAACCTTTCCGTAAACACCAGTTCTCGTATGGTGTATGTTAGCTTTCAACCAGCCTCGTCTGGTCACCGTCTCTTTAACCTATTTGTTGCATTAGTTCTCGTCTGGTGCATGTCAGCTTCCAAACCAGCCCCAACTGGTCATCCTTTCCTTAACCTATCATTCAGTCAGCCCCGTCTGATGTTCCAACCGTAAATCCATTCTCGTCCGATAACATAACCTATTTTTGCTATCAGTTCTCGTCTGGTAGTCCATCTTCGAATGCTAGCACCGTCTAGTATTTTCCCTTTAAAATCCATTTTGTTAATAACCTATTTTCATCCGTAAACTAGAAAAAGCCTAAAAATACTCGACACGATAATTCCTGGTGACACGCATGGTGTCGCGTTCCCCGATACAAAGCTCGATTGACACCGGTTCCCTGATTAATGTGCTGTATTCCCTGTGGATGTTGTTAAATCAGGATTACCCTCCTCAGCGCATAGAAATCACGTATTGTCCTCAAAATAGTTGAGATCGCAGTTATTCCTCACAATAATAGGATCAGGAGTATCCTCAGCAGGTCAGAATTGATATCCCTGATAGCAGGGGCATTCTCAATAGTGAGTTGTGCACAAGTAACCCCATTTGGGTTAAGCCTCACAGAGTACAATCAGGTTGTCAAGGGTTTAGAAGGAGCGTCCCCGTGCAGGATCGTCCTTCCCTCCTCCAGCAGGTTGTCATTCCTCCGTCAGGTTGATCATCCTTTATAGAGTTCGTAACGATGAATTTGTGAGCCATCCATCAGCAGAATTGTTTCTTCCCCATGGAAGTTGGTCTCACTTTTCCAGCATTTATTTTGCTGAGATGATTCTATGATACCTGGTACTCCTCGGTGGATTCGACGTTGCCTTCGACATTTATTTTGCCAAATGGTTTTAGACCCGGTGTTCTCTGGCAGCCCGAGCTTGCAGTTGCACTTGCATGTATCGTCATATTTGCATCTGTACAAACACATAGCATCTCCATGCCGTATGGGGCATTGCATTTTCATACAAACACATAGCATCTCCATGTCGTATGGGGAATTGCATCATTTTCAAACATATGCATTTCGAAACATAGATCAGATTGGTTCACCTTTTGCTTTCAGGCGTGTTTTCTCAGCAAGAGTATGGAGTTCTGGCTCAGATCTATTACCTGGTATTCGAGGTCTCACCGTGAGACATGTGACGATGCAGTTCACCTTATTATCCCCACAGAGTTACTGGTTGAAGTTTCTCTTATCCGACCAGCGGAGTGTTTTTCTTCATGTTTGCTGTCGCGGCAGCATTACAGGGTTTCATAAATCAAAATTTCAGAAGTGGTCACTTGTTGTCGAAACGGGTGTCGGGCAGTTATTTTTAGAATATCCCCAGTGGAGTGAGCTACTACCAAGAATAGGCAAGGAAGCTATGTCCAAGATGAACTTTCCTGTAAGAATCAGGCAGATGGATTTTCCCGTATGAAACAGGCGGATGAACTTTCCTGTATGAATCAGGCAGATGGATTTTCCCGTATGAAGTAGGCGGATGACCTTTTCCTGTAAGAATAAGGCAGATGTATTTTCCTGTATGAAGCAGGCGGATGAACTTTTCCTGTAAGAATCAGGCAGATGGATTTTCCCGTATGAAACAGGCGGATGAACTTTCCTGTATGAATCAGGCAGATGGATTTTCCCGTATGAAGCAGGCGGATGACCTTTTCCTGTAAGAATCAGGCAGATGTATTTTCCCGTATGAAGCAGGCGGATGAACTTTTCCTGTATGAATCAGGCAGATGGATTTTCCCGTATGAAGCAGGAGGATGAACTTTTCCTGTATGAATCAGGCAGATGGATTTTCTCGTATGAAGCAGACGGATGAACTTTCCGGTATCCAGATAGATGATTCTCTCGTAATAGACAGAGTATGTGAGTTGTGTTCCGATATTTGACAAAAGTATTTTCCCCAATGAAGTCGCCAAGATTTCCTTGTGTTGACGAAATATTACTGTCCCCAGTAGAGTCCTCCTCAGAGTCGTTTGTGGGTTGGGACCAACGGAGTTAGCTACTGCAGAGATAAGCAGAGTTTCATATGTTTAGAAAGATGATCTGCCCGTATGGATAGGCGGATGGAGTTTCCTGTGACTAGACAGAAATGTTTCCCCAGCGAAGTCGCCGGGATTTCTCCGTGTTGACGGAATATGGAGTCCTGACGTGGACAAAGTTCTATTCCCGTGTTGTTGAGATTTCTTCGGGTTGATGAAATGTGAGTCCTGACGTGGACAGATTTGTATTTATTCGTGATTTGACGAAATTTGGGTCCAGATGTGGACAAGGTTACTCCTGTGACGACAAAATCTCTATTCGTGTTGACGAATTGGTTCCTCTTCTGGTGTTGACAAGGTTAGTCCAGTTGTGGACGGAGGTGTTCAGTACCTGTGGTGTTACACAAGTGGTTGATGTTGAAATCAAAATTGTATCAGATAATTGACCAGTTGTTGCCATAATAACCAGACTCAGTTTATTGGATATTGCTCCTCAAGCAGTTTTGCAGTTTATCTCCACGGTTGGCAAATTTCAGGGTTTCTTTGGTATTCAATCGTCTCGTACCTCGATTGTTTGAAGGTCGTTCGCTCTTCACCCAGTCGGGTCTGTTGCACCCTAATTTTTGACCTTAAGATCCCACCTCCTTCGTTTTTCGTGTTTTCTTTATGCTTTTGTATGTGTGTTTATTATGACTAACAAGTGTGTACATGTGTATTAAATTCCAGTGAAGATGACACTCGTATTTGAATCCTTCTAGACATGGCCGTTTGGTTCTTATTCAGGTTACGCTTTTGGCGATTTCATCGTCTTAAGTAGTCGATGGCAAGTTCAAAGAAATCTTCATGTGGTTCCTACCAAATCTTGATTTCAAATACGCGAAACAAGTTTTATCAAAGTTCATAACGAAGTTCACGAGCTGGATTGATTTCGAAATTATTTATTTGGTTTCCTAAAAAAAAATGTTAAGAGTTTGATCTCATTCATCAAGCTGATGGATAAATTCATACAAATAGAGTTGTCACGTATCTTGAAAGTAAAATGTAGGCTACGCGAAATAGAATATCACAAAAAAGCCAAATTCATGATGAACTTTCGTTTGACCAATGCACTGATACACTTAGTGGATATCGCCATTTGATTTCATTGAGATAAGCTTCCTTGGAATGAAAGAAAGAGCCTTTGATTAACTAATTGGACAAGTTGATTCCAAGATTCTGGGAATATAATAAAGACAAACATCACAATCAGGCCCTGTTGTACTGCTAAAAAAATTAAGGGGATACAAATGGGACTGTTCTCGCCGGTAACATGTCTAATGTTCGGCAAATCATCGTAAGCCTATGTTTTACAACAAGGACCCCCTACTGTTACATCTGGCTATACAAAGGATTTCCGGCATACAAAATCGAATCGAGAGCTTGCTACCCGCTGCCATGAAATCATTGGATCCATTTAGCGTAAACGGCGGCACTCGTAAAATCTTCGTGCAAGCCTGCTAAAGGTTGGTGAAGGTGGAAACCGTCAACCAGGCGTTTTACTTTGGTTCATTACCAGGCTCTTACTCCGACACTGCAATTCCCAAATAATTATGCAAAGTTTCTGTTAGTACTTTTTTCAGCAGAAAGCAATTTAGAAAATAACGAATTCAAAACATTTCTGAATACGGTGACTTGAAGCATGGAGTTTGTCATCATTTACCTGCTATGTTGAAGGCTTATCAGCATCATCTGGAAGCGAGCAGCCGACTTCGGAACTGAAGTCACCTCTAAATAGAATAACCACCGTAAGCCCATCTGATAATGATCTTCGGTTTTTTTTTCTACACCAGACACAGTAAACAAATCTCTTCCATCAGCATTTCCAACAATAAACACAGAACAAAACAAGCTTACCTGATAAGGATACAATCTCGATTGCACCCTCGATGTATAGCAACAAGAATGGGGCGGTAATGAGGTTTCTTGACGCCTGAAACATAAATATTAGCATATCTCTCATACCGCTTCAACAAACCAATTGGTGGTCATTGGCTTTTAAGAACTGTCCATAGCAGGGTATGGAATTCCCTGACCTAGTGAGGAAATTCGATCCTCTGCAACAGGTTGATAAACCGGGTTCTGGGTCTGAAGGATCTTGTAAGACAACTTACCCCTCGGCCAGCTCTTCCGTTTCGTTTAGCTTCAGCCTCAGATTCAGATTTGCAGCCTGCATTTTAATGCCAATCGTCATTTCTAAACAACCTCAGACAACTTCAAGCCAATAGAGGAAATCTCACAAATAAAGGCATTGTTCCAAACGGGGTTACCTTCATCAACTTCCAGTCGTAAATACATTTATCGGTTGCCAGTTAGAGCCGCAGGCATCCGCCGGCAAATCAAGCAAGGGAGCTCATTGAATCCATAAAGACCATCATTTCTGCACAAAAATAAAGGAGTATGTGAGCATATTTGTGAGGATACCGAATACGGCAGCTACCCGCTTGTGCAACAACTCACAATCCTTGGGACATCTTAGCATGATTATTCCACAGGAAGCTCATGGCTGCTCCAGCCTACATTTATGTCAGTAAGGCAATTATTCACAACCTCTTTTTAACCTGAGCGCTAACACACTAATAAAGGAGGATTTATAATTACAAAGTCATAACCGATGTTTGGCTGCACATCACCAACCAGAACAAGACAGCTGCACACAAAGAAAGTTAGATCAGAACAGAGTAAAGAAATTGGATGCGCATCGAGGAAGACATTTATGGACTCACCTCTCTCGTATTAAGTATCAGGGACAACTCGATGCAGTACCGGTGCTATTGGATCACGTATCCAAGCATTGAAGCAGTGAGGATCCACTTTTCTTTTCCTGCATCAGGAACAGTGAGGGATCAGTACACGGTTGCAAGAAGCGACACCGATTCAAAAGAAATACAAGTCATGCTTAATAGGGATACCGACCGCAAATTCCACCGGTCAATCAACAAATACCTCCACCACAAAAACCTATTCAATCATCTCAGAAGTTTCCACCTTCACCCTTATCTGCAATGTTATTATGAAGATTGAGTAAGGCATTGTTCTCCTAGCTGTCAAATAACATAATACATCACCCCTGCATTCAAAGGAGTAATTAGTTTCTCACCATAGCAGAATCCAAATGCAAAGTCAAAAATTCAATTAACAAATTCAAGTGTTATAAGGAATACAATGCAAAGGGATGGTAAAGAGGCACAACAATGCCATGAATCAAAAGTTGAACAATACGTCCAACAATAACTAGATTGCTGCTTAGAAGCGAAACTGATGCGTAACCCCTTTAGGAATAAACGGCTTGGTTATAACCCATTGACAGTGTAACACCCCACTTCCCCGTATTAAATAAAATATAAATATTATAATAATAATAATCAGAGTTTTCACCAAAAAGTGGGATATCACATCTCCAAATTTTATAAAAATACTTTATTCATTCTTTTCAAAATAATACAGCGGAATTTGTTTCATAAAGTAAAATACATCAAAACATGATACGTCACAGGATTTCAACACGTTTGACATAAAACAATTACAACACCCATATCCCGTGTTACGTATCAGAGCATCCTAGACTCGACGGTCACACCAATATCCAAGCTAGCTAAACACCTGGATTATCTGTACTTCCGAAGAAGCACAGACCACAACAACAACAAAGGGGTGAGAAATAATGATCAGAATATAATGGTAATGTAATACATGTAAATAAGGTAGTAAAACACACCAACACACCAATATTCACCCCCAACAACTCCATATGACGAACCTACTGTTCAAATTACAATATAACATATTATAATGCAAATATGCAACTCAACACCATGCATGCGGTACCGACTCATTGGTTCATTCAATCGAACCCACCATTCTCCACAAAGGAGTACGGGTGAATCACTTACGCTCCATCCGAGACATGATTCAACCCCACCATTCTCCACAAAGGAGTACGGACAGATCACTTACGCTCCATTCGAGACATGATCCATCCCCACCATTCTCCACAAAGGAGTACGGACAGATCACTTACGCTCCATCCGAGACATGATCCATCCCACCAAGACACCATGATATGCACACACCAATGCATAACTATTATGTTCAGGCACACTAAGTGCACACGATCCTCCTGATCATATCATCATACATCAATGCATATATGTACAGATATAACATACACCAACACCATATAAATCAATTCACACAGTGAGCAATCTCACATTCTAACACCAAGTATAAACACATCCCAACACTCGGGGAATACACGATCCTACTAATCACTGCACCATAATCATATACATGATACACCCATCATTCATTTTAATTAAATTAGATATTAAACGAGTTCACACTCTAACACCATATATAAACACATCTCGACACTCGGGGAATACACGATCCCACTGATCACTACCCACATATTTATCAACTAATTGCCCACCAGTCATTATTACGGGAAACATGTACTATCACCAAGTACACAAGTTAGTTCCCACACTCATCATTCTTACAGTGCATCAGGGCCAAACTGTACCTATCATCTCAACTCAGATCCTCAGTCTATTCTAGTACCAATCTTGCACATTACCGTAACCAATAGGCTTCTAATTCCTATTCCCAAAATCATCACCTACACACTTTATCGATACCTCAAAAGTCATACAGAATTTTCCCTAAAAACTGTAAAACACCCTATATGCCCTATATGCCAAATCATCCCAAAACACCAATTCATTAACATTGACTTATACTCCATCACTATCAATTACTAGTTATCATCAAACACAAACACACCAATAAACATTATACTTACCAATTATCCTATACTTCCTACTCTAGAACCAACATTACGGTACATTACCGACACTTCAGAGTCACTCTGAATCTCACCAAGGTCCTAACCATAGTCACTAACAACATCACAGGGAACAACTCATAATTTTCCTAAAGCTATAATCCTGGTCATTACCAACACTATAGTAACAACACCGAATCTCACCAAAACTCTATTTATATTTACTATCAACATTGCAGTAACAACATATAATTTTCCCCAAAGCTATAATCATGGTCGTTATCCACACTACAGTAACAACACAGAATCTCACCAAAACTCTATTTATATTTACTATCAACACTGCAGTAACAACATATAATTTTCCCCAAGGCTATAACCATGGTCGTTACCCACACTACAGTAACAACACAGAATCTCACCAAAACTCTATTTATATTTACTATCAACACTGCAGTAACAACATATAATTTCACTAACATCACCATAATATATATACACCAAATTCACCAATACCAATCAACAATTCATCAATGTCAAGCATCAATTTATCATTAGCAACAATAATAACAAGCATGCCAATATAAAACTTCATAGATCGGAATTTTCCTACGGGGTTAAGGAATCCCCTCTACCCTATACATGTATATACCATCCCAAATCAAGTTTCTCCCCCCTTACCTTGTTAATCGGTTGATCGATGAAAGAACCCTCCAAGGTTTGGCCAATTCTGATTTTCCCTTGTATCCTTCGTTCTTTGCTCCCTTTTCCGTTCCCTTTCCCGTTCTTTCCTTTCTATCGTTCTTTTTCCACTTTCTCTAACTTCTCACAATGTATCGTAAAACTGCTAACCCCTCTCCTTCTCTATTTTAATTTTCTAATCCCAATAATAATAATAACTTAATAATAATAATAATAATAAAATAATAATAATAATAGTAATAATAATCCTATTATTATCTCACCAAAATAATAATAATGTTAATAACTTAATAAAATAATAATAATAATAATAATAATAATAATAATAATAATAATCCTATTATTATCTCACCAAAATAATAATAATGTTAATAACAATAGTAACTATAATCAATATAATAATAATAATAATAATATTCCCACCAATATCAATATTATACACTATATTATTATATTCACCAAAACACCACCAATAATCCTCCCATATCAGGGACACCCACCAATAATAATATTCATACCGATGATAATAATAATAATAATAATAATGATAATAATAATAATAATAATAATAATAATAATAATAATAATAATAATAATAATACCACCAATATTACTATTAACTATTATATTATTATCTCCACACCATCAATGATCCTTATATATCAAGGATACTCACCAATCACATACCTGTTCGCTGTGTTTTCTGGCGAACAACCTCTGGTTAACCAATTTCTTCAGAAAGTTGGGTTACTTGCAGGACCAACCATACAAGTCCTGGGATACATGTGCATTTGGTTCTGTCGAAATACTCTTAGACTTTTGGTGACTAATTTGCGGTTTGTTTTATCAATATTGTCAAAGTATTAAGGACTTTGATTTTGCAAGTAACGAAAGTTTGAACTTAAAGATGAAATAAGGTTAAAAGTTTAAACAAGAACAAAGAAATGTCGAAAGGCTAAAAACTTGCAAAAAAGTAAATGAAATTTAAAATGACATGGACTTGAAGAATAAACAAGTAATTTAAAATGACTTTGAAATATAACTGGTTTTTAAACGTACATTGTTCCAAATACTAGACTCATTTTCTCTCACACTGGGTACTTAGAGCTTTTACAGGAATTTTGTACAAATTTTCACACACACATTCTAACCACAAACTATCCTATTTATACACAAACAAAATAACTGCTTAGAACGGAAAAGCTATAACTAAACGACAAGTGTCAGCCTGCATGTAAATTTCTTCTCTGAAACCTCCATGTGTCCAACTGCCAAAGGTTACAACCTTTGAATTTGAATCTCTTCCTTGGTGACGAAACCTTGTAACTCTTCAAAACTGTCGAAACCCTTTTAAAGGAGAAAAACTCTTCAGCACTTGCCAAACCTTATCTTTTTTTAACAAACTTCTTCTGTCGAAGCCCTCAGTCACACACTCTCCAAACTATTCTGCCAGAACATTATATCTATTTCTGTCGAAACAATGAAACTTTAAAACCTTGTCAGTAATTCTTGGATTCTCCTCCTGATGCTATCCTTCGACAAAGATGACCTTAAAGCCTGAATTTTAATCTTGTCGAAAGTATGGGTTTACAAATTGCCCCCCAGCAAAGATATTTTCGACTATCAAAGGAGAAATGTCTTTTGCTGTCGAAGTGACCTTTGTAATTTAGTTTGTTCTTATTTTTATTTCGTGCAGTGTTGGTTTATACTTTTTTAAGTACTTCCCATTTATTTTCATCACTCTTCTATCTTTTTCTATTTCTTCGACTTCGTATGCACCATTGGAAAAAACTCTTAAAATTTTGAAAGGTCCTTCCCACTTAGGGGACCATTTTCCCATCACTTTGTCTTTCTTCTCCATGGGCAAGATCACTTTCCAGACTAAATCATTTACTAAAAAGGCTTTGAATTTTACTTTTTTGTTATAAAACTTTTCAACTCTCTCTTTCTGCCTTCTTATTAATTCTAAAGCACGCAACCTTTCTTCGTCTAAATCAACCAATTCATCCATCATCATACTCCAATAGATTTCAGATGGAATCTCATGATGTCTTTGAATTCGTATTGACTGTAAACAGATTTCGACAGGCAATACTGCATCATGTCCATAGGTTAATTTAAATGGGGTGGAGTTAGTTGCTTCCTTAGGAGAGGTTCGACAAGCCCAAAGGATTCGATCCAGGGTCTTATGCCAATTTCTGGGTTTTTTACCCACATGTTTCTTTATCAGGTTTATCACCACTTTGTTGGCTGCTTCGACCTGGCCATTTGCTTGGGCATAATAAGGTGTCGAAGTCAACAACTTAAAACCTGTCTCTCTTGCAAATGCTTGCATATTTCTGCCAGTAAACACAGATCCTTGATCAGTGGTTATAGTCTCTGGTATTCCAAATCTATACACTATGTGTTTCTGGATGAAATCTATGACTGCTTCCTGATCTACATTTGTCAAAGGTATGGCTTCAATCCATTTAGTGACATAGTCTACTCCTACTAAAATGTACTTCTGCCCTTTTGAAGAAGCTGGTCGAATCTCACCAATCAAATCTAAAGCCCAACCTCTGAATGGCCAAGGCTTTATAATAGAATGTAACTCACTTGCTGGCACATGAGGTATGCCTGCATGGATTTGACATTCCTGACAACCCTTTGCGAATTCGACACAATCTTTCAACATGGTTGGCCAATACATTCCTTGTCGAAATAATAGCCATTTCATTTTATGTCCTGCTTGGTGGGCACCACATGCACCACTGTGTACATTCGACAAAGCTATGTACGCTTCAGTCTCTCCAAGGCATTTTAGTAGAACTCCTTCTGCAGTCTTTTTAAACAGTTCATTTCCAAAGAGCACATAACTTAAGGCTCTGTACTTTATCTTCCTTTCGACTGTTTGATTTGGATTTTGCAAATAATCTTTAATGGGTTTTCTCCAATCTCCATCCTCTAGATTACCCACATTGAAAATCTCAAAGTTTTCTTGATCACCATATCCCAATCTTATTGTGTCCAAATCAGATGGGGACAGCTTAGTAGAAAAAACTTTTCCTCTCACTTCGACAAACTTCAACAGATTTTCTTTCGACACTTTATACCCTGAAGCCAGCTGGGCCAAGTCATTTGCTTCCTGATTTTCTAATCTGGGGATGTGTCTAAAAACTACACTGTCGAATCTCTTGAGGAGTCTGTTGGCTATCACAAAGTACATGATCAAATTTTCTTTGACACATTTGTACTCTTTCGTCAGTTGTTTTATCACCAATTCAGAGTCACCCATTATTTCGACCTCTGTTGCCCCCAGTTCCAACAAGATTTCAAGTCCAACAATTAAGGCTTCATATTCTGCCTCATTGTTTGAACAGAATTCTTCTATTTTGTACTTGAACTTTGTTGGAACTTTATTGGGAGAAATAATTAACACCCCAACACCTGTTCCATTTTTATGACTGGAACCATCAAAATATAACCTCCAAGGCTCTTTTTCGACATAATTTGTCTCCTCTCCAAGTATGGAGTGGTCAGCTATAAAGTCAGCAACTACTTGCCCTTTAACAGCTTTTAGAGGCATATATTTTAAAGAATATTCAGTTAAGGCTAAAGCCCATTTTCCAATTCGACTATGTAAAATAGACTTAGACAACATATGCTTTATTACGTCGAAATGAGAAGATATATGTACATCAACGGGTTTTATATAATGCTTTAATTTCATACAAGAGAAATATACACATAAACATAATTTCTCTATCATGCTATACCTAGTTTCAGCATCATTCAAGACCCTGCTGAGATAGTAAATGGCTCTTTCGACGCCATGTTCATCTTCTTGACAAAGCATACTTCCTAATGTTCTGTCAGATGCTGATATGTAGAGCCTCATGCTTCTTTTTCGGCAAGGAGATATTAGGACTGGGGGATTTGCCAAATACTCCTTGATCTTGTCGAAAGCAGCTTGTTGCTCTTGCCCCCAAGTGAAACCCTCTTTCTTCAGTCGAAGCAAGGGTGAGAAGGCCTGAGTCTTTCCACTAAGGTTGGAGATAAATCTTCTGAGGAAGTTGATTTTCCCTAGTAGAGACTGCAATTCCTTCTTTGTCGATGGCGCTTTTGCTTCCATTATTGCTTTAGCTTTGTTTTCATTGATTTCAATCCCCTTTTTGTGGACCACAAAGCCTAAGAAATCCCCAGCCTGCACACCAAAAGCACATTTAAGAGGATTCATTTTCAAACCAAACTTCCTCATCCTTTCAAAGGACTGTCGAAGATGGTTAATATGGTCGAAGCCTGAAGCAGATTTAATCACAATGTCATCTATATAAATTTGCATAAACGTTTCAATGAAATCGTGAAAAATAGAATTCATAGCCCTTTGGTAAGTAGCTCCAGCATTTTTCAAACCAAAGGGCATTACTACCCATTCATATGTTCCTATTGCTCCTGGACAACGAAAAGCTGTTTTTGGAACGTCTTCTTCAGCAATAAAAATCTGGTTATAACCAGAATAGCCATCAAGCATACTTAAATACTCATGGCCTGCTGCAGAATCTACTAGCATTTCTGCTACTGGCATAGGATACTCATCCTTAGGGGTGGCTGAGTTTAGATCTCTAAAATCAATACACACCCTTAGTGTGCCATTTTTCTTAATCACAGGAACAATATTAGCAATCCATTCGACATACCTTGTTGTACGGATGAATTTGCATTTTAGAAGTCTTTCGACCTCTTCTTTGATCTTCGACAGAATTTCAGGTGCAAAGCGTCTGGGGGTCTGTTTTATTGGCTTCTTCCCTTCCAGAATTGGCAACTTCAATTCCACCAAACTTCTGTCTAAACCAGGCATTTCGTCATAATCCCATGCGAAGCAGTCTTTAAACTCATTCAGCAGCTGGATTATTTCGATTCTGAGTTGAGGATTCAACTTGGCACTGATGTAAGTGGGCCTTTTCTCTGCCCCCAGTCCTAGATTAATCTCCTCTAAGGGATCCTGTGCCACCATTTTCATATTGGTGGAGGTTGGATCCTTTTCGAACCCCAGAGGTTCGTCATCATAAATGGCATCAAGTCTTTGGTTCTGCCATTCACCATTTGAGTCTTCTTCAAAACTCTGATTTGCATGTTGCTCCTCAATATTTTCTTGAGGGTGTTGTCCTTCGACAACCTGAGTGCTGGCTTCGACAGCCATATTTCTTACTTCAGCCTCAAGGGCCGCTTTGTGTTGTTTTTCGGCTATATAAGCCGAAATCCTTTCCATTGCTGAAACTTCAGTCATTTTCACTGAATTCACTTCCCCATCCAGTTGGGTTGACATGGGCAGTTCCCCAAGTGTAATTTGTTTCCCCAATTATTTCTTTATCCCACTGGAAACCATGTGTAGGATGGAGGTACATGGAACAGTAAGCGTTGTCGGAAGCTGCCAGGTCGAAAGCCGCAGGATTGCATGGTGCTATATGGGCTAGGTTCTTGTCGAAGTTACGACTAGTGATATTGTTCACATCAGCTGTGAAGTAACTCTGATCTGCTTCAATGTTTTCGACAATCCCATCTGGCCTCCAGATTGCTATTCTTTGATGCATGGAGGATGGCACAGCCCCAATCCCATGGATCCATTCTCTTCCCAACAGCAAGTTGTAATTTGCTTTTGATGCTATCACCACAAACATTGTAGGCCTGGTGATGGATCCTACAGTCAAGTTCAATTGTATTACTCCCAGTGTTGTTCCCACTTTACCTTCATAGTTGGACAACACCATATTGTGAGGCTTAGTGTCGGAGTCATCTTTTCCAATTCTCCTTATCATGTAATGCGGAATTAAATTTACAGCTGCTCCGCCATCTATCAGAATTTTGTTGACACCTACACCTTCTACCTTTCCTTTTATGAAGAGAGGCTTTAAGTGAGCCTTCATTGCATCATCTGGCTTTTCGAAGAAGGCATTTTGCTCTTCGACACAGCCATTGTTCATTATGTAGTAGCATACAGGCTTCAAGCTTATGCTATCATCTATCATGTCATCCTCTTCGTCTTCGACTTCCATTATCCTGTCGAAGTCTCTGGGCAGTACAGAAACCACATTGCAAGTTACGTCGAAAGAAGCATCTGATTCTGAACCAAATTCATCTGTGACTTCTTCGTCCACTGGCATTCTATTGTTTGTTTTCTGCACCTCTGTGGTGTCACCAGATCTATTCTTCTGAATGATTTCTTTTTCTGCCAGGGGCATTCCCTTGTTCGTAATCTGCACACATTTGCTTGATTCAGCTTCCTTCTGCCCAACCTTTTGGTATTCTACAGTTTTCTTTTCAATTTTCTTCTGCCTTTGGAATCTTCTCCATTGGGATCTGGACATAGGATTCTTCCCTTTGTAGTTTTCAGAGACGTATTTTGGCTTTGCCTCCTTTTTAACTTCCATGGAAGGACCCCTGTTCACTTCAAAACTCTTCCATCTCTTCTGACCTTGGACATCCCTTATAGGCTGAACCCATTTGTCATCATTTGGCCTGTTGGATGGTTTGTAAGTGTTGAAACGTCTTTCTCCGACCCCTTGACTGTGATGCTCCCCTCTTCTTGGGTCGAATCTTTCGTTTCTGGTTGGTGGGACTGTTCCCCAATTTCTTTTCCTCTGGGTCTTTTCTGCTGCTTCTAA
The DNA here is from genome assembly GCA_963859935.3 of Lathyrus sativus. Taxonomy (NCBI): domain Eukaryota; kingdom Viridiplantae; phylum Streptophyta; class Magnoliopsida; order Fabales; family Fabaceae; genus Lathyrus; species Lathyrus sativus. Next base: position 15,103,841 of record OZ012737.1, read on the forward strand.
GTCATCAGCTGCTTTCTTGTCGAACACAGCACTGCACCTTGGGCAAAGCATGACTTCTGCATTCTTCCTTTGACACCTCTGGATGAATTCGACCAGACTCTCGTTCTCTTCTGGGTAAACCAGCTTCTGATGCTCCTCTTGACGCTTCTTTCCCTTGTCGATGTCTAGTCCTCCCTTTTGAGTGATTTCCACCATATGAATCCCAGCACTCTGTTCAGTTGTAATTTTCAATTTGTTCATTTTTTCGACTAGCATGATTTCCTCTGGGATGTCCTCCTTTGACTGACTAACATTGCCTTTTGGGTGTAAGCCCTTATAGATGTATTTGCAGCAATGTGCAACCCTTTCGACAGGATGTTCTTCATTTTTGGTGGTATCACTGTTCATTTGTTTGACAGTGAGGGAATTGTCATCAGTCCCTGGTGTTTTAATCTCCTCTTGGTCAGCATCTCTTTCACAGTTTTTCTTGTTGAAGCTTCTTCCCACTTTGACTGCATTTCTTCCGTTGAAACCTTCAGTGGTCTTAGTGGCATTCTCACTGTCGAAGTCTTCAGAAATTTTGACTTCTTTTGCCTCAGCCTGTCCAGCAGAATTATCACCTTCTTCCACCACATTGACATGGGTGTCGAAACCTTCAGCAGCTTCTATCATGGTGAAGTTGGTGTCGAAGCTTTCAGTAACTCCTACCATTTCAGAATTTTCTTCTGCCATGATCTCCATTTCGACCACGTTTACCATTTCTGGCTCAGCATAATTTGCCTCCACAATCTGCATGGGATTGGAGTCAATCTTCATCTGCTGCTTGCCTTTGTCTCCAAACTTCAACCTTCCATTTTGGATTGCATTTTGGACAAGATCCCTGAAAAGGTAACATTGAGAAGTTTTATGACCCAAGAAATTATGGTATTTGCAAAAACCTCTCTTTTTCTGTTGGTCTATAGGAGGCTCTTTAGTGCCTGCTGGTTTTATTAACTGACCATCTTTGACTAGTAAATCAAATATCTCATCACACTTGGTGATGTCGAATGTATAGGTTCTTTTAGGGAACCTGTCATTCTTTTCCATTTCGACTGGACTTTTTCCATTCGACGGGGCTAAAACTTTACAAGAATATGGAGGGCCTTGCTTTAATTCTGCAAGATCAATTTCTTGCTGGTCGAAAATGACTGGTTCGTTTTCGTCGTAATCATCTTGAACTATTCCTACATAGGCCACTCTTTCCTTCTTGTTTTTATTTGATCTAAATTTCTCATTTTTTAGTCTTTCTATCTGCCTTACTCTGTCTGCCAACTGTGCCATGTCTCTCAGATATTGGGTATCCAGTTTTTTCCTTATGGAATAATCAAGACCCCCTGCAGCCATTTCGACTAGTTCTTGTTCCGGCACTTGCGTAAAGCATCTGGCTTTTAATAATCTAAACCTATTCAAATAGTCATCTATGGGTTCAGAAAATTTTCTTTTGACACTTGCCAACTCTTTCAAACTTATCTTGGTTTGTCCCATATAAAATTGTTCATGGAACAATCTCTCTAATTGGGTCCAAGTAAAAATTGAAGTTGGAGGAAGTGACGTAAACCAAGTGAAAGCGTTTTTTGTCAAAGAACTTGGGAAATATTTCGTCCTTAAGTTCTCGTTATTAGCAATCTCTCCCGCTTCTATCAAATAACGTGCCACGTGTTCTATGGTGGATTCACTAGTATCCCCTGAAAACTTTGTGAATTTGGGGACTTTCCACCTTGGTGGTAACTCTTGTTGTAAGATAAATTCAGACAAGGGGGAAGTATAACTAGGCCTTTGTAATCCTACGTTTACTCCGTTTTGTGCCATTATTCTCTCCACCATGGTGGCAATATTATTTTCGACAGGCATGTTATTGTAACGCATTCTCTGCTGTAACACTTCGTCAGCATTTTGGTTTCTCTGGACTATTATCCTTCTTGGTTCCTGTCGAATAGGCTCTTCTACATTAGGCTGTTCGACCATCACCTCTTGCCCCCTGGGATTTTCCTGAGGGTTCCCTAAGGGCCTTTGGTTTATAGTGAGTTCCTCTTCGACAGCCCTATTGGCAGGATTCTGGTTTAATTGCATTCTTTGTTGTGCTTGTGGGACTCCAAAAAAATCAGCAATGCGTGCCATCTGTTCTGCCAATATTTGGTTTGTTTGGGTAGTGTTTTGTATTAAGGGATTGAACACGTCTCCCATTTGTTGTGTCAAAGCCTGCACCATATCATGATTGCTTTCATCCATCTGTTGACGGATTACTTGTGCAGAATGGTTTGTCATAGCGGGCATATGGAAACCTGGTGGAATTTGATTCATTCTATTTCCATTTCCACCATATCCTGATCCTTGCAATGGTGATGACACTTGAACCATGGCATCAGAGAATAATGGTGACGAATTATGTAGGCTTGCCATCATTGAAGTTGGCATTCCGTACGGTTGTTCTCTCCCAGCCAAAGGCTGAGAATAATTCAGATATGGCCAGAATGCATTTCCTCCAGGGGGAGGGGTTCCCAAGGGTCTGGCGTGTCCCATGGTGGAAGAACTAGGCGCATTCTGGGATCCTGAACCCGTTGGTATGGAATCCCCCAAAGGAGGCCTATTCTGTTCTAAAACAGGGCCAGACACTGGTATTGTTCCTGACGAAGGGATAGGATTGGAAACTGGAATGGTTTCGTCAGAAATATTTGAAGCATTTGGCAAGTTAGCCATGTTTCTTCTTCTTGTTCTCTTTGGTCTCTCTACGTCGGTTACGGCTAATTTACCGCTTCTAAGAATCATACAACGTAGCAAGGAACAATTTGTCTAAAAATTTCTATTAGATTTTATCAAATGCACTGGTCCCACCAGGTGTGCCAATTTGTTCGCTGTGTTTTCTGGCGAACAACCTCTGGTTAACCAATTTCTTCAGAAAGTTGGGTTACTTGCAGGACCAACCATACAAGTCCTGGGATACATGTGCATTTGGTTCTGTCGAAATACTCTTAGACTTTTGGTGACTAATTTGCGGTTTGTTTTATCAATATTGTCAAAGTATTAAGGACTTTGATTTTGCAAGTAACGAAAGTTTGAACTTAAAGATGAAATAAGGTTAAAAGTTTAAACAAGAACAAAGAAATGTCGAAAGGCTAAAAACTTGCAAAAAAGTAAATGAAATTTAAAATGACATGGACTTGAAGAATAAACAAGTAATTTAAAATGACTTTGAAATATAACTGGTGTTTAAACGTACATTGTTCCAAATACTAGACTCATTTTCTCTCACACTGGGTACTTAGAGCTTTTACAGGAATTTTGTACAAATTTTCACACACACATTCTAACCACAAACTATCCTATTTATACACAAACAAAATAACTGCTTAGAACGGAAAAGCTATAACTAAACGACAAGTGTCAGCCTGCATGTAAATTTCTTCTCTGAAACCTCCATGTGTCCAACTGCCAAAGGTTACAACCTTTGAATTTGAATCTCTTCCTTGGTGACGAAACCTTGTAACTCTTCAAAACTGTCGAAACCCTTTTAAAGGAGAAAAACTCTTCAGCACTTGCCAAACCTTATCTTTTTTTAACAAACTTCTTCTGTCGAAGCCCTCAGTCACACACTCTCCAAACTATTCTGCCAGAACATTATATCTATTTCTGTCGAAACAATGAAACTTTAAAACCTTGTCAGTAATTCTTGGATTCTCCTCCTGATGCTATCCTTCGACAAAGATGACCTTAAAGCCTGAATTTTAATCTTGTCGAAAGTATGGGTTTACAATACCAACACACCCCACCTAAGGGCACACCAACATAAAATAATTAAATTAACACCAAAATGACTAAATAAATAAAATGGGTGTTACAGACAGCATACATTTTCTAGTAACGGAGCAGCCAGGATAATCTTATTTGTAAATAGTAGGAAGTGTGTTTGTTGCTTACCTTTCCAAATCAACAGAGTTCAACCAAGTCGATACCGATCCCGCTTTTCACACTAGCTTTGCAGCAGACAACTATAATCACAAATCACACCTTGGGATTTGTCAAAGAATTGAGGGGAATTAACACAGAGTTCACAGTTCACCGTCAACTGTACCCGCCACTGTGTAGGTTCATCTTCCAGGTGTACTTTCCAGCTCCAGCATGCCAGAATATACCTCCATCAGGACCACTGGCTCCTAATATTCCGTCAACCAAGGACTACCGCAACCTGTATAATGATTGAGTGAAGAATGAGACTAAGTTCGTGATGTTTGAAGACTACTTTCAAGATGACAATAAAAAGATGAATGGACATTACTAACCAAGTAGGAAGTCGCAACTCACGCTCTGGTTTGCTCCATTCCCTTCATTAAAGCGCAGCATTGTAAGAGAGATCTGTTTCTGAATCACATTCCTGTAAAAGAATTCGATTTGTCAAGTAGGTTTCAGAATAAAGAGTAAGACGAGAGTTAATCAGCCCACAAACATAGCAACAAGAAGAACATACTACAATGACGAAAGTTATTCAAGGCGGCTCATGACAGTTAACAGCAAGTCCTCTAGTGCCTTTGAAAGAATTCAGGATGGAAAGAAAGAACCATTTTAAGCAACCGGTACCCAAAACCGTTCCGTGACGAACCTTACTGCACCATCACTTGACTTTTAACTTGAGTATTTCAGAGGTACTACTCTTTTCTTCTCTCATGCGCAACCAGCTCACGACCATTCGCAGCTCTCTTTCAACCTGTCAAAATAACATGATCAGTAGTCAAAACGTCCCAACAACGTCGCAATTGCTTAAAAGCTTATTAGAAGCAGTCATCCGAATTTAACAGAAATTGTCAGCAAAGCGTTAGCATAAATGGACAAGGGAATATTTCCTCATTAACAGTCATGAACTGCAGAAGAATCCTGAAAGCATTCCCTAATTGGTCAACCGATAATTCTCAGCTCAACTAAGGCTGGGAAGAACCAAAACATCCATAGCAGCATCATTCAGAAGAGGAACGACCTTACCTCTTGAAGTTTAACACTTGGTCCTCATTTCACGTACATAATCAAACTTCATGGAACATGACAGCACCAAGAGCCGAATCCTGCGACCTGCATAAGACAAGACAAAAGGGGCATTAATTTCTCAATAACACGAGAGATCTTCTTCATCAAAGTAAAGTTAAATCCTCATAACTTTCCAAGACAATCTCCATTAAGAATAGAAAACTCCTTAAAAGCATACTGGCAAGGATTTGAAGGTTCACGACGAATTAAGTTTCTTTTCCAAAACAGGATTAAACAAGAATTGATTTTCTTTCCAAAGACAAATAACATGTTCACCTGATTTTGGAAAGAATTTTAACAGAGAATCGGTAAGAGAAGATTGGTAAGACTATAAAAGAGATTCACATATACGAAGAAAATTTCAGAAGAATCCACAATGTTCATAGAGAAATCCCAGAAATCACAAAACCTAAAAATAATTTTCGCAGAAAGAGTAAAACTCATCTTCTCAGAACCTCCCTCGTGAGTCCATCACCGTTAACCGTGAAATCAACAATTCCACCACGAGCCCACCTCTGTCAACCGTAAATCGTCACTATCCGTCCAAACCCGCTCTGTCATGAATCATCCGCCATCGAAAACCTGGAAAAAAAACCACCGTCACCGTGAGTTATTCTCGCTAACAGTTTAAAATTGTTCTTTTGGTTGTATTGTTTTTTTCCAGCGAAAGAAAGAAGGTCAAGATGAAGAAAGAGAAGAATCCGCAGAGTCAAGGAGATGAAGTGGGGAGGAGTTCGAATCGGGAGAGAAGACGCAGAAACAGATTGAGGAAAGGGGGAAATGTTAGGGTTTCGTTTTTTTTATGTTGTAATCGTGTACTCACGCACCCACACACCCTACCACGCACCTTCACGCACGCGGCCTTCTGATCTCCAACGGATCAGATCAGGCTACACACGCTGCATCCCTACGATAAACCTTCATAAGCCGCTCATACCCAATCAGCGCCCATTAATCTTTTTTTTTTAAAAAAACCATTGATCTGTTTTTTTTTCCACGTAACAAAGCTATTACCCCTTTTTTTTTTAACTTTTAAACTAGTATTTTTTTTTCTAATCAATTCACTTAATCGGTCCTTTTTATAAAATAACAAACAACTTTCTAATTAACCTTTTATTATTCATCCTTTTTAACTTAATAACTTTTTTAATTAATTAAGTATTTATTCATTATATATAAAAGAAAAAACTTTTATAAATAAATTACACCTATTTGTCAATTTATTTAATTAATAATAAAACCTTTAGTATTTAACTAATTTTTAGAAACAAATGATGAAAATAACCTTTTATTTATTTCATAATCAATTTAATTTAACTCTTAATAATAGCCATAAAATAAAATAAATCATTTCACTTAAGTTTTTATGATAAAATTAAATCATTTAGCATATTATAACAGTTTACTAAAAAAAAACCCTTAAAATAAACCAACTTCGCCTAAAATCAAATCGTGCACGATTCCAGAACGCTTGCACTCCACTCTCACATTCACAATTCACTCTCACACACTTCAACGCTTTCATGCGTACATGTATGTTTTATCTTACTTGCCTTTATTTTCCGCAATTTACATTCTCGCAATCTATATTCCCGCATCGCATTCCGTCCAAAGGAAAATCCTACACATGATTCAACAATCGTGTGTAGTGCATATCATTTGCATCATCCTCCCATTGATCCATGATCCCATTCAAGTTGATCTTCTTAAGTTTAAGACCTATCACATAGGAAAGACCTTTCTCTTACAACTTAGACAATCAACAATTAAACACAATACTACAACAATATTCAAACATTCAATAACTCAATACAACTTTATTCAAACACATTAGAGAAAGATGTTAATCATCTTAAGTGAGATAGAACTTCCACCCCACAACAATACAATCAAGCCGTAGGGACTTTGCCTTAAGAGAGATAAAGGCATACTCGTCAAACAATCCGAGTACTTAAGCCCTTTTCTTAAGACGATGCAAAGACTATTTTCCTACAACCTGTGGTGGTTATATCTCCCTTAAAATGAAGACACATCTCTTCTCCTAAAATCCATCAACCAACTACCCTAAACCCGCAGGAACTTTGACCACAGTCAAAGAACTCCTCAAACCCTTTAGGGGAACTACAGATACTCTGATTCCACTCCCATAAGGATATGTAGGCATAAGATGCGATATCTTATCGAGTATACTTAGAAATAAACCACTAGGGTCTTTAAACCATTAAGCAGATAAACACATAGCAATAAACAAATATAAAACAAGAGGTTCCTGTAGAGTACTACGGAAACTTAGGATGCTAATACCTTCCCTAAGTTTAACCAACCCCCGAACCTAAAACTCTCTAGCCTTGCATTTGCATTGGATTGTGGGAATTTCGATCTTTATCCCTTCCTTTGGAAAAATCAAAGTTCGGTTGCAAAAATGAATTAAAGATTCAAACTAATCAATAGTTTGGTATCCAAATTTCACCGCGACAGGGTCCAAGCCGTTTGAATATGGGCAGCTGTTGCACCCCAAAATTTGACCAACCGGTTCCCACATCTGGTTTATGTTTCGACGCATTTTGCATTCGCATCCGCATACCGCATACATTGCATTTTCTCAGTCAGATTGATTTTATCGGGATCGCAGCCCTCTGATCACGCTTCAGGCATTTCAGGCCAATACGAGGTTTTATTTTAAGAATTTGTGCTCGTCTCGGTGTTTTCAGCTCTTGCTGTTGTTTTGGAGGATATTTCGGTGTCCGGTTTTTTGCCGCTTATTTTCGATTTGGTCTCGCGTTCCCTTTTAATTGAATTAATTGCTTTTATTGCATTTTTTAGAATTTTATAGTCTTTTCTAGAATATTAAATAGATTTTTTAATAGATTTTAGAATATATTTCTTTTTAATAGAATTGTAGAAAATATAGTTTTTCCTAGAATTATTAGATATTAGATTTTATTAGGTTTTATAGAATTTTTAGAATAAATAATTTTTAAATAGGTAGTTTTAGAATATTAAAATATCCATTTCTTTTAGTAAATAGAATAGTATATAGATTTTTATTAGAATAATAGACTTTAATTGTTTTTAGAATTTTAATAGAATAAACAGATTTTATTTTTAATATAGATTTGATAGTTTTCTATAGGTTTTCTTTTTTAGAATAAATAGATATAGAATTTAAATAAATGTTTTAGATTTAATTGATTAGCTTTATTAATTAGCTTTAATTAGATTAGTTTAATTAATTAGGGTCAGCTTTTATTAATTGGTAGTATTAATTTTCGCATTAATTGAGTTCAATTTATTAGTCTTAATCAGTATTAGTTCAATTAGTTGAGTCATTAATAGTGGGCCAGTTATCCAAACTTCGTGGGCTCAGTCAAGTCCAGTGCCACATGTCATATAAAGGCACTGCCACGCGTTTTCGTCTCTCTCCGCCACCTCATTTTTTCCACTCTCCCAGAGAGTGACACCTCACACTTTTCACTCACCACCACTACGCCACTTGTCTCTCTCCCTCTCTCCGCATGTGCCACGTTTCGCCCCCAGACTCTCCCTCACCATGCATTGCGCCACCTGTCCTCCATTACCGACTTCCCACCGCCGGCCATGCAGCCGCCGCACCGGTCACCGGGAACCGTCACCGGTGAACCATAACCGTCGCCGGCGTCCTCAACCACCACCGGAAACTGCAAATCCTCAACAAACTTTATCAATCTTCCCAGATCTCATCAACTCTTCACCGGAAAACTCATGCAATCTTCATGATTCTCCAACAATCATCAAGGTCTTCACCTCATGTTCATCAAAATCATCGTAACTTCGCCGGAAACCGCAAGAAATTCCTTCAACTTCATCCGTGTTCATCGCCTTCGTCCTACAGTTCTCTCCAGTAATCATCATAATCTTCAAGATTTCTTCAAGAATCTCCAAAACTTCATCAACTCATCAGTAATTTTCCAGATCTATCAGATCTAGATTCGTGTTCATCATCCATTCATAGATCTCCAGAAACATCATCAAAGAAAATTCATCGTTCATCAACTTTTTTCATCAGTCTTCAACAATTTTCAGATCCTTCGAGATTTTCGTCCAACAAACTTCTCCTCATCCGCTTTTCAGAAATCATCAGGGACACGAAACGATTTACCAATTTCTTCATAGCGTTTCTTCGAACTTCCCAGATTCTCCTCAAGATTAACAAATATCTTCATGTTCATCAGCGATCTTCAAGAGACTTATGTGTATCCTGTGTCCAGAAGTTCTTCGTGATCTTCGTCACATTTGCGAATCCAGATTCCCTCAAAGTTCGTGGATCTCCAACAATCTCCTTCAACGCCTTCAAAATCATCATCTATCGCAATCTCCAGATCCACATGCATCTTCAAGGAATTCTCTAAGAACTGCTTCAAGAAATCTTCATCAGTTGTTGCTAGTTGTTGGGCTGGGCCCAACTCTCTTTTGTTTTGCTAGCAGCACCCCTAATGAACTAATGCCCCCTGCAGTTTTTTATTTCCTTTATTTTTCTTGTATTGTTTTTAATTCAAAGAATAAAATTTTTAGGAATAATTTCTTTTAGGAAATTTAGATAATATTTTCATTTAGGAAATTAGTTTAATTTTCTTTTAAGAGAATTTAGGACTTAGTTAATTTCTTGTTAAGGAGATTTATAGATTTAATTCTTTTCAAGATATACTTTCCAGTAGCATCTAATTGCCGTATTTTAGGAGTAGACTTTTATTTCCGTTTTGTCGTTGGATTTCTCTCCTATTTTCTTTTTCTATCCGATTTTATTCTTGATTTTATTTTTGGCTGGCCGTGTGACATGATTCAATTGGAGAATGATTTTCGATATCATTTCTCTATCTTGTCTTTGACACGGATATCAATACGCTACCTATGAGAGTTCGATTTCTCGTATAAGTCGAACCATGACGGTCTAAGCGTTACATTGGTTCTTGATTCAAGCGTCATCATCAAGGATCCAGAGAGAAGAAGATTGGAATGGAGCTTGCGCGCATGTCAGAAGCCAACGGAGCCGCTTCGTTCATCATCATCATCTTATTCAAGTCTTCAGGCAACCGTCGAGTGTTGCGGGCTGCATCGCTAGATACGAAGGAAATGGCAGTTGAGGAGTTTCTTCTTAGGTTCTTGCGTGTGTGTCCCGGGTTCCTTCCCGTTTAGGCGTAGGCCTGCTTCCTCTTTGTTCTCGCCCCCGTGCGAGCGAAGCCCCTTTTCTCTCGCGTTCAGGCGACCGAGACCCCTTCTCTTGCCCCCGTGCAATTGAGACTCGCTTTCCCGTCGAACTACGTTTGCTCTGATCTCTCGTAGCAGACGAGAGTACGTAGGCATAGGATGCGACATCCTAGCGAGCTACCTCCCTCTTACCTTCTTCCCGTTTCCCCGTTTTAGCTGTAGTAAGCTGAACTACAGCTGCTCTGATTTCTCATATCGGATGAGAATATGTAGGCATAGGACGCGATATCCTAGCGAGCACATTAACCACTAACCTCTCTGTTCTCTCGCTGCCGTGCGATCGAGACTTTCCCGCTGACGACTGATGTTACAGGTCTGTTGTAGGGGCTTTACAATACATCACTCTCACAAGACCTGATATAGCTTACTGTGTAAATAAGGCATGTTCGTTTATGACAAACCCTCTTGACACTCATTGGAGCATCGCAAAAAGGATTCTTAGGTACTTAAGTGGTACCTCTACACTTGGTCTACTGCTCTCTCCTGCTAATCCAAATCAAGCTCTTTCTCTAAGGGCCTATAGTGACTCTGACTGGGGAAATGGCCCAGATGATAGAAGATCCACATCTGACACTTGCATCTTCATTGGCCTTAATCTTATTTCTTGGAGCTCTAAGAAACATATTTTGGTTGCTAGTTCTAGTGCAGAGGCAGAATATAAAACATTGGCACATATAACTTCTGAACTCTTATAGTTGGAATCCTTGCTGGCTGAACTCAAAATCTAGTATTCCTCTCCTACTCTTCTTTGTGACAATTTGAATGTTGTGCTGCTCTCTCATAATCTCATTCTTCATGCCAGAACAAAGCATATTGAACTGGATATTCATTTTGTCAGAGAAAGGGTTATGGCTCAGAAATTAAAGATTCAGCATGTGCTTGCCTCAGCTCAACTAGCATATATCATGATAAAACCTCTCTCAAGTGCCACCTTTCAAGTTCTAAGGAACAAGCTCAAAGTGGTCATGCTTTCACCACCTTGACCTTGTGGGGGAGTATTAGAGTTCACTAGGTTCAACTCTTTTGATATCTAGTTTAGTTTTCATATTGCCTAATTTGTTATGCCTTTGATTGAGTTTGTTAGGATTTTGTTAAATAACTCAATTGTTGGCCATCTTCTATATAAAAGAAAGTATGTTGTAACAAACCCGTATATAATACATTACACAAAGTGTAATCTTCACTGAATAAAAAATACAAAATATTCTTTCAATCCAACAGAAGAAAAACAATAAATGAAAAATAGTAACATTTTTTCTTCTTATTTCTGCGGTAGAAGATGTATTTTAGCAACTATGATAAATATTGTATACTTTTTGTTTTCATTAAAAAGAAACTTATATTCTTAGAGAAATAACACTTTTTAAAAACTCTTGCTTGTGTCAGAAAGTCAAAGAGAAAAAGTTAAAAGAGATAATATTACTTACTTTTTATTCTCTTCTTAACATTGTGGTAGAATATACATGCAAGAAGTTATAATAAATAATTATATATTTTTTGTTTTTCAAAATTTTTTTTTAATGTAAATAAGTAATTTTAACACCTTTTATAACACTTTAGAGAGAGAAAAAAGAAAAAAGAAAATGATAATATCTGTTTTTTTACTCTGTTTAAAATTGCGGTAAAAGATTCATGTAAAAAATTATGATAATTTGATATATATTATTTTTTTGTTTTTCATTAAAAAAAATATTATTTTATAAAATGACACTCTTTAAGATTTTTTTAATTCTATTATTTTAAGAAAAAAATATTTAAACAGATAACAATTTTTACGTGTGTAATATTCATTTTTTTTAAGATTGCGGTAAAAGATGCGTGTAAGAAAGTAAAAAAAGATAATTCTTTGTGTTACACTTTAAAAATCTTTATGAAATTGCTGACATACCTAGCAGACCAAGGTGTATGGTACTCTGCTTTTATCCCTTCTTATAGAAATTGATAGTTGAGTAAGGTAAGACTAAGTCTATATAAATATATATACACTTGTGTGTTACTTTTAGGAGTTTATAAAATTATTATAAGATAACGAAAGTTGTAGTTTTTATATACAATGCATTCCTCTAATTCTGTGGAAGGTTCATCATCAAGTTTGAGAAAAGGTGCATGGAGTCAATATGAAGATGAACTTCTCAAAGATTGTGTTCAACGTTATGGAGAAGGAAAATGGCACTTAGTTCCTCAAAGAGCAGGTTCATAGGTTTTATTTTTTATATATAAGTAATATTTGGTAGAAATTATTATTTTAATGAATTCAAGAAAATATTGTTGTCGAATTTTGATATAGGATTGAATAGATGTCGAAAGAGTTGTAGATTGAGGTGGTTGAATTATTTAAAGCCAAACATTAAGAAGGGAGATTTTAGTGAAGATGAAGTTGATTTGATGATCAAATTGCATAATCTTTTGGGAAACAGGTTTGTTGTTTTTTTTATAAATTATATATTATATTGTTAGTAATATTAATAATAATATTTAAAGTTTTTTCTATTGGCTACCTTACTTATATTATTGCATGTGGCCAATTTGGATATCAAATAATTATGTCTAAGGGGAACCCCTAGTTCCATATGGTTTGGTCAAGAAATTTGAAAGACATGATTTTTTTAAAATAAACTTTTCCATTATATATATATATATATATATATATATATATATATATATATATATATATATATATATATATATATATATATATATATATATATATATATATATATATATATATATATATATATATATATATATATATATATATATATATATATATATATATATATATATATATATATATATATATATATATATATATATATATATATATATATATATATATATATATATATATATATATATATATATATATATATATATATATATATATATATATATATATATATATATATATATATATATATATATATATATATATATATATATATATATATATATATATATATATATATATATATATATATATATATATATATATATATATATATATATATATATATATATATATATATATATATATATATATATATATATATATATATATATATATATATATATATATATATATATATATATATATATGAATTTGAATGAAAAAGTAATTTTTAAGATGTTTTGAAAACTTTTGAATCTCTATTTAAAGTTGAAATGTATAATATAATTATGAATGGCATCCATAAATTTAAAATATGATGGATATTTTTGTTTTAATTTTTTTATAATTAAAAAAAAGTCATCGTTTCTAAGAAATTATTATATGATATTTGGTTTATTTCTCTTCAATGCAATTTTTAAAATAGAAAGGAAATTATCAATTTTGTATTTTTATCAATATATAACATTTTCTAAGCTAAAACGATTTAACATAAATTTATTCATGCGTCAATTTAATCTCTAAAATTATAGATAATTTAGTCTAAAAAATTATTATTATTATTATTATTATTATTATTATTATTATTATTATTATTATTATTATTATTATTATTATTATTATTATTATTATTATTATTATTATTATTATTATTATTATTATTATTATTAAATATCTTATGAAATTGAAATTTTTTAATTATATTAGTTATTTGAAATGGGTTAATTAAATTTGTAAAGTTATTTCCCTTTTTTTTTAAAAAATTATAAAATGATCATTAATATTATTTAATTTTTTATCAAATAAATATTGCTTTGTGTCTATAGGTGGTCCTTAATTGCTGGAAGATTACCTGGACGGACTTCAAATAATGTTAAAAACTATTGGAACACACACATGCGAAGCAAAGAACATTCTTCTAAGAAAGAAAAGGACAAAACAAAAGAAGAAATAGAAAAAGTTACAAAATCTCATGAAGTGATTAAACCTCAACCACGAACTTTCACAAAATCATTGTTGGAAGTGAATAAATTCATTCGTTCAAATGATAATTCTTCTAAAGTTTCTATGAGTGAAGGTGAAACTTCATCAAAAACAAGTAATTGGTGGGAAACTTTTTTATTAGATGACAATGATGATAATAATCATTTATTGCAAACGGGTTTTTGGGATGATCAAGAGTTTAATTCAATAACAACAAATGATTTTAACTTTTTTAATGAAGATCAAACTTGAAGTGATTTTCATGCTCAATTTTGAGCATGCAAAAATTATTTGTATGTATTATTTGTGTTATTCTTATTATTATGAAATTAATTTGTATGTATTTTGTAATATAGAATGTATGTATTATTTGTGTTAGTTTTATTATTATGAAATTAATTTGTATGTATTTTATAATATAGAAATGTAAGATATTTAATATATTTTTTTATAGTTTATTGTAAATTTTAATTCAACATAGATGCATATTCAATCCAATAATATAAATCAAATAATCATTAGCGAAAGCAATATGCTACTTGTACTCTAATGACAACTCTCTTTTATTATGTACATGTATTTTTTTTTTTTTTAATTTATTTAATGTTTTCATGTAGAATGATTTTTTTTATGTTAGGTCAAACATTGGCTTAATTTATATATAGATTTTATTATTTTTAATAAATTACTATATTCATGTTTTTAATGAAAAATATAGTCTGATATCATATTAGAGATATAATTATATTAGTTAGTTATTATTAGTCAAATTATTTAATTTAGATCAATTAATTGTATTAGTTATATAAATATTTTAATGCTGATAATATTTATTTTATTATTGTTTATTCAGGTCTTCTATCAAAATTGTAATAGTTATTTTATTATATTAAATATACTAAACATTTATCTATATATTTTTTGGAGAGATTTTCGTATTCTTTTTTTTACACTTAATTATATAAAAATTAAAAATAATTGAGTTTAGTTATTATCAATACAAATATGTTTAGTTAAATTGATGAATATGTCGGTCGTATATAAACTATTTTTAATTTTGATTTTTAAGTAATATAGAATTATTTTGATTAGTATGAACTTTTGTTTTTCAATTAAGGGGTAAGGTGTGAACTTCGACTTGTCTTAAACAATGCTAATATTTTGATTTTTATCAAGTCTGCATCACTACAGTTATGATATATTGTTTATTTTAAGTGTAAAAACTCTCACATTTCTATCTTTTAGAAAAGAGGTTTTGTTGAATCGAAATATATTAGTGTATATTTCGATTCACATATAATGTGAGACTATTTTGAATAATCTGATCACCATACACCATGTATATGAATGAAATTTAGCATAAAAGTGTTTAATTTTTATATGTATAGATGATTATGAAATGTAGGGTTAAATCTATATGTGTTGTTCGTAAATATCTTAAATTTTATTTTTAATTTTTTAAAATATGTTTTTCAAAGAATATTTTTTCAAAAAAAAATTTATCCATATTTTTTATCTCTAATACTAAAACGGTCGGTGGTTGCAAATTTAGTCGTTATCTAATAAACTATCGTTAAAATCGTCGTTAATTCAGTTGTTAAGTTGTAAGAATCGTTGCTAAATTGTAAGAAAGATCAAAAGTATGGATAAAAAATTTAAAAAAAAAAACTATTTTTTAAAAAAAAAAATTAAAAATTAAAAATAAAATTTTAGATATGTAAAAAAACTACAAATATTTCAAATATTTATTAATCATATTTAATCTTAAAACTATTTAACCCTAAAATGTAATTAAAAATTAAAAATTAAAAATTAAAACTAAATCTAGAATAAAGAAAAACATTGTATCTAGACTATGCACGTATATAAACCATAACCATAATATGTTGCCTTGTTGTCCATTCCTTATATAGTAACATATAGCAACAAATGTTGAGTTGGAGGATCTCAATTAGAGTACTTGATGCTTGATTGAGAGGAAAGTTAACCCAACAAAATTGGAGTAATTTGCTTCCACATGTTGACTTGGTTAATAATTAATATGTTGACCTATTTTTAAGAGGGGCCCTATCAATGTCTCTATGTTTTCACATGTATAGATATATGTGTGGACATCTCCCAAGGAACGTAGCCACTTCTTTAGTATTCTCATTCATTAGAGAGCTATAAATAGTTTTAACAAAGAGTGATGACATTTCAACATCAAAGTGTAGAGTTTAATATGGTATAGGACTTCTTATGAAAGTTCATGTTTGATGTTGATTAGTTAGGATTCAATATATTATCATGAATGGAAAATAAGGTAGCATGCATGTGTTTTTGTAAAATTGTTTCTAATCACCTATGGGTAAAATTGGAGACATAATTTGAGGTTGATATACTCCCAAGTACATCAGGTTATACTCGGTCGAGTAATTTACCATTTCACACATATTAAAAATATATAATAGTTAAAAACAGATAATGAAATTTTTATTAAAATGTCATTTATTATATATTAGGAGTGATAAAAATGATAATAATTAAATAATATAATTGAAAAAAAATTAATTTGCATTATAAATTAAAATAAATAATTTATTTTAGAACACTTTATTATTGTAAATGTGTCACTCATTGTGTGACGGGGGAGTAATATACATATTGATTTTTGCTTGAATTTATATTAAGTATTAGTATAATTTCTATGATGATTAGTTGAACGATTAGAAATATTGTCTGGTTTGATTTAAAATGAGATCATTGATAATAATAAAGTTTTGGGTTATTAGTCTCAAAAGGTGTGTTTTCGATTACATGGCTTCGATTTTCGTTGGTGAGTATGTAACAAAGTTAGTTAAACGTGTTCCACTTTTACCAAAGTGATGATATGAAGGACTTTTATGAACATGGCTGTTTTTTAGGGCGTGCAAGGCGACCTATAACACAGGGCCTCATATTTTTGTATATTAAACTATGATAAAAAGGGTCTCCATACACATCATTCATGGTTAAAAAGGGCCTCTTAAAATAACTTATAACCCAAATGAAGTTAACTTTAAAGTTTTACATAAGACCTCTCAAAAGTTTGAGACGACTCTGTTTATAAAAAACATATTTTATCATGGTTATTACAATTTGTATGTCCTAACCACATTGTTTAGTCTTACAATTTAGATAATCAGAATTCCATAAGACATAATCAAATTTCTATTTTTGGTCTTTCATTTGGTTATTGTTAGATTGTAATTAAGATTCATTTAACTTGGATTTAATTTGGTTTTGTATTTGAGTTTTACTTAAGAGATTATGTAAGTATATAAACTTTGTCTAAGTTTATTTGTAACAGAATTTTTTTTCAATCAATAAAAGTTAGTTATGTTTTTTCTCCCTCCTCTCTTTTCTATCTTCATCATCTTCATCTTTTTCCTTTTTGTGCATCAACAATTGGTATCTAAAGCTCCAGTTCAGATCCATGAGAAACATCAAGAGAAACATGAGTTAACGTGAGACATGTGTGATTGATTTCGTTTCTTGAATTTGAGAAGAAGAGTTCTTCTTTTCCTTGGTTATAGTTTTGATGAAGATAAACACATCAACAAAAAGAAGTTAGAGCTTGAATACTAGAGCAATCAAGTTCAAATGATCATAAGTTTTGGAAAGTCAATGGAAGAGTCAAGATGGTTGAGCATTCTTTACAATTCAAATATATATATCTTAATTTCTCAAAATGATCATAATCATTTCATCTTGTGAATAAATTTATTTTAACATCACGTGGAACTTGTTTGAAACTTAATTTTAAAGTATCTTTTTTCACTTTCATAGCAAGTGTAACCGGTGACACCAATTGGTTAATCGGTTACGTAAACGTAAAAATAGTTTTTAAGAAGATTGTTTTGAACATTCTGTTTTTGGTAAATTGTGACATTTTAAACCGCCATAACAACACTTTAAAACCGCCACAATTTTCACTTGTTACATAAACGTAAAAATACCTTAGGTTTTGAAAAAGTATTAGGTGTAACGGTTACATTATTTCTGGTAACAGATTACATATTCGAAAATTTCAAAATTTTACATACCTTTTCATGAAAAAGCTAATTCCAACGTTTTGCAACTTTCATACATCCAACATGAAAATGTTTCATGAATATACACTCTTTTATAAGGGTATATTGCATGTATATATACATGTGGTTTCAATTTTTCAAAAAGAGTCTTTTAGACACAAAATTTTTAGATTTCAAAAGAGATTCTTTGATATAGAACTTTCATATCTCATAATCCAAACAAGTTTCTAAACTTTCAAATATGAAGCTTTCTGCATGAACTTTCATACATATTCATCAAAGTTTCACTCATACTATTCTGAGCACTTAGGTGTATATGTTTGGATTGTGATCAATACAAATAGGAAATCAATTAATACATAATTGATTCAAGAGCTATAACTTTTGTTACAAACTCATATTTGTGTATACCTTGTTGTCCAGGATTGTTGGAAGCAAGAGAGTGAAAAAGAAATGATTGTTTTATTTTTTCACTTGTGTTTCTTATGTTAGAATATTGTAGGATAGGTCTAGGTGGAAGACTTGCACAAATATCTGACATAGTCAAAAATCTCTCACATTGAGTTAGGGGATTGGAGTACTATCGGATTATGAGGGAAAGCAGGATATATCATTGTGTTCTTTATTTTCAACATTTATTTTTCAGCATATTTACTTACATATCAATTCTGAAAAATAACAAAATCAGTGTTAATATTGCAAATTAAGAAAATTCCAATAAATTTAATTCACCCCCTCATAGAGACCGTGCATAAACTTATAATTTGAGTTAGAGCGTGTTCAAGTAATCTGCTATTGTGATCCAGAATGGGTTCTGCAAACCCAGTGTTTAGAGATGGTGGCAAAAATAACAAGTCTCCATTGTTCTGTGGTGAATACTTTGATTTTTGGAAAATTCACATGAAGGCTCATCTAGAAGAACAAGGAGAAGATAAATGGGATGCTATACAAAATGGCTTGTTTGTTCCTACTAGTCTTTTGATGGTGTTAGGACTGCAAAGATTAAAAGTTCATGAAATTAAGATGATAAGAAGAAGGTACTCTGCGACAAGAAAGCATATGTAGCATGGGATGACAATTAAATAAGTTCATATTTAAATGAAGAGAACATGAGGTTAGTGATTTTAAAACTGATGATATTCTATCTTATGATGAATTACAAAGTACTTTTCATGTATTACATGATGAAATTTTGAAACTTTCTAGAAAATTCTCAAGTCAAAAGAAAACTATTTTAAATCTAGAAAGAAAGTCTAATAACACTCAAATGGAGTTAGACTTAATCAAAAATTCAGCATGCAATAATTGTTCATATCTTGAGTTTAAAATTGTTGAATTAAAACAAGTAATTATGAAATTTGAAAAATGTCAAATTGATGTAGAAAATGTGTTAATTAGTAAAAAAAATTCAAATGATAAATGTGGTATTGGCTTTACTAAATTTGATAATGTTAGAAATATATTATCAGGAGTGTTTTATCGTATCCACAGGGATTGTACGAGAATATTTGATGCTTGCCGTTTAATATTTTAGTGACTTAAGTAGAGGGGTTTTCAAATGGTTTCTAGTTGGTAACATAAGTTTGCAAGAAATAAAACAAGGTAAGAGTTGGTTTTAGTTTGATAAAAAGCATGCCAAGATTAGGGTTCACTAATCCGTCTTAAACGTATCCAATCAACCAAATATGTGAACTTAGTTTCAACCAATATAACCACGTATCCTCGCAAAACTGTTTATCTCTAAAGCAATTTCGTGAATATTATTGTTTCGACTATTAAATGATCTCTCTAAATAACACCCGAAACAATAATCATTAAGATTAATACAATGCGAATATCAACTTCCAAATCTATGTCTAGAGTTTGTTAGTTGATAGATGAAGAAATTAGGTCAAGACTTGAAAAGTTTATGTCTAAAGTAATCCAAACCACAAATACAACAAAATATAGCAAATAACTTCATCTATATTGATCAAAGCTTTGTTCACATACAAAAGATTAAAAGGAATGCATAAAATTAGAATTAGCTACCTCTAATATTGACACAAAAAGGGTTTAGCCATCCATTTCCATGGTAGCTTGAGCAACAAGTTTCGGAAGAAGGTTAATCAACATATGAGTCGAATAATTGAGATTGGATGGGAATCCACCTTCTTTTTGTGAAAGATGGCTAAGAGATGATGAAATGGGAGAGCTAGGGTTTTCTTGCTGAAAAATATCTAAATATGAAAAGGTATGAAAAGTTGGTAAGTGCCAAAAAGTGGTCTCAAGTACTTATAGACATGTTGTTGTGTTGTCACCTTCGCACTGCGAAGCTTTTGTTTGCCTAGTGAGCATCCAAATGTGGCACTTAAAGTGCCAGTGTAAAGTTAAACCGCCCTGAGACATTTCTACATATTCGTTGTGCGAACAATCCTTCGCACTGCGAAGCCTTCGCTAGAAACTTCGCACATCAAATTCTTATCCAAATACTTACTGCCTCAGGTCTAGGGCCATTCGCTAGCACTTTGCTATGCCTTCGGTCCAGCAAACCATTTGCTAGCTCCTTCGTACAACGAGTTTCAGTCTCTTTTCTTTCTGTGTGAACAGTACCATGCTCTCAAAGGTCTTTGCTGGTAAGTCTGCTGTGCGGACTTCTTGATGATTTTTCTGGATAGATTCGCTAGGAAGTTCGTTATGCGAACTTCATGATGTTTTGCTGCTGACTTGGTTTCCTTGTCAATGTTCTTGTGTCTTACTCTTCTTGTTTTGTGCTTAATTCCTGCACAATAGCACACAAATCAAAGCAACCAAGCCATTTTCAAGCAATGAAGCATATCATCTAAAACATAAGTGATTCAATTCAATTTATCTACAAAAAGAATGAAAGATGTCAACGTTTGATAGAGCAATAAAGCAAAGTTTGTCATCTAACAATAATCCTAGTACAAGTAAAACCATATTTGTAAAGGCTACTAACAAATTCAACAATGAAGAATCAAAGAAAGAGCATGTTGTAAATGATCATAAAGGTCCTTATAAAAGGAATCATGTTTTTAGACCTACTTGTTTCTATTGTAAAGACAAAGGTCATACTATTAATGCTTGCTACATAATAAATTATGATGTTCCTTGTTGTGAATATGTATGGGTGAGTAAGGTATCTAACCCAAAAGAACCCAAATAAAATTGGTTACCTAGATATAACTAATTGTTTTGTAGGTACTTGAAGGTCATATGCTAGCATTGTTAAATCAAGATTGATCCTTCAAGACAGAATATCATATCATATAATATGGTAGTTTCTAAAAGTTCCATTGATTGAAAATATATTTTTGAAGAAGCTTAAACATTGATATCAACTTTGACATCAAATTCTTATGAAGGAGATAAGTGTCTAATTTTGTGGTATTAATTTTCAATTATAAATATATCCTTCCTATGTTATTACCTTACTTTGTACTTTATTCTACTTTGTCTTCTTTTTGATAATGTCTAAAAGAGGGAGAAATAGTAGGTATTACATTTGTTCTTGTTCATAATCTTTTAAGGGGAGAAAGTCTTGAACTACAATAGCAATGGGGAGATATACAAGATATGGATAGATTCTAGTTGTTGCTCAACATTTCAAAAATTCAATATTGAAGCAACTAATTGATGAACAAGTAAAATTTCAAAGGATGTTTTTTCATCATCAAAAAGGGGGAGAATGTGAAGAAAAATTCTTCTGGTCTTTGGTTATAGTTTTAATGAAGACAAACACATCTATAAAAAGAAGTCAAAGTTTGAAGACTAGAGAAATCAAGTTCAAATGATCATAAGCTTTGGAAAGTCAATGGAAGAATCAAGATGGTTGAGTATTCTTTATCATAGTGATTTCATCTTGTGCATACTTTCATTTTAACATCATTTTAACACCAAGTGTTTCAAACGTTCTGTTTTTGGTAAATTGTGGTATTTGAAACCCCCGTAATTAAACACTTTAAAATAGCCATAATTTGCACTGGTTACATAAATGTAAAACTACCTTAGTTTTTTAAAAAGTATCAGGTGTAACCGGTTACACTATTTTTGGTAATCAGTTACACATTCAAAAATTTAAAAATTTACTTACCTTTTCATGAAAAAGTTGATTCCAACATTTTGCAACTTTCATACATCACACATGACAATGTTTCATGAATATACACTCTTTCAAAAGGGTATATTGCATTTATATATACCTGTGATTTCAGTTTATCAAAAATAGTCTCTTTGACACAAAACTTTCACATTTCAAGAGAGATTCTTTAGTATACAACTTTCACTCATGATCTTAACAAGTTTCTAAACTTTCAAATATGAAACTTTCTGCATGAACTTTCATACATATTCAATAAAATTTCATTCATATTATTCTAAGCATTTAGGTGTATATATTTGGATTATGATCAATACAAAGAGGAAATCAATTAATACATAATTTATTCAAGAGTTATAACTTCTATTACAAACTGAAATTTGTGTATACTTTGTTGTTCAGGATTGTTTGAAACAAGAAAGTGAAAAAGAAAATGATGTTTTCTTTTTTCACTTGTGTTGCTTATGTTAGAAGATTTTAGGATAGGTCTTGGTGGAAGACCGGTACAAAGATCTGACATAGTGGAAAATCTCTCACAAAGAGTGAGAGGATTGGAGTACTATCAGATTGTGAGGGGAGCAAGGATATATCGTTGTGTTTTTTACTTTCTGCATTTTTTTCAGTGTATATACTTTCATATAAATTCTTAAAAATAACAAAATCAATGCTAATGCTGCAAATTTAGAAAAGTCTAATAAATCTAATTCAGCCTCCTCTTAGAGACCACACATAAACTTACAAAATTCTCATTGAATTTACAATCGAAATCGAAACATAATCACATTTCTTGATTATGAGGGATTAGGAAACGCGAGTGTTTGGTAAAATTTAAGTGGTTTATTGCATAAGATCGAAGATGGATGGTGGAAATGGTATCTTGAACACGAAGCATCGAGTCTTTCATGGAAAGAATCAGAATCAATGGATGATTCAGATGCGTGTGTTGTTTGATGCTCAGGATGTTCTTGATCTCGTCAATAAAAGTTACACAGAGGTTATAACAGATGCAACTGAAGCATAAAGGGACACGTGTAGAGATATGAGGAAGAAGGATAAAAAACTTTGTTCTAGATTCATTAATGTATGGATGTGAATGTGTTTGAGAAGATCATTAATTCGACGATGACGAAGGTTGTGTGTGACACACTGGTATGGTACTACGACGGTGATGCATCAATGAAAAAGGTGAAGCTTTAGTCTCTATGTAAGCAGTATGAGAATTTCAACATGAAGAACAATGAGAAGCTACATGATTACATATCCAGAGTGATTCTTATCACAAGTGAGATGAAATCTTGTGGATAGACTCTCTCTCTGAACAAGTAATCATTAAAAAGGTACTAAGATCTCTTACCCCTCAGTTTGATTACATTGTTGTAGCAGTTGAGCATTCTAAGGATCTAAGCACCATGAGAATTGAAGAGTTGTAAAGCAGTCTAGAGGCACAGAAGTTGCATCTGACTGAGAGAACCTCTGAATGAGAGGTAGAGCAGGCTGTGAAGGCGTCTACTGGTAAGAAAAATCAGAAGCATACTTGGTCAGAGGCCAAGAAGAGACATGGTGGTTTCTACCAGAAGGCAGAAGCCTCCAACTCTGATGAGAACAAATATCAGAAGGGAAAGGAGAAGTATGACAAGAAAAAGGTTCAATGTTACTATTGTAAGAATTTTGGTCACTTTGCGGCTGAGTGTTGGTCAATCAAGGAAAGGAAATCAAAAAATGCAAATATAGCTATAGGATGTCTGATGATGAACCTATGATATTGGTGGCTTCTGAATCTGATGGTGGATATTTGGTAGACTGGTGGTATATGGACATTGGCTGCTCAAATCACCTAACAAGAAACAAACAGTGGTTGATTAATATTAACTCTAGAAAGAGGACAAAAATCATATGTAATAATGATAAGTATCTGAATGTTGAAGGAATGAGAAATGTCAAGGTCATAATGAAGAATGGAAAATTTGTTCTGATCAAGGATGTTTGATATGTTCCTATCATGAAGAGCAATATGATGAGTGTAGGTCAGCTAGTTAAAAAAAGGTTTCTTAATTACTATGAAGGAGAATCTCTTAAAGTTGTATGATTCTGATCAGAAGTTGGTTATGAACTATGAGAAGAGAAGCAACAGAATATTCAAGGTGAATGGGGAAACAACTGACACTAAATTCCTTAGTGCAGGAGGTGTTAAAGGTGACAGTGAGTTAGGGCACAAGAGATTGGGGCATCTAAACTTCAGAAGCTTAGGGCATCTGATTTCTAAGAATCTGGTACATGGCATTCCTAAGATTGTGAAGGCTGAAAATTCATGTGAGATATGCACGAAAGGCAAATAAATAAGATTGTCATTTGCATCAGAAGTAGCCCCAAGAGAAAAACATGTTTTGGGAGTAGTAAATTCTGACGTATGTGGACCATTTGAAGTACCTTCACTTGGAGGAAACAAGTATTTTGTGTCTTTTGTGGATGAGTTCACAAGAATGACATGGGTAGCATTCATCAAGTGTAAGCATGAGGTATTTGTTGAGTTTCAGAAGTGCAAAGTGAAGACTGAAAAACAGAGTGGTCAGAAAGTTCTATGAGGAGAATGGAATTGAGCACGAGGTTACTGCTCCATACACTTCTCAGCATAATGGTCTTGTTGAAATAAGAAACAGAACTTTGCTTGATATGACAAAGAGCATGCTGAAGGAGAAGAAGTTCCCTCACGCCTTGTGGGGAGAAGTTGTTGCCACTGAAGCATATGTGTTCAACAGGTGTCCAACCAAGAACCGGAAGGATATTATTACTTTAGAAAAATGGACTAGAGATAAGCAAAGTGTGAGTCATCTGAAGGTATTTGGTTCTGTTTGTTACAAACATGTTCCAGATGCTAAGAGAAGGAAGTTAGATGAGAGAATCTGAGTCATGTTGCTTGTAGGGTACTGTAGTAAATGTGCTTATAAGCTCTATTGTCCTATCACTAAAAATGTTAAGTTTAGTAGAGATGTCATTATAAAAGAATCAGGAGCTTGGCATTGGAACAAGTCTCAATTCAACTTTGGTGCAGTGTTAACACTTGAATTAAGTTTTGAAGATATTTCAAATTTTGAAGGAGAATCTACCTTTGAAGGAGATTCTACTTTTGAAGGTGAGCCATAGTCCGAAGGTGACTATGATGCTGAAGATAGTCCAGCATCTAAAATTATTCCAGCATGTGAAAAAGATTTTGAGCAAGTTCATAGACCACAAAGAATTAGACAAATACCAAGAAGATTTGTAGAGTTTGACATGTTACAAGATATTGAAATAGACTCTGAAGGGGAAGTCATTTAGTGTGTCATATTGGTAGGTTCTGAACCAGTGAGTACTAAAGAAGTGATCAAGAAGAAAGTATGGTTGAAGGCCATGAAGGAAGAACTTGAGGCTATAGAAAAAACAATACATAGGAGTTGACTGAGCTTCTAAGTAACAAGAAAGTCATTAGCATGATATGGGTTTACAAGGTAAACTAAAGTCAAATGGATCGATTGGAAAATACAAATCAAGGTTAGTAGTTATAGAATTTCTACAAAAATCGGTTTATACTACTTTGAAGTGTTTGCACCTGTAGCTAGACATGAAACAATCAAACTGGTGATTGTTATAGTTGCTAATAAGAATTGGCCTCTGATGCATTTAGATGTGAATTCTGCATTTCTCAATGGTTTTTTATAAGAGGAATTTTATGTGTCATAACCTCCTGAATTTTTCGGAAAAAGAATTAGGAAGAGGTGGTGTATAAGTTGCATAAAGCCTTGTACGAAGTGAAACAAGCTCCTAGAGCCTGTAATCTAAAAATTTATTCATGTTTAAAGCTTCAAGGATTCAGGAAATGTGAGATGGAGTATGGAGTTTATGTTCAACATACATATGATAATAATATGATTCTGATGTGTCTCTATGTTGATGACATATTGCTATCAGAGAGATGTTTAGAAGAGATAGTTAAGTTCAATAAGTTGTTGACGATTGAGTTTGAGATAACTCGTCTAGGAAATATGACATTTTCTAGGGATGAAGATTTTGTACACTGATAAGGGTATACTTTTCCATTAGCTAAAGTATGAACTTGAAATTCTGAAGAGATTTGAACTAATGAATTAAGAGTTTGCAATTACACTTGTTGAAACAAATCACAAGTTGGATTCTAACGTTGAAGGTGATGATGTAGATGCTACAACTTTCAAATAGTTGGTAGGCTCATTGAGATATCTATGTAATATGAGATCTGATATTTGTTATGCACTTGGAATGGTGAGTAGGTTTATGAACAAACCAAAGTGGTCATATTACCAAGCTGCTGTCAGGATACTAAGGCATATTAAGGGGACTTTAATGTATGGAGTTTTGTTCCCCTCTGATGCTGAATATGATTTAGAGCTGATATGCTATTCAGACTCTGATTGGTGTGGAGACAGAGTTGACGAAAAAAGTACTTCTAGATATTTCTTTAAGTATCTGAGAAATCCTATTTCTTGGTGCTCCAAGAAGCAACCAATTGTTGTATTGTCAACCTGTGAAGCTGAGTACATAGCATGTGCTTTGACTGCTTGTCAAGCTGTGTAGATTATGAACTTGTTGGAGGATCTGAAGATCATGGTGAGAAAGTCTGTGAAGTTGATGATTGACAACAAATCAACTATAAGTCTTGCCAAGAATCCGGTGATGCATGGAAGAAGCAAGCAAATTGACACAAAATTTTATTTACTGAGAAATCATGTTCAGAATGAAGTGCTTGAAGTTGTTCATTGTAGCACTCAGAAGCAACTGGCAGATAATATTGACCAAAGCAATCAAGATTGAACACTTTATCCATTTGAGGGATGAAATTGGTGTTGTAGATTTTGATTAGCTGAATAGGAATTAAGGGATGGTGTTTGATTAACTTAAATTTAATTTGGTTTTGCATTTGAGTTTTATTTAGGAGACTTTGTGAGTATATAAACTTTGTCATTATTTTCAATGAATAAAAGTTATTTATGTTTTTTCTCTCTTCCATCTCCACCTTCTTACTTCTTGTGCACCAACCATCATGTCATATAGTTTAGAAAATTGAGTTTCTTCATTCAGTCATTCATAAGATCATTTATAGTAATGCAAAATGTGTATTTACAAGAATGAAATACAATAAGACCAAATTAAGATATTTTACCTGATAATAACAAGATCAAGATTATTTTATATACAACTTATCATGGTAGTCCTCGTTATCTCAAGACAGTGGGCTGCTCATATACGGTTATAACAAACTCAAAGAAAGTAGTTGAAATTATAAAGTAATACAATTAAAGAAAAAGTTAAAAATAAAAAAAAACTAAAAAGAATCTAAAATATATTAAATGACAATGTTGCAGAAATTATAACAACCACGAGAAATACTAAAGAAAGCTTAAGACTATTATCAGAAATTTAAAATAAAACTATGAAGTAGATTGTGAGGATTACTTGTTGATTGATTGATAAAACTATGAATTTAGCTTCAAAATTTTATGGGAATTTTCGGCTGAAATATTTGTTTTTTTTTTTTGACATTTAGGATTCTTCATATTTTAGCATGGTTAACACACTTGAAGATATCTTCTTGTATCATCTGGGAGGGCAGGAAAATATTGAAAGAGTTCTTCATACCCTTTATATTTTGTAATTGGTATGATCAAGCCACTAGTCACTAAATCTCTCTTCCTAACATTAGAAAAAATTTCAAAGTTTTTGGGTATAAACAATTCAAAATTTACTTGGACATTAGTTATAACAAATAATTATAAAATATCACTCTGCTTGGCCACTTCATCACTATCGCCTTTACCAAAATTGTTGTTGGCCAGAAATCTCTAAACATACATATAATGTAGTGCCAAGGCTTTTGTCGTGGCAGCCTCATTATCCATCAACCAGATATACATACTCAAAGGATTATTTTATTATATTTAATAAATTTAATATTATTTGTGAATCTAAGTGCTTGCAGGTATAAAATTGAAAATATCATTAAAGATTTTATTTGAAATTTTGATGATAACAACGACGTATAAAGTCAATGACAATAACTTTCAACTTTGATGATAGTGATTTATCCAAAAAATAATTTAATTTCTCATCAAAAAGAGATTCAAGATCAAAATGCTTATATAAATCAAAAGCAATTTAACAAAAATGTTGAAGTCTCAGATAAAGTGTGAAAGCTCATCATGTCATGTTTGTCGATCTGTCTGAGTGACTCGAATATTTTTAAAATATTTTATTCTTGAAAATTTCTTTCTAAGCCAGAGTCAAGTGATTAAAAAATTGTCCAAACCTTTTTTGAACTAACTAAGCGATTGGTAAGTTGTGTCAATAGATTGAAAAAAAAACTTTTTTGAGACATGCAATCGATTGAAGTATTAAGCCAATCTATTGGAAGAGTGTTAATCGATTAGCTTAATAATAAGAATAATGCAGTAGTGACTTGCAATGGCTATATATCCAGGCTTGCTAATTGATTTTAAATGAGTTGGTCAATCGATTGAAGCTTTGCGTTAATCGATTGGCTCATTAATTCAGTCCATGGATTATTTCTTCCATTTCTGATTTTTCAAGCTACTATATAAAATAGGCAAGCCTGATATTCGTTTTACACCACTTCCAAACGTTTTACTATTTCTTTGAAATTTATCTCTCTCTCTCTCTAAAATATTTCCGTACACTTGATATTGCCTTAATGCTTGTAAGTGAAGTTTTGTTTGTGAGGAAGAAATTTATGTAAATGGTCATTTTGGTCATTTAAATTCTTAAGGGTGTGATACTCTTAAGAGATTCAATTTGGTTTTTGAGATAAACCTATTGTAAAATATTTGTGGTGGGTTTCTTAAACTTTGTCAGAAAAAGCTTTGTTTTGGTTATTAAGATATGTCATAAATCTCTAAAAAGGTCCATTAGCTTAATTTGGGATACAAGTTGTCATTGGTTGGGGATAATCCTGTAAAAATCTCAAGATCACATTATATTAAAGTTTGTGGGCTTAACCTTCAAAAGCTCAAAATTTATAGTCAAGATCTCAAGAAGATCTCTTGGGGACAGGACTAGGCTAATGTTCAGCCAAACCTGGATAACTCTCTGGTGCAATCTCTCTAACTTTATTCTCTTTATTTTCACTATTTACATATAATTATTTATCTCTCCTACGATTTACTCAAACAAAACTACTAAGACAATCTTAACTAAGAAAAGCATAAATTCAATCATGAATTTTAAATACCAGAATTCATCCATTTCCCTCTTCTTGTGCTTGGAGTCACTTGTTCAACTAGTGGCATCAAAGCCTAACTTCTATTAAGAACTAGCCGTCTCAGGAGGAAAAATAAATTCAAGCTATTTACTAAAAAAAACCTCCATCCTTCAAAGAAGAAAGGTAGAATTTATGGAAGAGAAAATGAAATTTGTCATAGAAGGGACAGATTGTGGTATTTAGAAGGTTGGTAAAAGAGGACTAGTTGTCCATACACATGAAGTAAATAGTGTTGTAGTAGACAAACCTGAAAATGATTGGTCCAAAGAGGATAAAGAGAATGTGCAATGTGGTTTGAAATCAAAGAATATTATCACCACCAGTCTCGTTCTTGATGAGTTCTTGCGAGTTTCTCACTATAAACCAATCAAAGAAATGTGAGACATCCTCTAAATTACCCATGAAGGTACTACTGAGGTAAATAGGGCAAGGTTGGGCATATTAAATCATGAGTATGAACTCTTCAAAATGAAACCTGAAGAGAACATAAGTCAAATACAAACACAATTCACCCATATCGTGAGTCATATGAGAACTCTGGAAAAAATATTCTCAAATGAGGAATTATTCATAAAAACTTTTAGATGCCTAAATGGTAGTTGGCAACCCAAACCAAAGTCACTATGATTTGTGAATCTAAGTATTTTGAGACTATGGATACACACACTCTCTTTGGTAAATTGCGGGAATATGAAATAAAACTCAAAATACTTGCCATAGACGAAGAAGGAGGAAATAAGAACATTGGTCTAGCACTTAAAGCTAAAGAATCTGACTCGGGTAGTGACATGACTCTCATAGTAAATAACTTCAAGATATTTATGAAGAATGAGAAAAAGAAAAAGGAAGAGCAAGGAAAAGATGAAGAAAAAACATCATCCATTTCAACATGCTACAACTGTGAAAATAAAAGGCATATCAAACCATATTTCCCCTATTCAAGAAAGCAAATCAAAAACTCAGAAAAGCTAAGAAAAAGAAGAAAACTTATGTCGCGTGGAAAGAAAATGATATGGAATCCTCATATTATGAAAAAGAAAAACCTAACATATGTTTAATGAAAAATCATGAAGATGAATAGATAACCTCTCACTTCTCCAATCATGATTTATTTAGAATATGTAAAAACAAAACAAAACAAACAAACGAGAGAAAAAAAATTTTGCATCCAAAGATACTACCTCTTCTCTTGAAACTAAAAAAAATCCTTGAAAAGGAGATAGAACTTCTTGGAGAGAAACAAAAATATTTTATCCAAAACTGTTTCGCTTCAAATAAATATGATGAAACAGACATGTGCGATAGCTGCGACAATTTTAAAAAATGATATTTGGATTTTCAAAAAACATTTGTCAAATTCACCAAGGTGAGAGACAACTTAGAAGTCTTGTTAGGAAATCAAAGAACCTCCTACAACAAAGAAGGATCAGGTTATAAGCCCAAGAACAATAGTAAGAACTTTGAGAACATATCTTATACCAAAACTTCTTCTCACTATAAAACCATAAAATGCAACTAATACAATAAAGAAGGCTACATTGTTATGTTATGTTTCTATAAAAAATCCATGAAAGTAAAGAAGGGCATCCCCTTTCATACTTATATAAGAAACATTGTGAACACAAAGCTAAAGTATCATCTATATCTGAAAATACCTATACTTCAATGGCAAAAAATAAAATTGTTTATGAAACTAACAAACAAGGACCCAAGATGATATGAGTACCTAAAGTTAAGAATTAACTTTTTCTCTACGGGAGTGCTTTACAGTCTCAAATCCTAAATGGTATCTTGATAACGATTGTTCAAAGCATATGACAGGTAACCAAACCTTATTATCCACCTTCTTTCCTAAAGAAGGAGTATTTCTCACATATGGAGATTGTTGTGAATCGGATACCTTTAAACAAATTATAAACGATTTCTTTATGATCAAGAAACACACAAGGGTTATGGTTAACAAAGAAAACAAGGTAAAACAACAAGGAACAACAAGGATTGGTTATAAACAGTTATTATTTCCTTTCTCTTAGAACAAGATTACAAGTATACAAGAATAACAAAATTACCTCTCTCTCTCTTGAAATTAGAATTTTATCTTCCTATTTTTCTTTATGCCAAGATTGAGAAACTAGCATCCTATTTATAAGAAAAATAGTGCACTAACCTAATGGGCTTTTTAACAATTACCCATTACAAGCTAACTTAAACTCTCAGGCTTACAAGCAATGCCCAATCCAATATGCTAAAAACCTAGAAATATTGACTAATGCATGTTAGAACAAACTTCGACTACAACACGCATTATCTTCGACAGCAGCATGCGAACAGACTTCGACCTCATACTTAATTCCTGTTGAACTAGAAGCTACTCTTCGACCATACTAGAGTTCGATCCAATATCTCACAAATACCTACCTTGGATATAACTCTATAACATCAAGAAACTAGTTTTCTTTATGCAACTTTATCAACTGCATACTATGGAAAAACTTGCAATTGGGCAACGTCTTGGTGATCATATCAGCTGCACGTGAATAGACTCTGATTTCTGTTTTACTATCTTCACCCAAGGCTCCACCATAAATTAGGACTCTATTCAGAGACTCATTTATGTACCTTAGAATCCACTTCAATGCTTGCTAGTGAGCATTTCTAGGATTCGTCATGTACCTGCTTACAAGACTTACTGCATATGATATGTCGGGTCTAGTACAGACCATAGCATACGTCAAAGAATCCACTATGTTCGCTTGTATTTTTCAATTTAATTACTTTTTGTGGTTCCGATTAAGGCCACGTGCTTGAACACTGCTATCTAGCATTATTATGGCCTTAGCAACTGAAAAGCATTTAGAAAGAGTCATAAACTTTAATCCTAAATTAAATTATGTGCAATTAAAGCAAATGGCGGTCGCAAATATGCTATTGGCATTCAACATTAGCCTGATTTTGAAAAAGTAACGTTTTAAAGCTTATGGTGTTCGCCATTAGCCTAACGGCGGTTGCCATATCAGTAAGACGACATTTTTTTATTTTTAAATTTCCCTTGTGTGTTTTTTAGAAACCATCCTCATTTAAAACCCACAATCTCTTACTCTACTCTTCACTCACTCATCTCCTTATCTTCCAACCTTCAACCTTCATTCCATTTCCTTAAAATCTCTTAAACTACTTTCATTCCTATCAAAAACCAATCCTACTCTCTCCACTTGTTCTTAATTCCTACCCACTTCATCAAATTCTTCTATCTTCCATTCACCATGCCTCCAAGAGCAGTGAGACCTAGAAGAGAGATAAACTACATAGATATGTTGCACCCTAAAATTTGCCCACCCTTTTTCTAGCTTTGACTGGTTTTTGCTTCGTATTTCATCTGAATATCATTTAGGTCGATCATTTCTCGCATACTACCCATGTTATCAGTCGGATTGAATTTATCAAGATTACAGCCGCTTTGTTCGCGTTTTAGACAATTTAAACCAATTCAAATGAGAAGTTACATGTCAAAATCGAGCGAAAGTTGCTCTCTTCCTGGTGATTCAGTCCGTGCTGATAATTTTGGGTGCGTTCCGGTGTTCACCCGTTTTTCCGTTTTTATTTCACGGTATTTTGTGATTCACTCTTGCTTTATTTTAATAGGATTTAGAATTAGAAAAGACTTTGTGATTTAGAGTTTAAAATTGAGTAGATTTTTTAGAAATAGTTTATTTTCTAGAAATAGTTTTAGATTTTTTAAAATAGAATTATTAGAAAATAATTGTTTTTAATAGAAATAGTTTTTTAATTGTTTAGAATTTTAGAATAAATTAATTAGATTTAATTAGAATTATCAATTAGATTTTAGAATTCGAATTTGTTTAATTAGATTTTAGTTTAGAGTTTAGATTGTAAATTAATCTTAGATTAGAACTTAATTTATTTTAACATTAGGATTTTGTTTAGAGATTATTTAGTTCAGATTTAGATTAGAATTAATTTGATTAGTTGGATTAGGATTAGAATAGTTAATTAATAGAATTATTTATTTATCAACTAGAATAATTAGTATAGGTTATTAACTTTAGAGCATTATTACAATATTATTAATTAATCACAAGAATCAAATTGGGACAGCCAGCTTGCCACGTGTTGATTTTTGAGGGTATATAGCACTGTTTTTCTTCTTCACGGAAACTCTAGCAAAAACCAGCCTCCAAATGACACTATTCATCATCCCCTTCACCATGAGCAAAACCCTAGCCGCAAAGCCCCCCCAAATACCATTGTTCTTTGTCCTCATCTTTCTCCTTCATTGTTCGGCCAACCAACACCCCAACAGCCAACCTCCAAACATTTCTCCATCAAATCTTCACCATCAATCATCTTCTTCATCACCTTCCTCACCACAACCTTGCCGGAAAATCCAAACAACACCTAACTCACCTCTCCTTCCTAAACCCACCGCGAATCAGAACCACTTAAAAACCCATCATCCGAATCTCCAATCTTCTTCAAACAAACCCATTCTCAAACCATCTCTACCTTCATCCAACCCTACCGCGGGACAACCCATCTCCTTCAAAATCTTCATCAACTTTCGAACCAAACTCAACCCCTCATTCTTCAACCGAACATCATTAAACCTCCCTCCAAACTCTACAAACTCCACCTTCTGAACCTACCCGAAAACGAAAACCCCCTCCATCATTTCTTCAAACCCGTTTCTCCCAACCACTCGAAACCCATTTTCACTAACCACTCATTCTTTTCCTTCAAATCAAACTCCTTCAACCCATTTCTTCCAAACAGCCACACGAAACCCATTGATAGACCAACACCATACCCCAACCGAATCAACTTCTTCAAACAGGTGCAACCCAGAATTTGTTTGAGAGAAAAAGTGAAAGGGAGTCATGTAGCCCCAGTTTGGCATTTGGATTCTGACCATTTTTTCTTCTTTTGGGTTATTAGCATTACCGTTTGATGAGGTGATGGGTTTATCCAAGCCCAAATGATCCTCTTTATTTAATCCATACCACCCCTGTTTTCTGTATACCCCATTTTTTTTTCATTTGTTAATATATCTTGTAATTAGTTTTTTTAAAGATATTGTTAGTATATTATATTAATTAGTTTTTTCTATATTTCTAAAATAGTTATTAGATTTATATATATTTAGTTTTCTAAGTTTTAGTTTTTTATGATATTTATAACTCTAGAGTTTTTATAATTACTTTTCTTGGAAGTTTTTTTTTTTTTTGAGGATTTATTTTCATATTTCCTCATTTTGGGTCGATGAAGAGACCTCTATTGTTTTTCTGTCAAATTATTGATGAAAAGCGATATATCCGAGACTGACTTTTCTCTTCACTTTTCATTTTCGACTTCATTTCATCTTTATTTCACTTTTACCGCTTTTTTGGTCAATGACGAGATTTCCGTAAACCGTTACCAGTCAAACTATTGATGAATAATGTTGGATCCAAGACTACCTTCTCGATTTCAAATCTATGGAAAATGATCATTTGGGCCATTTTCTCTACTTTGGAATCGCGATAGGCTACCTTCGATTAATCAATATTATGTTTGCGATTAAGACGAGATCCCACCTCTTTTGGTCCGTGCGACACAATTAAATCGGAGAATGATCCTCAATATCATTTCTCTATCTTGTCCTTAGCACGAATATCAATCACGCGACCTCCTATAGTTTGACTTCCCTCATAAGTCGAGCTACAACGATTTAGCGTCACAATGGTCCCGATTCGAGTCACTTAACGCTTTCAAACCTTAATTCAAGCCCATAACCGCGATGAGTGTTGTAAGTTCTAAGCGTTAAATACGTAGGAGATGATAAGTGGGGGGTCTCTCCTCACATTGTCTAGAGTGTTTAGCGTATATCCTTTGGGCAATATGCGACGCATTCGCTCCTACGTCTTAGGATTTAGTGTAGTGCGCGTCCCAAACCGATTTCATTCCCTTCCGTTTAGGCGTTCCAGGCCTAAGACCCTTTTCTCTCACATCCGTGCGATCGAGACCCCTTTTTTCTCGCCTCTGTGCGATCGTGACCCCTTTTTCTCTCGCACCCGTGCGATCGAGACTCCCTTTTCCGTAGTTGGCCAAATTACGGCTGCTCTGATTCTTCATTCCCTAATAAGGATACGTAGGCACGAGGATCCCTATCCTTGACGAAGACACTAACAACTAACCTCCCTTTCTCTTGCCCCATTGCAATCGAGGCTAACGTGTTATTCTGAACCCTTTTATCTCGCCTTGTGCGATCAAGATCTTGTCCCATAGTTGCCCGAACTACGTTTGCTCTGATTTATCATACCAGATGAGGATACGTAGGCATAAGACGGTGATGTCTTGGCGAGCAACCTTCCCCCATCACCCATAGTTTTCCGAACTACGTTGACTCTGACTTTCCCATTGTACAAGGGAATACGTAGGCATAGGGCGGCAATGTCCTATCGAGTCAGTCCTTTCTCTTCACCCCCGTTTAGCAGTAGAATTAGATAGTTTCCACCCATAGATTAGACAACAAGCGTGGATCCTGTTGAGTACAACGAACGTGAGGGGTGTTCATACCTTCCCCTTGCGTAACCGACTCCCGAACCCTAAATTTGGTTGCGATGACCTTGTCTTTTCCCTTTCTCTTAGGTTTTCTTCGATCATTTCATTTCCCTCTCTTTTGGGATAAATAACTTTTGGTGGCGACTCTTCTATCTAGTTTGCCAACTCCTTTTTCGCAGCGATGCGACAGGATATCACCTTAGGAGAAGGCATAGAGGGCGATAATCATAGGAAAAATACCTCAAGTTGTTCAAAAGGGATGTCGCACCAACAAGGTATCCCGATAATTTTGTCCTTCGTGATTAGGCTTAATTAGTAGTGTTAATTGGATGTTAGGTAACTTAGGAATGACTTATTTTTGTTCATTGACTAGCCCTACATATGTTATGCTCACTTACGAATTCCTTAGTCCCTTTAGATATGCCACGCCCGTGGGAGGATCACACACTATAAGCACGACTTCATTTAGAATGTTTAATAAAGATTACACTTTCAGCCAAGATCAGATTGTTGACTTGCTACAGTTCTCTCATGGGGATGGATTTGCTTGTGAAGCCCCTTTAAAGAGCGATTGGCAAACTGATTCGCTTGGTTTTTGGCAACAAATCACTGACGAGGCCACTGCTGATTGGGAAGGCCTAAAAGCCACTGCTATCCAATTTTTAGTTCAAGTGTGGGGGAGGAGTTTTCCCGCTTTATTTTTACTTTTTCCGTTTTATTTTTCATTTTTATCACTTTTTTGTTAGTTTTTTTTTTCTTAAGTTGTTTATTTTTACTATTTGTGTGTTTGGTCGAGTCATACATGTGTTGTCGAGTCTTATTGCATGATTTGTTTTTCACTTGTTAGTAAATTTCCCTTAATTTTGACCCCAACGGGAAAAAAATTGTTATGATTCATGACATGACACTCCGAGAGTATATGTTGTTTCTCATTTTTAGACTATGCTAGAAAGACTTGGGAAAGTTTCGATAACATCGATATTGTCCTAACACCCCAAAATCCCTAATTATACAACATCGATTTGAGTAACCATTATGCCGAGACCTTAAGTTCTAAGTTTTTAAAGTAACCTCTAAAGTAGTTTATACTAGCAGTCAACGCATTCCTAATGCACACACTAAGTAAGAAACCGATGAAAATATGTGTATGATCTCCGAGTTAAATCGAGAATATTTATAAAGAAAAAAATGAATGAAAGGATATGTTCCCTCTAAGTTAGGTGGTCCTCACCCGACCATTTATCCTAATGGAACGGACTCTTTAAATTCAAAAGAATCAAGGAAAAAAAGAGAAAAAAATGTATGTGAATTAATAACGAGATCATTAGACACTAACAGGTTCATTTACCATGTGCGTGTGGGGATAACAGGCTTAATGTGATTGGACTAGAATGAAAAGAGGTGAAAAAGAACGAAGAGCGTAGGTTGAGTTATAATGGCATGATTCAGATTGGATTGCATAAGGGGGAGTTTTTGTCTGCAAAATATGGATATGTGTAATTACGGTATCCTTGGTATCGACGTCTAGTACCTATCGATCTAGAACTAGCCTAGAAACCACTTGCTACTTAGAGTCTTTGTCGTGTTCATATCTTAGAAACTGTGCTTATTTCCTTTAATGTGTTGGTTGATTGCTTGAGGACAAGCAATGATCTAAGTATGAGGGAGTTTGATAACGTGAAAATGTATCATGTTTTTAGACTCATACGCATGTTGTTCGATGTTATTTTAGTATGTTTTATTGCTTTTATGTCGTGCTTTGTTTGCTTTGCAAGTTTTAATAAGTGTTGGAGCGATTTCGCAAAGAAAAAGGAAAAAGAGCAAGAGAGCAGAAGAAAGTGCAGAAAAATGGCATTTCTGGTGCATGGTGTTTGCCATTACCCTAATGGAGTCCGCCATGTACCCAATCCACGTCATTTAATGAATGACCAAATGACGTTCTCCATTATCATGCAGTAGCATAAAAACATGGAATCAGTTTGGACTCCCTCTTCCCACTATCATGTTTCTTCTCAACTCCCCTTGCATGATGGAAGAACGGTTACTAGGTTAGTTTCCTATATATAATTCAATTTCTTCAGAGTTCAAGGCATCCAAGTTCATATGGAAGCATTGTCATTTTTGTTTTCTAGTCTTAGGCATAAATTTACCAATTAAAAGTGGCAATCGTTCACATCGAGAGATTGTCACAATTTCTGTTTTGTTTGATTATGTACTCTTGGATCAACAACAAGCCTGCCGGCATTTGAATCGAGCATTTACATTTGTTACTTCAAGTTCCACTTTTACTCCTACTTTACAGGTTTTTTATTCGCATTAATTTAATTCTTGTCATATTGCATTCTTCTACTTTATGATATGTTGTCTTTAAATTTAATTATCATGTTTACTTTGTTTTTATTTGAAATAATGTCTGGCTAAACGTGTATGAGACTGGTGTATGAGAGTCATCGTTTCCGACGGGACTCAGCAGAAAAATAGGCGCAAAACGATAGTAAAATTTTGTTTTGGTTTTAGTTTTCAATTGTAAGTTTTAATGTTTTGTCACGAGAGTGAAAAGAAAACTAAGGTTCGAGCCGATAGCGCGAGAGTGTGAGGATTGAAACGAATAGTGTAAACTATGCATCGATCCTAAAAACAGCGAGAGCGCTTTAGGTATCGATTAGGATCTAATTGATTTTCAAATTACGCTTCTTAATTAAAATGGGCGAGCGAGAGCAGAATCTCATGGTTAGGGAGTGTGGCTTTAGTCAATAGCGCGAGGGTGTGAGTCAGAGTCTTTAAATTGATATTTTCTACGGAACATAGTTTAATTACATTTAGTGCCTATAACTTATAGAATCCCTGAAAACACAGAACCCATATTTTGGCATCTCTTTAATAATATTTTCAAACCTTTAGCAATTTACGTTTTTATTTCCACCCAAGTCTTTTTCATCACTAGTCTTAACTTTACATAGCAACAATCGATAACGGTAAATTGATTATTAGTTTATGTGGGTTCGATATCTTTTAAAATTACGCGATAGACTATATACTTGCAGTTAAATCATCTGATAGACTCGTAAGGTCGCAATCACTGACTCTAGAAGAAACTCAATGAAAATAATGCACATTAAATAAAAACTGAAAAATAAAAATACCTTACTAACCAAATATAATGCAAGGAAGTGAAGAGATTAAAGTCACTCCTTGTTTGTCAAATGCCACAATAAAATACATGAAACATATATAATTAATTAACGGTGTAAGATTGAATAAGTTAGGGTTGGAATTAAAAACTTTGGAGTAATTTATGAGAATGATTATCAACTGATTTTTCTATTAGCTATGTGTTATATTCTTTAAAACATGATTTTATTGTCTTCTCCATTTTTCTGCTGTTGTTTTTGCTCAAAAATATCTAACATAAAATTTGGTGGTTTTTTATGTTAATAGTTTCATAATCTGATAAGATCTTGTTAATAAATGGACGACTTAAATATTATAAAGAAAATTTTGAAATAGATTGTTTGAGTTGTAAATTGATGGAATGTACTATCAATATATATTGAAATTCTATATATGATTTTTCTATAAACATTTTGGTTAATTTGTTTGATTATGATTATGTGTACTCTTTATTTGTAGGAAGGATTTAAATTAACATATCTAATGTCTATGCAATGAAATATTTTGGTTAATTTTTTATCTTTAAACTATAATA
Source organism: Lathyrus sativus (assembly GCA_963859935.3). Taxonomy (NCBI): domain Eukaryota; kingdom Viridiplantae; phylum Streptophyta; class Magnoliopsida; order Fabales; family Fabaceae; genus Lathyrus; species Lathyrus sativus. The sequence continues at coordinate 15,143,687 of OZ012737.1, forward strand.
TATTCATGTTGTTAATTAATGCAGGTATATGCCTTTCATTGTTTTGGAATTCTATTGTTCTATGGGATATCTAAGTAAATTAATTAATTTGCATATCAATGTTAATTAATTAGTCTTTTACTCTTATATGGATTGGCACTTTTAAGATAAGAGAAAAAGATAGAATGAAATTTCTATTTTTCAACAGGATTATTTAAGTGTAGGAATAATAATCTCTTTTTAAAGTTGTGTAAAATTCTATTTCTAGAATGATAGTGTATTTCTGTAAAATTCTTTTTAAACTATAATGTACTGCTTTATTATTATTATTATTATTATTATTATTATTATTATTATTATTATTATATATATATATATATATATATATATATATATATATATATATATATATATATATATATATATATATATATATATATATATATATATATATATATATATATATATATATATATATATATATATATATATATATATATATATATATATATATATATATATATATATATATATATATATATATATATATATATATATATATATATATATATATATATATATATATATATATATATATATATATATATATATATATATATATATATAGACTTAATTAGTGTTGAAGTGTTTTAACTTAATTGTAGCTTTCAATTTAGTCTATTATTTAATAAAAAATACATTTTATATTAGATTTGTTGAAAAATAATGTATTTGAATTATACATAAATTAGATATATAAACCTAAAAAGTAAAAAGTAAAATTTAAAAATCACATGATGAAGATCTTTTAAGTGTCATACGTAGAAATAACCTTAAGTATACGTTCCACACACATACGTATCAATCTTGTAAGAAAAAAAAAACAACTACAAGTAACGTAAAGTATTACACACACATACGTATCAATCTTGTAAGAAAAAAAAGCAACTACAAGTATACGTAAAGTATTCCACACACATACGTATCAATCTTGTAAGAAAAAAAAACTACAAGTATACGTAAAGTATTCCACACACATGCGTATCAATGTCGCATACGATATGTACCAGGTAACTTTTCAATTGCGCTTCTTAGATAACAATAAATATATTGGAAAATTAGAATATATTTTCTAATAAAAGAATAGTCAATTGTATTACAACTTTTCTTTTGTTTTCTTGCTGTTAAATAACAAGTTTGCTTTTTATATATACATTAGAGTGAAATGGTAATTTAATCCCCAAATTTGTAAGTATCGGTCAAAATAACTTTTAATTTTTACAAATTAATATATACAAATAAAATTTTTAATTTAAACATTGTTGGTCAAATTTAATGTGTCCGTCATCTATATGCTGTCTTCAGTCATCATCATCATTATCATCTAGATAGTTGAAAGGAAGAACTATTGAGTGGACTGCCCTGAATTTTCCTACATTGCTCAAATGCTCATTTTCCAACCTATTCAATTCAAAACATCAAGTCCAGAATTTTAATACCAACCAAGTAGTAATAATCATTGCCAATAAGTTCAATAACACACCTGAAAAAATTCCATATGCCGCGGCGAAAGATCTCCAAACAAGTTACAATAGCAGTCAAAGCTGTTCTATGAAGGAAAGGAGCATCCTTAATGCCTAAAACAGATTGCATCCATGCAAACCTCAGTATAACATTCACTGCCTAAAATGCCATCATAAGAACCGTGATTCAAATCGTCGTGCAGATAAAAAAAAAAGAGAGAAGAATGAAGAGCATACATATTTGTATCCAAATATTAACTTACCATAGCAACAAAGTATACACTTTTGTATGGTACAAGGAGTTTATCTCTCAACCATGGATTTCTTGAGTTTTTTGCTAGCAAACCCCAATCCATGACAAAATCCCAATAAGTATTATAAACTGTTGCAATGCTTGAAGAACTTACAGCCAGAACTTTCCAAACAGCTCCATGGTAAACTTCACTAGAAGACCTCATTACAACTGCAACTATTGTTGAGATGTATTTTAGTCCATTGAGTCCTTGCGTTGTATTTCCATCTTCAAGTAATCGGCGAAGACACTTAAAATGAAAAAGGTTCGTGTTAGGTTAAAAATGAATGAATAAATTATATCATATACATCTGCTAGAACAGAAATTTGGGTTTAAAAGTAAACAAATATGAAATTGAAAAGTGTGTACCTGAAGTAAACGGATCCAATATGGAATAATAGCTACAATTAAATAAAATGTTTTATAGATTCGACTATCATTGCACTTATTTGATCTGGTCAGGAAATCCCCCCAAAAGTAGTAGCAGACATAGAATTCCAAACATCTAAATGATTGCACCTGAAGGCATGATTGTTATGTAAGAAACAAACCGAAGATCAATGTAAAAGTTAGGTAAAAGCAAAGGTTAAGCCTCAAATAAATATGACTTCACACGTGTTTTAAAAACCATACCAAAGATCGAACTGTTGAGACTTCCAAGTCATAGTTCAATTGGTTTAATAAGTTCAACCACAATGGAACTGAATGGCAACTAAATATCTATTTAAAAAATGAAAGTCAGGTTGAATCAATTCAACCCAGTTCACCCTTACTAGTTACTACAATATAACCTGTATCAAACCAACCGATGAACGGAACGATTCTCAGTTCAACCGGTTGAGTTGCCTTCTGTTTGATTTTCAAAACATATTTATATATAATGATTGCGTAAAAAGTGACCAATATGAACATTTAGTATAATGTGAAGTGTTAAACCTGGGTAGTAAGCTGATCTGCCAAAAAACTATCTCGAAAATGGACCTGAAAACAAAAAAATCAAGATTAGTATCATCAATGGAGTTTAGAGCATAGGTTTGAAGTTTTCTATTTGTTGTTTACCTTGTAGAGAGGAGCACAAATGGTGTGAAATGCACATCGAATAAGGAAGAAGCGACTGGATTTATATATGATATTGAAGGGACAAAATGTTATGGCCAGCAGAAACTGTAATACAAATTCATTAAATAAAGTCAAATAGTTTTCATGTAGGTTATACGCTGAAAACAACTTATTGGCATGTCATAAGTTATTTTTATAAAAAGTCATACCAAACAGAAATATATACTACTACCAGAATTATTCCAACCTATTTTTAGGCACACTTTTTCTTCCCTTAACCATTGACAAAATACATAGCAAGATGATAAAATTTGAAAACAGATATAATTTTCTAACTTACTATGATTAGGCCTAAAGGCACTAATTCTGTAAGTGCTGAGAAACTTTTGGTTCTTTCATCCATCTCCATATCTAAGTTTGAAAGAACAGCAACCAAAGAAAGTACGGCAAGGCCAGAGCTAAGAAGAAATACTTCTCTATAACCTAACTCAGTTCCTTCTTTGAATCCAAATATAAATGGATAGTTGATTCTAAAATGCCTCCATAAGTATGTGTTCACAGAGTACATGATCATATGGAATACAATGTATCCGAAGAGACTGCAATAAACTAAAGTTCATCAATCATGTTTCTAAAAACCAATGTAGAGCTCCTTCCTAACACTTTGATAAGTTCAAAAACAGAATCAAACTGCTAAAAGGAACCTAAAACAGAATCCACAGACGATTAAAAAGAATCAAAAACAGAATCAAAATGCTAAATTGAATAAAAAAGCATCGAAAAAAATCAAACAGTCATAATCGGTCCTTTTCTCTGTTTGGCTTTTGGTATTTTAAAACAGTCATAATCTTTGATTTGGTCTGGTTCTTAATAGAAAGAAATTGTTTGGTTTTCTTCCAACAGTCTAACTATCTATAAATAATAGAAATTTGGTATAGTTTGGTTCAAAAAGAGTGAGTTCAGTTAAGTTTTCATCTTGATACCGAACCATGAATAATCTTAGAGTCTGGTGATTGACACTAACACATGTGATTACATTCAATTTGTCCATTTTCTCAAATTATTATTGGTGCTTGTGTCGTGTCGGTGTCCATGGCATGCATGCATGAAAACATGCAAAACCACAATTATGTAATTGCACAATAAAAATGAAACTGAGCACCTCTAACTTACCTATAAAGTGGAAATATGTTATCCATATATTTCGTTCTACCTTCACTATTTAGAATATTTCTTGCATGTATGAGTACAATTAGTGCTGCAACGAGAGCAATTGCGCAGCCAGTAAATACTCCTGTTTATCAATGATCAAATGTAAGTTTGAGACATAGTTTATTTTTTCTAAGCATAATATTGAGGCAAAATGAAGGAGTAGAAATTCAGTGAGCATCAATGAATCAAAAACTGCATAGATGCATTCAAAAAATAACCAATGTTCACCATTATATAAATGCACCTTATGATTTTCTCATGGTTTTAAATTGCGGTCGGCAACCACAATATTGCAGATTTTGAAGTCTCTGCAACAGCATCACAACCTCAATTTTATTGCATCGGCAAAATTTTGGTGTAAATGTAATACAAAGATTTGCAGCGTAACTGCAACCGCAATTTGAAACCTTCGCTGACATTATTCAAAAATAAACCAATTCCTTATGTCATTACCTAACAAGAATGTAGTTCTATGCTGCTCCTTCTTCGTTGTCGGTCTCAAAGTGCTCATTCCTTTTCTATGATTCCCATTTGCAAAGTGTTTAATGAAGACATGTTCCACTCTATCCATGAGCCTAGTAACCTTTTACAATACATATACATGGAGTATGCAACACTTTAGGCTCTGAAGAAAACTATTGATTTTCATTGAAAAATATGAGAATATAACCTCGTCTGAGCTGCCAACATAAGAACTATCCACCATCTTTCGGTAAGCTTTTGATGCATTCCTTGAACTGACCTGTAGTGGTATTAATCAGATACAACCAAACCCAAAAAATGGGAAGCAAAAAGACTATTTGTGAAATCAAAAAGGATACCTTATCATACTTCTTCATGATTTTTGTGAACGCCAGCAAATTTAAGAAGCTGCATACATATTAGCTTTGTCAAAGATAATCAATTTGTTGTTAGGCCTTGTTTGGATAAACAATTTAATCAAGCGCTTGATGTATAAGTGTTTTGATCTGATTGGATTGGCTTAGTTGAGCTTATCTACAGACATAAATAACTTGTGACACTGATTGAGGAAGTTTATGGAAACAGCTTATGACATGTCCATAAGTTGTTTCTAAAGGAGTTTTTAAAGGAGCTTATGAAAACAGTTTATAGCTTATATTAAAGGAGTTTGACTTTATTTGATTTTTTGTTATTGAATTAGCTTATACCTAAGCACTTATATTATGTGATAAGTGTTTATGCTATAAGGACTTAATCAAATTGTTTTGACATGAAGAGTTTACGGAAATATATAAGCTGGAGACATGTCATAAAATGTTTTCATAAGCTCTCTAAAACTGTCTCATAGGTATTTATGTCATTAGATAAGCTTAAATAAGTCAATACAAACAGTCACTAAATTCAAAAGTGAAGAAAGAAACCATGTCACCTGTATTGTTTTAGAAGTCTAAGCTTACGATATAATTCCGTGAAGGCTGCACTAAGTTGCTCTTCTGCTTTCTTAAGCTCTTTGCTGTCAAATGTATGATCAGATTTTGAATTTGTCAAAAGACCTTTTATGGTTGATACAGGAGTTTCTGATGGGCTCACATTGATCTTCACATGATCAAGAACCTCTAGAGGAGCTGGTCTAAAGCCCTCTATGGAAGTCTTAGAATCGGTTTGTGCTACATGATTTCCATCATCTTTAAAAAGATTGTCATTGCTCTTTTTGACCTCATGAATCGCATCCATAGGTGGACTTGAGTGACCTTCAAAAATAATGAGCCACCTTAGACTGCAACTTCTCAAAAAATATCAACTTCTATGATTCATTTTTGAACTATGTAGCACAAGCACTTAAGATTAATAACATGTCTTATGCCCGATATACGTTGGTATCTGCACCTGACTTTAACACGACACCAGACATGCTTTTGATTTGAATTATGAATGCTACCTAGATCCTTGCAAAAATGTAAAACAAAACAAATGAAAATGAAAATGGCTTACCATTTTTGGCATCATTGAGATGATGCATAAAGAGAGTTGAAGAGGTTTCATTGCTATCAAGATTTGTAAGCCCAATCTTTTCCACCTTTATTCTAAGAGCAATAAGATAATTAATTTGCTTACTTAACTCCTCAGCTTCATCAACCACTTTCTTAACCATCTTCTTATAAAATGCATTAACCTTATTAAACTCAAAATCAAGTTTCTTGAAAAACTCAAGATCTTTTTCTGCTCCATCATCAGAAGCTCTTAAGAACATGGTTTGGTAAAACCCTTTTGAATCTTCACCTTCTACTGACTGAATAAGTATAACTTCATCCTCACTTTTCTTTGAAGACTCTGTATGATTATCATTAAGACCACTATAAGCTCTATAGAGAGTTAACCTTCTCCTCAATGATCCTTTTGATAATGATGTTGATGTTGACGCCCTTCGTTCTGTTGATTGATTTTGTGCCTTGTACTTTGAAATTTCTTTTAGAATGGATTTGAGAGAGTCATAATTCATGTATGCTTCTTGCCATTCTGGCACCATTTGTGACACAAATTCTTTTCCAAACTTCATCTTTTTTTTCAAGTGAGAAAAAAAGATGGATTTCAATTTTCAATGAAGTTTAACTTTTGAGCTGCAAATGTGCAATAGCGATTTTGATTTCTCAGAATTTGTGTTTATGTGTTTAGGCAAGAAAAGAAGATAGCTGAATGTATTTTTTAGATAGAAAGAGAGTTCTTTTTTATAAAAAACAAAAGCATTTTTTATAGAAGAGATAGTATTTTTTTTTTTCTGTGATAAAGAGAAAAAAGAAGAATGAGGTGAAATGAAACCTGAAATAGCCTAAAATCCGAAAGTTTTAGAATGGAGAACATGGCAACACAAGTGCAGGTGCTTACATCTGCATTATATAAACATAAATCTTAAATAAGCTAATCTTTAATTTTTAAAGGAAACCAAACCAAGATTTACTAAAAAACAGAAATAAGACTGTTACCAAAATAATTAGATAATGTATTTTTAAGGCTGTAACCGTGATTTGATAACATTAAACATGAATTTTCACCAAAAAAAATTTTAAGTTCTTCTGATTGAACCTAATGAGTCTTAAACATTTTACTGTATTAATAAATCCATTACACCACAAAGGAAATAGCTTGTTGATTAATACCTGAAGGCCAGCATCTTTAACTCTTTTCTGCAAGCTTCAGTTACTCCTTTGGCAAAGTGACACCAGTGTATTCTTTACTGCAACAGGTTTGTTTGGCAACTTTAATGGCTAAATTTCCCCAACAACCTCCAATCTCAAGAATTTCTTGTTTCCTCTCAATTCTAGCCAAGATTTATATCAGGAAAAATTAGACATTTTGAAAAAACAGAATTTAATATAGCAATAAAATAGAGATCAATGGCACTCACTTTTTCAAACAGATGAAATATTTTTCTTGTTTGTGCATCTTTCAAGTCTTATCTTCATTCTATCATATAATTTAATAATAAAAAAAAAAAGAAAAATAAAATGTTAGCCAACTAATATAGATATTGAAGTAGTAGTGGGTACAAGAAATTTGGCATCAGGCATTAAATGTTAGGATCAAAGCTTGACTCAGATCGTAAGATGTTATAATAAAAGGAAAGAAATGCATTTTATTATAAAAATACAGTAATATAGATACTATAATACTTGTTCCTATTATTTAAAAGCTTTTTGTTAATTTATCATTTTTTCTGAACTGGTTTGTTGTGGTAAGAAATGAAATAATCTTATTTCAAATGTTCAAATTTAGTAAAAGTACACTCCCAGAAATTTTTATGCAAGAATTTAGAATACATACACAGCCCTATGAAAATATAAACTTTCTAGAAATGTTATCTTAAATATTAACTTTAAACTTGCTCTTGCCGTGCCATTTGTTTCCAAAGCACTTGGAATTTGTTCGATTAGTTTTATCAACTAGATCATGAACAAGGTCTTAAATAACGATCTCAGTCACGTAAAGTCTTTCCGGTCGGTACTGATTGCAGTTGTCATGGAGGGATTAACCACAATTTCTTTCTCATCCTAAAAACTGTTAATAACTGTATCAGTATCAACACCTTCCAATACCGTTTTTTCACGGTAACAAACCGTTTTTTAAGAACCTTGATCATGAAACATCTAACCTTGATAGAAAACAATCAACAAGAATTCAATTCTAACAAACTTTTAATGCTACGAGGAAACACTTCAAATTAACTCCACCACCGCAAGAAATAACACAAACTAAGCAATACAATACAGAGTTAGAGGCATATTCAAATTTGCAGCCAAGAGTTAAAAATTAGACGAGAAACAAAATCATGTAAATTAAATTGAGTCAAATTCAACCGCTAAAACATGACATTCAGCATAATCATATACCTAGAAACTGTGGTATTGAAGGAATCAAAGAGGAAAAACGAAGAGAAAATATCCAATTCCGAATTTACTTTCTGGAATCTAAAAAACTCTAGATCTGAAGCGAATTAGAAACTGTAATGGATTCAATTTGTCAAAAAAGCTATGAATCAAAGAAATGCATCAAATTAGAAGCGAAAATAGGGATAACCTTCTCTCGATCTTTATTGCACGAAATCGGAGAACGCGAGACGTTACGGTGCAGATCGGAGGGACGGCGTGGATTTGAGAGGTACGGCGGAGAGTGAAGATACGCGAGCGTAAACAAGAGGTACGGCGGAGAGTGAAGATACGCGAGCGTGAACAAGAGGTATGGATTGGGATTGAGAGCGATTCGGAAAAGTGATGAAGCAAAAGCCATGGAGGGAAGGGTATGGAGATAGAAAGAGCTTCTATGTTTGAGATTGAGCGCTATAAATAGTGAACGTTGTATTTTGGTATTTCGCGAGGGAAAACAGGTTAGAACTTAGAACTAATAAATACGTAAGTTATTAAAATAATTAAAATAAAATAAAACTAAATTAATTATATATAAGATGAGTTTTTTTATAGTATTAAATTAAAAATATATTTAAAAAATATCACTTTTATTATTTTAATAGTGTTTGTTTAAAATTTTAAAAAGAAAATCATTTTTAATTTTAAATGAAAAACTGATTATAATTCAAAACAAACTCACACGTAGTAAATGTTAAACAATTACTATCTCTAAATTTATTGTGAAGCATAATGACGACTTCATTTAACAATATATAAAGTAGATTCTGACAAAATAACTAGAGCTGGTAAAACTGGTCAGAATAACTGTTTAACTTGAAAATCCGTCAAAAAACCTAGGCTTGAACAAAAAAGATAAGACTCATTTATTATCCGGGCTCTTAAGCCCGAACCGTTAAAGGCCTGATGTTTAACCGGGCTACCCCGACCAGGTAGTAGGTAGTCCTCTTAGTTTTTTTTTTAATAAATTTTAAACCTTATTATTTTAATTTGTAAAACTTAATGTTATCATTGAGAATTTTGCTTTGTTTTGAATCCTTGTGTAAATGAAAAAGACAAACAATGCACCCAAGGAAATGTTATAAGTTACATTTTGGTGTGTACAACATTATTATCATTTTCTAAGTGAAATGAAATGTCATACTAGTGCATTTTTTATGTGAAATGTCATACTGTTATAATTTAACGCTATGATAAAATTAGAGTATGATGTGTACAATATACTAATAGTATTATATTATTTTTTAAATAAAACATTCACTTTTTAATTTAAGAAAAAACAAAATTATAAATATAAACTGGGCCGGCCCGTGAAAAGTCAGGCTTCGTCAATCAAATTGTGCCCCGTTTATAATCCGTACTTTTTAGCCCGACCAGCACAAAGCCTGAGCCTGTCATGGGCCAGCCCGTTTTGCCAGCTCTAAAGATAACATGTTATAATTTTTTTAGTTAAAGAGTGTTTTACCAGTGTTGTCTTGCATATCCTTTATGCATGACAAAAAGTACAATAGAGTTTACTCTGTTCGCAAAGGTGGTCGGAAGATGGTTTTCAAAGATTGAATCTCTGAGATTAATGAATGAATCTCTAAACCCTAGGGTTGGATTATTTATTGAGTGATTCTTAGGTTAGGCTAGCAGGAGAGAAATTGTTTTCCCTAACTTATCGACAAAGATGTGGGAATAAGGGAAGACTGATTCTTCCTTAAAGCATGGAGTGACAGTTTTTTTCCTTTGACTGTCATCCAAAATTGTTATTCCTTGAACACCTCACAGATCACGTGTGATAATCGGACACAACATGGATCTTAGTTTGGTCTAGGAGACCTATGCCCGACATGGCAACCCACAGAGCGCCCAAGCCCAATAAGGAGAATCAGGATATGCACGCCATATATTCCAACACTTCATTTGGCCTGTTTTCCATGGAACGTTTCTTTACTGGACAAATAAAATCATCTTAATCCATAGTTTCTCAAGTACGAGACTGAGAAGGGCGAAGTGATTTAAACTAACATTAGGTGATTTCTTTCTAGGCGAGACTTAGATAGTTGATTCCCTCATGTGAGACTTAGATAGTCGAATTCCTCATGTGTTTCTTGGGGTAAATCTCTCGAGTGTTGCTTAGTACAAGTCCCTTAAGCAGTGTTGGCGGTGAGGCCATCAGGCGTTGCTTAGGGAGAGTCCTTCCAACGTTGTTTGAGGAGATATCAAGAAGATAATGAACTAACCCTATTCTGAACTTAGGACTTTTGATCTTTTGGTTTACTCTTTAATAATTGTATTATCGCCTTTTGTAGGTCTCTATTGTAACCAAGCCCTTCAAGGTTTATTAATGAAACATTCAGACTCTATGGCAATTTGACTTATGCTATTTGGATTTCTTCCTTCATAATTTCAATTACTTCTGGCGTGTCTTTCTTTCATGTTGCCCTTACGGAATAAATTTCTTGTTTGGAAAAGTCCCTCAAGTGTTGCTTGGGGAAAATCCCTCTAGTATTTCTTAGGGCAAGTCCCTCAAGTATGACTTGGGGCTTATTGAATTTGTTTTGGCAAGGATCTTTCAATAAAGGTTCAACTATTATATAAATGATAAGGCGATAAGGATCCTTCAATGAAGGTTCAACATCAATATACCTGATTAGGCGACAAGGATCCTTTAATGAAGGTCCAACATCAATATGCATACATAAGAAGAAAATGATCCTTCAGTGAAGATACAACATTAATATGCCTCGTGAGTAGACAATGATCCTTTAGTAAAGATCCAATATTAATATGTCTGATATGGTGATAAATGTTTTTTAGTGAATGTCCAACATTAATATGCTCGATAAGAAGGCAAGGACCCTTCAGCGAAGGGCGAAAAATTTTATGTTTGATAAGACGGCGACGATTCTTTAATGAAGGTCCAACATTTATATATCTGATAATGCAGCAAGGACCCCCTTAAGTGAAGATCCAAAATTTATATGTCTGATAAGGTCTTGTGCTCGGTTTACAACATTTTTTAGGAATGTTTATTCGATTTTTTCCTCTTTTATTGATGACTCGTTAAATTTTTATTTTGCATATGATAGCTCATCCATTTTGATTATATATGCTTTACTAATTTATTTTGCATATGATTTTTATTTTGCATATTATAGTTAAAAATCGTATGTGTATTATTTCTACACAATCCATAAATGAACCTAAGCCACTAACAATAGTAACGGGAGGTTTCACTCATCAAAACTATTACCAGACCTAACTTAAACTGAAGCACAAGCCAACATGCCTCGGTAAGTCGTTTCTAATAATTAATCAATCCATTTGTGGCAAAGAAAACACATATGTTGAATAACATCCCATGTGTTACATATTTGAATTTTCCAACTACCTCTTCTAAAATAAATTAGTCACAATATTTCAAGATAAAAATAAAATTCAATGGTGTTTGAATCGATACACTCTTGGCAACTTATGTGAAAAAATGCACATTTAGGTTTAACCCATTGTTATAAGTTATAATTCGATGTTCTATCAAAAGCTAGTATTCGACTATGTTGAAGTAGTTAGTCAAGGTGTAGGAGTCAGTTGTATTCAACTGAGTCGAATTGTTATGTCGAAATGTAATTTTCCGTTTTGTACTTTACATTTTGTATGTTTTGGACTTGGGTCGATTTTTATAATTTTAGGTATGGATTTTAATTGTCTATATAAAGACATTGTATGATGTAAATAGATACCACAATAATTTCACTCAATAATATTTTCTCTTTTACAATTTAGTTTCTCTCTCTTTTCTCTCTTCTTCTTCTTCTTCTTTTTTCATCTTTTTTTTAAAAATCGTTTTGTTCCAACAAATTGGTATCAAGGATCCCAATTGTGATTAAGAAAGAATTTGTAACGACGAATAGAAATACAACATCAATACAATTTCCAGCGAATCTACCCATTTTCAATGGTGAGAACTACGAACGGTGGGTTGGGCAGATGAATGTCATCTTCAGATTTCAAGATATGGCTGAAATTGTGAACATTGGAGTACCTACATTGAAAGAGAATGCAAACTATGTTCAGCAAGCTGCGCACAAGGAACGAAGAAAGAAAGATGGAAAATTTATGTTCTTAATTCACTAGTGTGTGGATCCTAACGTGTTTGAAAATATAATTGAAGAAGAAACAACTAAAGGAGCGTGAGACATGTTAAAGAAATTGTACGGTGGAGATGAAAAACTGAAGAAAAAAAAAGGTGAAGTTGCATACGTTGACAAAGCAATTCGAGATGACTCAGATGAAGGAAGATGAATCAGTCTCGAAATACCTTTCAAGTATAGTGATGCTAGTAAACCAGATGAAGGCTTGTGGTGAATCAATCAACGATTTGCAAAAGATTAAGAAAGTACTGAGATATCTGACTGTGAATTCTTATTACATTATAATGTCAATTGAAGATTTCAAGCACCTAGATGATATGAAATTTAGAAAAATTAGACATAAAATTTGACATATTTATAAAAACCTCGAACATATTTAATCATTTAGGTTATTTAGTGTGACCCATTTAATTGGACATCTATTTTATTTTTTTATTTATTTATTCGACAACCAATATATACTAGTATGGATATTCGATGTACAAAATGTGGTTTTTGAATATCATTTAATATTTTTTTTTTCTGTTTTTTTCTCTTAAATGTTAAAGTCTATCAAGTTTAACAAATAAACGTATAAAGCTATGATTTTGTTTTTCTATTATGTATAATAATTATATTTTTCTTTTTTCTGACACAAACAAGCCACAATGATATTGTATTTTAGATGGTCTAACACGTGTTAGATTTTTGGGTGTCAAAATAGAAACCCTCTTTAAATTGTAGAAGATATTGAGTGATGTATTTTAAAACTAATATTACTTATTTATTTATTTATTTATTAAAACTGCGTGTATTGCTAATGCTGACAAATTCACAACTAATACACATAGGTAAAGTGAACGTGGACCAAGTGAAACAATTCGATAGACTCATTACCACCTTTGTCTTTATCACAACAAATAAGCATAAAATAAAATAAAAATTCAAAATAGTGATCATATTTAAATACAAAAATAATCAAACATTAAAGAAAGAATATATTTTTTACAAAAGGTGTGAATGGATAGAAGGCTTGGGAGTCTACCCTCTTCTTTGTTACATTCAAAAGACTATTAAATTCTCAATTACCTTTTGTCACATAAAAAACAATAAAAAAAAAAAGAATTACAGTCATAAATGCATAACAGACCATCATTACAAGATCGATTTCCAAATAACAATGGTCATTAAGGATTGGACAATGTAGTTATTGGTCGTAACTATCCGTAAAATCAAGTAAAGAATTTTTAATCCGTCAATTAGGATACTCAGAAGCCATTATAAAAGCAGCCAAAACTTAATTCATTTTCATCAACATCTACTAAAGTCATGAAGTTATTAGCTGAGAGCAACAAAGCTTTTGTAGTGACAAAAATCACACAAAACTCTTCAAGTCTAACTGTCAAGAACCTTCAGAAGCGAGCAGTTTTTAAGTCATCCACTATTGAGTATATGCCGTCTACAAAGATTACTTTGGACAAAGCTACGTCAGCAGTTCCTCAACAACCTACAAAAGTAGGTTCTTTAGTAGTTGCGATGAAGCTAAGAAGGAAGTCTATGAAGAGGTCAGGGAGAACAATGTTCAACAAGAGATTTTACAATTCTGTTATCCTAGAAGCAGATGAGGAAGACATTGATGAGGATGAACCAGAAGTTGACTATGGCAACTATTGTTCCTTCAAGGCAAAAAAAAAGACTTAGATAGAGATCTATTCTAAGAACATACACTTCCTTTTGTAAAACTCTTTTGTAATCTTTTTGCTTGATTAATGAATAGGTTTTTTTGACCAATTTTTTTATATATATTTACATTGCATGCACACAACCACCTAACTCACATTCTGATTTGTTGGTAAAACATTAATGAAGTAATACTGACACCAGAAGCAACAGTAAAACGCGTTAATTATAATACTTACTATTGTTAAAAGTAATATTAATAGGCCAGACTGTTAGATAACATTTCTAAGAGTCATCATTAAAACATTGATTTGGCTTAATCAATATTAAAATAACTGATACTCAAGACGATGAATGTAACAAGTCCATAAAAAATCATAGCAAACTCTCTCCTTTGATCACTTAATCTTTAGAACACCAAGATGTATAAACAAAAACAGGTCGGGGTTCCAAAGAGAGATTTTAGAAAGGTAGTCATAATAAATGTAGTAACTCAAGCAACCAAAAGCAAAGCAGAAACTAGAGGATCTACTAGCAAGCAGATGACTTCAGAAGCGCACACCTCTTCAGCATCCTTTGTGAAGACTCCTAGAAGAAGGAGAACTTTTGAGCCCAAACGCAGAAGCCATCTGAGAAAGGAGGCTTTGAAGTTTGCTAAGGAAAAATGGCAAGATTCTTTAGATGATCTGGACATGTCAGATGATCCTAGAAAATACCTTAGGACAAATCCAACAGACTAGAAGGTTTAAATAATTTGTAATATCTTCCAATTTATTAATGAGAATTATTTCACTTTTTGAGTACTTAATCCTATTTCTTTAATAATTTAGAACAACAATAAATATATAAATAACAATTCAAACTACACAACATCATGAACAAACACGAATTATTAATAAGATTTCTTAATACAAAGGTTCTAACAATTACAAAACATAACTATGTAGAAACCTAACATCAGAATCTTTCATAGATAGCTTCAAACTTGTCTCTCCAGATTTTAGACGAATCGACCTCTAAAATTATGATAACTCCCTATTGAACAAGTAATTTTGAAAGAACTTGTCCATAAGGAATGAAAAAAAAATTTCCCTCGTGAAAGGAAGAAAAAGTCTTCTTCAAATAGTCAAACATTACTTGAGGAAGATCAATCTGCAAGTATGAATTGAGAAATAGTAGCATATATTTTTCAATAGGGTCCAAGAGGTCTAAATCCTTATCTTTAGGCATCAATTTTGAATCCAAACAACTGCATTAGGATGAAGATTTGAGACCAATGATGTATTAGATGAATCTACAAAGATACGCCAACTAGGAAGATAGTGTTCCCAAACAAGAGTTTTGGAATTTCTTCAATTTCCTCACAATTGATCACATTAGCAACCGCTTTAGAGGTTACTGTTATAGAAACATCAGTTACTTTAGAAAGAGTAACACACTCAGAATTCAGCTTAACAATGGAGGCATTAATCCAAAACTCTTTGACATGATCTGAATAAGTGAAATCACGGAGCATCTCAAAGTATCTACTCCAACTTTGTTCAAACACAATCTTCTAGAAGTTAAAATCCAACTTAAGCAACTCATCAAAATCCACAAACTTTTCATTGATGACAACCAATTGATTCAAAGAAGAATTGACTAAAAAACTCATCTCAAGTTTAGCTTGATCAGAACACAGCCAAAGATAAAACAAAAACTGAACAAGAATATAAAGGAATAAGAATTTTGTCAGAAAAAGGATACAAAATGATGTTTCACAAGACAGGGGATAGAGACAGCAAATATATAAAAAGAAAGCATATTTACCCAAAGGTTCTTATCCAACAAATCTCTTGAATCCACTAGATGATTTTCAAACTTATTGAATTATGACTTTATGATAATAGAATTAATTTACTCCATTTCTTCTGCAATGTCCCTCTGCAATGAACGCCACATAAAGAAGAAACCTTGCAATGAATGCCACATAAAGAGGAAACCTTAACAAACATATGATATATCATACAATACAATTATGTTTTAACAAGTTCAAAAGAAATGAAAATTTCATTTACCACTTAGTATCTCATTATAAGTTGTAGCTGCCATGTGCCATTATCATGGAGACTAATACAATTGAAAAAATTGAAGAGATTGAAGACAAAATTGACCTTGCTCTCTACAAATAGAATGCAAAATATGAATATGATAATATTATGAAAATTTCTAAATAGAAAGACAAGTCATAACAACAAATATATATAAATCATATATTTAGAAAATATAAGGTCAGTTCAAATTTTTGAGTTCTTTAAAATCATCAACACTCTCTAAAATATTAAGATTAGCGGGTAGAAGCTGAGATTTACCATTTTCATAACTTGCAACAACAACTCTCGAACATATATAACATGTTATCTTTCATATTCAATAATGAATACTATATTACAAAGATAAAAAAAAAATCTAAAAGCTTAAATTTGTGTTTTTTTATCTCAAAGATGACTTTGATATTCCTTGTCTCCACTTCCCTCTAGTTGTTTCCACCCGAACGTGAAATTTTTGTGAAAAAATCAAAAATAAAAAAGAAATTTACCTAAATAGATAACATATTAAAAGTGATTTTGATTTTATTTTATTATAAACTACACCAACGCAGAGATTTTGAAAAATAATAAAAATATAAAAAAAAACTAGACTTAAAGTACCAATGTCACAATTAATTAATTTAAATTTAATATTAATCAAAGAGTGGTGCTGGTGTGAAATATCTAAACTAACTCATCAGTTGATAAATAACAAGGTATAACAATATCTCAAAATTTAAAAAGAAAAAAAAATCAATTTTAATCATATAAACATGAACTATAGTGTCGCCATAGTTTAAGCTTATATAAGTCACAAAGTCACACACTTGCTAACCAAATGTAAGAGAGTGTCTTAAAGAATCAAAAACAATTTTTTTATTAGATGGTAGCATTTGAAACAAATAATAAATAATATATTTTATGTTCCTAAGATATCGCAAATTTCTATATTTAAATTATTTTATGTTTTACGTGATTCATTCGGTGCTACTTGTTTTTATTTAAATTAGAGTTTTATTGTTACTAAAAGAGTGTACTTGAAAAATGGATGTTTGAGAAATTAACATGAAAGTTGACATATTTAACCTCATTAATATTTAACCATTGTATTTTTCTGTTTTTTACACAAACAAGACATAATCATGTATTTTAAATGGTCTAACACGTGTTAGATTTTTGGGTGCCAAAATAGAAACCCTCCTTTTTAAATTGTAGAAGATATTGATTGGTGTATTTTAAAACTAATATTATTTATTTATTAAAACTACGTGCATTGCTAATGCTGACAAATTCACAACTAATGCACATAGGTAAAGTGAACGTGGACCAAGTAAAACAATTTATCACGACAAATAAGCATAAAATAAAATAAAAATTCAAAATAGTGATCATATATAAATACAAAAATAATCAAACATCAAAGAAAGAGAATATATTTTTTACAAAAGGTGTGAATGGATAGAAGGCTTCAAAGTCTATACCCTTTTCTTTGCTACATTCAAAAGACTATCAAATTCTCAATTACCTTTTCCATTTAAAGACAAAGCCACAACCTTGTTTTATTTTTATTTTTATATATTATTTTTAAAAAATTGTGATAACGTTTTTCATTTAAAAATGAACCAAACACGTAGAAAAAAAATAATATATAGTTGATACGCGAATTTTTTTTTAAAATAACAACTTTTTATAATTTAATTATCATTTAAATCTTGTTTTCAAACAAATTCCCAAACTAACAATGTTTCAACTGAAGCCAAACGCATTCGTCAATTCAAACGGCGAATTGGTCAATCCAAACGGCGAATTGGTTGGAAAGGATGAACTAACGAATTGGTTGGAAAGGATGAACTAATTCGCCAATCCAAACGGCGAATTGGTTGAAAATGATGAGCTAATTCGCCAATCCAAACGGCGAATTGGCTGAAACTCATTTTCCATTTCTTCTCTTTCGCCAATCCAAATGGCGAATTGGCTAGAAATGTTTGTCATTTTAGAAATTTTTTTGAATTATTGATTATTGTGGTAATTTAAATTTAATATACGGTTATTTTAAAAAAAAATTCTTGATACGCATGATATGAATGGATTGAAGGCTTCAAAGTCAAGATTTGAAGACAAATAGAATATAATACACATAAAATACAGACATTATGCCTTGATTGTAGGCCATAATAAACATTTTATTATGAAAGAATATAAAAATTTATATATTTAATAAATATTTCTGTTTTTATATTTAGTAACCAAATATACTATGCATTTCTGTTGTTATAAATTTTCTTTGTTTTTTTTTTTTCAAATGTTTTTTATTTATTTTAACGAAATATTAGTTTTATTTCTAATTATATTTGGTTACTATTTAAGAATATATCACTTTTTATAAGTACACATATTTCTTTCTATATTTGTTTTAAGAATTCATTTAATATAGATTTCAAAAAGATTATCCAAATATAGACTAGCCTTTTTTAGTAAAATACTACATATTTTTCACTTTTTTTTTCATTTAGGTTCAACTTTCATATTCTCTATCATAGTTAACAAGGAAAGTTTATTTAAAACAAAAAAAAAAATTATAATCAATTATTGATTATAAAAATTCTTGCCAACTCACTTACAAATTAAAAATTAAAAATATACTAACTAAATTAGCTTATATATATTAATGCACCATTTTACAAAGAAACAATAAAGTTCTATTCTTCTTCAATTCATTTTTTTCTTAGCACTTGAAAAAAAATGAAGTTTGGAAAAGAATTTGTGTCACAAATGGTGCCGGAATGGCAAGAAGCATACATGAATTACATCTCTCTGAAATCCATTCTGAAAGATATTTCAAAGTTGAATGAACAAAACAAATCAAAGTCATCAATGGCATCAACACCAAAAGGATCATTGAGAAGAAGATTAACTCTCTATAGAGCTTTTAGTGGTCTTAATGGTAGTAATCAAAGAGATTCTTCAAGTAAAAGTGAAGATGAAGTTATACTTATTCGTTCTATAGAAGATGAAGATTCAAAA
Organism: Lathyrus sativus; assembly: GCA_963859935.3. NCBI lineage: Eukaryota > Viridiplantae > Streptophyta > Magnoliopsida > Fabales > Fabaceae > Lathyrus > Lathyrus sativus. Next base: position 15,163,023 of record OZ012737.1, read on the forward strand.
GGGTTGTATCAAACTATGTTTTTGAAGAGTTCTGAAGATGGTGCAGAAAAAGATCTTGAGTTTTTTAGAAAACTTGATTTTGAGTTTAATAAGGTTAATGTGTTTTACAAGAAGGTGGTTAAGGAAGTTGTTGATGAAGCTGAGGAGTTAAGTAAGCAAATGAATGTTCTTATTGCTTTTAGAATAAAGGTTGATAAGATTGGGTTTCAAAATCTTGATACTAGCAATGGAAACTCCTCTTCAATTCCCTTTATGCGTCATTTCAATGATGCCAAACATGGTAAGCTTTTTTCATTTTTGTTTTGTTTACATTTTGGTGTCGTGTTGAAGTTAGATATAGATACATGTGTCAGACATCAGACACGTACTATTAATCTGAAGCGTCTGTGGTACATAGTTCAAAAATGAATCATAGAAGTTGATGTTTTTTGAGAAGTTGCAATCTAATTATCTTTGAAGGTCACTCAAGTCTACACATGGATGTGATTCATGAGGTTGAAATGAGCAATGACAATCATTTTGAAGAACATGTAAATCATGCGGCGCAAGCGAATTCCAAGACTTCCATAGAGGGATTTAGACCAGCTCCTCTAGAGGTTCTTGATCATGTGAAGATCAATGTGAACCCACCAGAAACTCCTGTATCAACCATAAAAGGACTTTTATCAAGCTCAAAATCTGATCATACATTTAACAAGAAAGAGCTTAAGAAAGCTGATGAACAACTTAGCACAGCCTTAAAGGAGTTTTATCATAAGCTTAGGCTTCTTAAAAAATACAGGTGACATGGTTTCTTTCTTCATTTCTTAACTTAAAATTGCTGTTCGTATCGACTTATTTCCATAAGCTCTTCATATGAAAAAATTGATTATCACTTACACTTACAAAGCTAATCTGTATGCAGCTTTTTAAACTTGTTGGCATTCTCAAAAATCATGAAGAAGTATGATAAGGTATCCTTTACGGTTTCACGAACAATCTTTTTGCTTCGAATTTTTTTCGAGTTTGGCCTTATGTGATTAATACTACTACAGGTGAGTTCAAGGAATGCATCAAAAGATTACCTAAAAATGGTGGATAGTTCTTATGTTGGCAGCTCAGATGAGGTTAACAGGCTCATGGATCGGGTGGAACGTGCTTTCATTAAGCACTTTGCGAATGGGAATCATCGAAAAGGAATGAACTTATTGAGACCGACCGCAAAGAGGGAGCGGCATCGAACTACATTCTTATTAGGTAACGGCTTAACGAATTTTGTTTATTAATAATGTCAACGATGGTTTCATATTGCGGTTGCAGATACATTACATTTTATCGTCAATAAAACAGGACTATTTACTGGCTGCGCGATCGCTCTAGTTGTAGCGCTAATTATACTCATACACGCGAGAAATATTCTAAATAGTGAAGGTAGAACGAAATATATGGATAACATATTTCCGCTTTATAGGTAAGTTAGAGGTAATCATTTGCATTTTTATCGTGCAATTATATAATTTTGTTTTTGCATGTTTTCATGAAATGTCAGATACACACTATGAGCACTGACACCAGACACAACACCAACACTGATAATAATTTTAGAAAATCGACGAATGGAATGTAATCACATGTGTTGGTATCAGTCACCAGACTCAGACTCAGACTCTAGGACTATTCATGGTTCCGTATCAAGAAACATGATTAATGAACTTTAGTTTATTGCAGTCTCTTCGGATACATCGTCTTGCATATGATCATCTACTCTGCGAACGTATACTTATGGAGGCATTTTAAAATCAACTATCCATTTATATTTGGATTCAAAGAAGGAACTGAGTTGGGTTATAGAGAAGTGTTTCTTCTTAGCTCCGGCCTTGCCGTACTTTCTATGGCTGCTGTTCTCTCAAATTTGGATATGGAGATGGATGAAAGAACCAAAAGTTTCTCAGCACTTACAGAACTAGTGCCTTTAGGCCTAGTCATAGTAAGTTACAGAAACAGCTTATGACATGAGAAAAAGCTAGTTTCAGCTTATAACTTATATAAAAACAATGAGTTTATTTAATGAATTTGTATGACAGGTTGTGCTTGCCATAACATTTTGTCCCTTCAATATCATATATAAATCGAGCCGCTTCTTCCTTGTTCGATGCGTATTTCATTCCATTTGCGCTCCTCTCTACAAGGTAAACAAAGAAAAAAAATCGAGACTTATGTTCAAAACATCGTTGTAGATACTAATATCGATTGCTACTTTTTCAGGTTAATTTTCCGGATAATTTCTTGGCAGATCAGCTTACCAGCCAGGTTTAGCATTTCACATTATACTAAATCTTAACATTAGTCACTTCTAATACAATCATCATCATGTTTTAAGAACCAAACCGAAACCAATTCAACCAGTTGAACCGAGAACCAGACAGTCTATCAGTTTGTTTGATCCGTTTGTATATGCATTTGCTTCCGTGTTCAGGTGCAAGCATTTCGAAGTTTGGAATTCTATGTTTGCCATTATTTTTGGGGCGATTTCACGACGAGATCAAACAAGTGCTCTGATAGTCACATCTATAAAACATTTTATTTAATCGTAGCTATTATTCCATTTTGGATCCGTTTTCTTCAGGTACACACACTCTTTTCATTTTCCGTATATGTTTTACTTTTGAATTAGAGTTTCTTCTAACATAACCGAATCTGACACGGAACTTATTATTTTAAGTGTCTTCGCCGGTTACTTGAAGAAGGAAATACAATGCACGGACTCAACGGACTAAAATACGTCTCAACAATAGTTGCTCTTGCAATGAGGACTATTTCTAGTGAGTATCACAGTGGAACTGTTTGGACAGTTCTGGCTGCAAGCTCTTCAACGTTTGCAACAGTTGTTAATACTTATTGGGATATCGTCATGGATTGGGGTTTACTAGTAAGAAACTCGAGAAATCCATGGTTGAGAGATAAACTCTCCGTACCATACAAAAGTGTATATTTTGTTGCTATGGTAAGTTAATATTTTTACATTTTGTGTGATTTTTATCTGCGCGACGATTTGAATATCGGTTATTATGATGAAATTTCAGGTGTTGAATGTTATACTGAGGCTTGCATGGATGCAATCTGTTTTAGGCATTAAGGAGGCTCCTTTCCTTCACAGAACAGCTTTGACTGCTATTGTAGCTTGTTTGGAGATTCTTCGCCGCGGAATATGGAATTTTTTCAGGTACATTATTGAAGTTATTGGCAATGATTATTACTACTTGGTTGGTTGGTATTAAAATTGAGAAGTTGATGTTATGAAAACTGAATAGGTTGGAGAATGAGCATTTGAACAATGTTGGAAAGTATAGAGCATTCAAGTCAGTGCCTCTTCCTTTCAACTACCAAGATGATGATGATGATGAAGACAGTGCAGATACATAAACAAGCATATAGATGATGATGAAAACAGTGCAGACACATTAAATTTGATTACAATATTTTTTATTTTTTGATATTAGATAGATAAATAAAAATTAGATACTATTACTAGAATGGTTTTGAGTTAGTTTTAGAATTAGAGTGGTTGAAGCATTCTATCAATTCACATGTTTTGTTAAAATTATATTCTCTTTCTTTGATGTTTGATTTGATTCAAATTTGTATTTTTTATGTTATACTACTTGTCGTGACATAGACTATGTCAGAATGAATGTACCAACTGTTCCACAATTGGTCCATGTTCACTTTATGTATGTGCATTAGTTGTGGATTTGTTAGAATTAGCAATGCATTCGTAGTCTTAATAAATAAATAAATAAATAAATGAAAAGTGTTATTTTTAAAATACATCAATCAAGATCTTCTCCAATTTAAAAGGATCTTACTAATTTTCACAACTCGTCGAGTAAATAATGTAATATGCCCAATGGAAAATTATGACGAGTAGATTGATTAGATGTAATAGTGGATTTCATTTAAGTTTAAAATTAGAGAAGTAATCTAAATATAGAATAGAGAAGAGAGAAAAATTTTATTCACGAAATTTGATTAAATTGTTTACGTATATAATTATAGATTAAATTGTCTACTTATATAATTATAGAATAATTATAATTCTGACCAACGTATAATTATCTCTAACAATCAATAATTATCTCAACAATATGAGTTATATTCTCAATAATCTACCGTTATTTCAACAATTTATAATTATCTCAATAATATGAGTCATATTCAACAATCTCCACCTTGTCGAATATCAAACTTCTATGAAGATTTTCTACATAACGATTCATCTTGAAACCTGGGAAGGTACACCTCCTGCTTAACACTGAGAAACATGTAAGAAATACAAACAATGTTTGAACTTGTCACTAGTGATTGACTTGGTCAACATATCAACTGCCTTCTCTGATGGGTGAACCTTCTGAAGTAATATTTGTCAGGACACAAACAACTCCATGGCATTAGTTTGCAACTTGACTTTCTATCAGTAGATTCTTTCTTTGTCTTGACGTTGTGATCAATTTTCTCAATGAATGGGTCAAACTCAAGGTTGAAACTAGCAAGAGCATCAAGCTAATATGGATTGTTAAGTTGTTTCAACAAACTTTTGATTTCATAGACGATGACAGGATTGTTTTCAAGAGTATGGAAAAAATCCACATCGACAATTTTTTCTTTCGATGGCTGAATCAATGTAGTAGAAGAAGCATTAGAGGGATCATTGCCCAAAAAAGTCAAAGATCATTGAGATTTTTCCAAAAAAAGGTCTCAACTACTCATAAGAATCTTCAAAGCTTCTACATAATCCTTTTCTTTCATAGCCTTTATTGCCTTTCAACTGAGAGGAGTGTCCTGAGTGTTGGATGAAGAGTCCCAAATTGGAGAATGAGAAATCATGGTTGTAGTTGAGAGTGATTGCTCATTGGTTTCTAAAGTTCTTTGTGTGCTGTTGTTGCACCTTCTACAAGTGGACTAACATTGTTCTTGATCCCTTCAAGAACATTTTGATAGTCAATCAACACCTTCACATGTTTTGTACCACTTATCATAATTCTTTGTATCGAGAATTGGGAGATTTGCAGAGATATGTTTATTGAAGATGAAAAACATTTTCGCACTCTAAATTTTTTATCAATGAAATACATAAATTAGAGTGAAATAGTTTTTGATTTATACAATTTAATAAACACAACTCTAAAATAAACCCTCCACAAACTTTTACTATTAAGAACTGAAAACCTATATATATTCCTCACAAACACCTTATCATTACTATGTATCTGCACTGTCTTCTTCATCATCATCATCTTGATAGTTGAAAGGAAGAGGCACTGACTTGAATGCTCTATACTTTCCAACATTGTTCAAATGCTCATTCTCCAACCTATTCAGTTTTCACAACATCAACTTCTCAATTTTAATACCAACCAACCAAGTAGTAATAATCATTGCCAATAACTTCAATAATATACCTGAAAAAATTCCATATTCCGCGGCGAAGAATCTCCAAACTAGCCACAATAGCAGTCAAAGCTGTTTTGTGAAGGAAAGGAGCATCCTTAATGCCTAAAACAGATTGCATCCATGCAAGCCTCAGTATAACATTCAAAACCTGAAATTCCATCATAATAACTGATATTCAAATCGTCGCGCAGATAAAAAACGAACGAAAATCACACAAAATGGTAAAAATATTAACTTACCATAGCAACAAAATATACACTTTTGTATGGTACAGAAAGTTTATCTCTCAACCATGGATTTCTTGAGTTTCTTTCTAACAAACCCCAATCCATGACAATATCCCAATAAGTATTAACAATTGTTGCAATGCCTGATGAGCTTGCAGCAAGAATTTTCCAAACAGTTCCATGGCGAAACTCACTAGAAGTAGTCCGCATTGCAACTGCAACTATTGTCGAGACGTATTTTAGCCCGTTGAGTCCATGCATTGTATTTCCTTCTTCAAGTAATCGGCGAAGACACTTAAAATAATAAGTTCCGTGTCAGATTCGGTTATGTTAGTAGAACAGAAACTCTAGGTCAAAATGAAAAGAGTGTGTACCTGAAGAAAACGGATCCAAAACGGAATAATAGCAACAACTAAATAAAATGTTTTATAGATTTCACTACCAGAGCACTTGTTTGATCTCGTCGTGAAATCGCCCCAAAAATAGTAGCAAACATAGAATTCGAAACTTCTATATGCTTGCACCTGAACACAAAAGCAAAAGCATATGCAAACGGATCAAACAAACTAATAGACTGTCTGGTTCTCGGTTCAACTGGTTGAAAAGTATTGTAAAATATTTCACTGATAGAATTAAAAGTTCTATTTACAATGTTGCAACTACATGCTTTAAATAAGAGAGAATAGAAACCCTAATGGGTTTTGACTAATGGGCCTCATTACTAATACTACTAATTACTATTTACAGTCTAATATTTACAACACTCCCCCTCAAGCTGGTGAATGGATATCTATCATTCCCAGCTTGCAAGTAAGTTGTTTGAATCTTTCTGTTGGTAAGCCTTTTGTTAACACATCTGCGAGCTGATGCCCAGAAGGAACGTAAGATGTAGTTATCAGCCCACTATCCAACTTCTCTTTGATAAAATGTCGGTCAATCTCAATGTGTTTAGTTCTGTCATGTTGAACAGGATTATGAGCAATACTAATAGCCGATTTATTGTCACAAAACAATTTCATAGGGCCTTCACACTGTATCTTCAAGTCTTCTAGAACTTGTTTCATCCACAATAGTTCACAAATTCCTAGTGCCATAGCTCTAAATTCTGCCTCGGCGCTTGATCGAGCAACTACACTTTGCTTCTTACTCTTCCAAGCTACAAGGTTACCACACAGAAAAGTACAATAGCCTGACGTAGATCTTCTATCACTCACTGAGCCGGCATAATCCGCATCAGTGTAAGTCTTCATAGCTAAATTCTCACCTCTTTTAAACAAAAGTCCTCTCCCTGGAGTTGCTTTAAGATATTGTAGGACGCGGTCTACAGCCTGCAAATGTCTCACCCTCGGATCATGCATGAATTGGCTCACCACACTGACTGCATATGCTAAATCTGGTCTAGTGTGTGCCAAGTAAATCAATTTTCCCACTAATCTTTGATATTGACCCTTGTCAACTTTGTCACTTTCCTCCTCAAAGCTTATCCTGTGATTTTGTTCAATGGGAACACTTGCAGGTTTGCATCCAAGTTTGCCAGTTTCCTGCAAAAGATCAAGAACATACTTCCTTTGAGAGATAAAGATGCCTTGCTTTGAGTAGGCTACCTCAATTCCCAAGAAATACTTGAGTTGTCCAAGGTCTTTCATCTCAAACTCTGCCGATAATTTCTCTTTAAGCAAATGTCTCTCAGTCAAATCATCTCCTGTAACAATAATATCATCAACATAAACAAGAAGTACAGTCAATTTTCCTTCCTGTGAATGTTTAAAAAATAAAGTGTGGTCTCCTTGACTTTGCTTATAGCCCAAACACACCATTGCCTTTGTGAATCTTCCAAACCATGCCCGAGGGGACTGCTTTAGTCCATATAAGGCTTTCTTCAATTTACACACCTTGTTAGCTTCATTTGTTATGCCAACACCCGGTGGAATCTCCATATACACTTCTTCCTCTAAGTTTCCATGCAAGAATGCATTTTTAACATCAAACTGTTGCAATTCCCATCCACATGAAGCAGCAAGAGATAGTAAAATTCGAACAGTGTTCATTTTTGCCACTGGGGCAAATGTCTCCTCATAATCAATACCATATGTCTGAGTATAACCTTTTGCCACTAGTCTTGCCTTGTACCGATCAAGTGTGCCATCAGATTTATACTTTACGGTATAGATCCATCTGCATCCAACTGGCTTTTTGTCTCTTTGCCTTTCAATAATCTCCCAAGTACCATTTTTTTCAAGTGCTCTCATTTCCTCATCCATAGCTTGGACCCAATTTCTATTTTGCAATGCTTCTTCAACTGATAATGGGATTTTCACAGAATCAACAGCTGCAATAAAACTTTGATATTGTGTGGAAAGATGTTTAGTGGAGACATATTGAGAGATAGGGTGTCGATATAAGGAGGGACAAGATCTTTTATCCTTCCTCAAAGCAATGGGTAAATCAACTGGATTAGTGTCACAAGTATCAGAAATAGAACAATCATCATTTGAGGAATCATTTTCAGTACTTACCTCCGGTTCAGACGATTGAATTTGTTTCTGGAGAAGGTCAGATTTACTTCTTCTCTGATATACTAGAGTTGGTGCTGAAGGTGCTGATTCCTGTGGAACATAAGGCATTGAAGGACCAGGAACAATTACTGACTCAGATTCAGGTGTTGAACTAGGACTCAAACTCAAACTAGGTGACAACTCGGGTTCAAGAGAGGGAACACTGACAGGTGTTCTCGGGAGGCTAGGACCAAGGATCAGAAACTCGGACTCAGACTCTAAGTCACTCATGTTCTCCCCCTGAGACTGAGAATGAGTGAAGTATGACACATTTTCATGAAAGGTGACATCTTTGGAGACAAAGAATTTCCGACTCGGAGGATGATAACATTTGTACCCTCTTTTATTGGGTGCATAACCCAGAAAGATACATCTGACAGCACGGGGATCCAACTTGTTGCGATATTGTTTGTGAACATGAACAAAAGCAACACAACCAAACACGCGAGACTCAAGATTATGTAAGATAGGAACAGAGGGAAAACGTGAGAGCATAAATTGAGCAGGACTAATATTACCTAACACTCGAGATGGGACCCGATTAATCAGATAGGCAGCAGTAAGAACTGCCTCCCCCCAATAAGAGGTGGGAACAGACATTTGAAACAGGAGAGATCGAGCAACTTCAAGTAAATGACGGTTTTTTCTTTCTGCGACACCGTTTTGTTGTGGGGTGTCAACACATGTGAATTCATGAAGAATGCCATGTTTACTAGTGAAGTTGGAGAAGGTATGATTGACATATTCTTTACCATTGTCAGAACGAACTCTTTTTATACATTTCCCAAATTGTGTTTGTACCATATTATAAAATTGGATAAATATTTGTGGTACTTCGGATTTAGTATTCATCAAGAAAATCCAAGTTACCCGAGTACAATCATCAATAAATGAAACAAACCATTTTGCACCAAAAATATTAGAGGTAGGGGCAGGTCCCCAAACATCAGAATGAATCACATCAAAAGGTTCAGCACTTTTATTAAAACTGGAAGGAAAAGTTACACGATTGTGTTTTGCCAACTGACAAACATCACACTTAAAAGACTCAACAGAATGGTTTAAAAACAATGACGGAAACATAGACTTAATGATATAAAATGGAGGGTGACCGAGACGCTTGTGCTGAAGCCAAATGTGTGAGGCTGAAGAGGAAGACTGAGACTGGAGACAGGAGGACAACACCTTTGGATGGTCATCAGAGAAGTAGTATAACCCTTCCTTTTCCTTAGCAATTCCAATCGTCTTCCCCGTGGTAAGGTCCTGAAAAATACAATGGGACATAAAAAACGTTACTTTACAATTTAGATCACGGGTAAGCTTATGGATGGAAATCAAATTGTGGGAAAGTGTGGGAACATGAAGCACGGATTGCAATTGAAATGGAGGTTGCAAGTCAATATTTCCAGTGCCAACAACACAAGCCTGAGAGCCATCAGCAACAGTGATATAAGGAATACTCGAAGGTGTGGTATAAGAGCATAATAATGTGGAATCAAATGTCATATGATTAGTAGCACCAGAGTCAAGAATCCACGCATTCTTAGGGATATTACCACAAACAGTAAAAGATCGGGAACACAAACTCTTACCGGTAACTGCTAGAGACCCAGAACCAGAAGGCTTACTCATGGAGTCAAGCATAGACTTCAACCGTTCCACGTCATTCTGGCTGAAGGAGGAAAGATCAGTTCCCTCTTTTTCAAATCTGTCAGTATCATGGGCATGTGTGACAACATGTGCCTGATGCTGGTGCATGTTGCGAGAACTACCTCCTCGGCTAAGAACCTGTTCCCTTCCATGTAGTTTGAAACACCTATCCTTTGTATGCCCTGATCGGTTGCAATGCTCACAATAGAATTTGTCACGACCATTCTTAGATGATGACGATGGTGGTCCTTGTCTTGTTGTTTTTCTAGCTACTAGTGCTGACACATCCGGGGGCTGTGCATGAAGCATAGTTTGACGACGGGTCTCCTCACTACGAACAGTGTAAAAAACTTCATTAAGATCAGGAAATTTTTCCTTACCCAAAATCTGCACCCGAATGGGGTCAAATTCAGCATTAAGGCCGGCTAAGAAATCAAAGATCCTATCCCGCTCAACAACAGTATTCAAGGTGGCAGTATCCTTGCTGCACTCCATCTTCAAATTCTGATATTGATCCAACTCAATCCAAAAACCATTGAGAACTCCAAAGTAATCGTTGACCGAAAGACTTCCCTGCTTAGTGTTGAATATTTTCCTCTTTAAATCATAACAAGCAGACATATCTTGTTTCATGGAATAACTTCGACGTAGATAATCCCAAACTTCCTTTGCACTTGAGAGATACATGCAATTTCTACTAATTTCTGGAGATATGGAGTTCCAAAGCCAAGTAATAATAGCAGAATCATCTTTATCCCAGGAAGAGAAATTAGGAGCAGTAACCAGAGGAGGATTGCCTTCAATATGATCTAGCATGTCACAACATTTTAGAGTGTGTCTGATGAACTGAGACCATTGAAAATAATTTTTTCCGGTAAGCCAGTAACCTTTTTGAACGACAAAATCCTTAGCATTAAATGGGACTGGTGGATTTGTGGGAGGTGGAGGCGGTGGATTTGTGGGAGGTGGAGGCGGAGGCGGAGGTGGTTGTTGGTTAATAATCTCGGCCATTGAAGGGACAATCGAGAGGAACAAACAGCAGATATGTATTGAATCACAAAGAATACAAAGAAACCAAAAAACAAGCAGTAGGGTTGCAATAGAACTGCAATAGAATGAAAAAACAGCAATGATCCAAACACCCAAAAAAACTGCAAGGATGACCGGCAGTGAAACAAAAAAACACCGTTACAACGGCGGCTAGGGTTTATGCGGAAGCGAGACCCCCAAAAAACAGGAGCTCTGATACCATATTGTAAAATATTTCACTGATAGAATTAAAAGTTCTATTTACAATGTTGCAACTACATGCTTTAAATAAGAGAGAATAGAAACCCTAATGGGTTTTGACTAATGGGCCTCATTACTAATACTACTAATTACTATTTACAGTCTAATATTTACAACAAAAAGGTTTCGTTCCGGATTTTAAAACATGTTTATATATAATGATTAGTATAATGTGAAGTGCTAAACCTGGCTGGTAAGCTGATCTGCCAAGAAATTATCTGGAAAAGTGACCTGAAAACAAAAACATTCATGATTAGTATCTCAGTCGACGAAGTTTAGAGCATAGTTTTGAAATTTTCCATTTGATCTTTACCTTGTAGAGAGGAGCACAAATGGAATGAAATGCGCATCGAATAAGGAAGAAGCGGCTCGATTTATATATGATATTGAAGGGACAAAATGTTATGACAAGCACAGCCTGATTATTCAACAAAATACAAATCCGTTGTTTTCTCGAGTATATTATTCGACAAAATACACAAGAACGTGATTAAATTTGAAATCAGATATAATTTTATAACTTACCATGATTAGGCCTAAAGGCACTAATTCTGTATATACTGAGAAAGTTTTTGTTCTTTGATCCATCTCCATATCTAAGTTTGAGAGAACAGCCGCCAAAGAAAGTACGGCTAGGCCGGAGCTGAGAAGAAATACTTGTCTATAACCTAACTCAGTTCCTTCTTTGAATCCAAATATAAATGCATAGTTGATTTTGAAACGCCTCCATAAGTATACGTTCGCAGAGTACATGATCATATGCAAGACGATGTATCCGAAGAGACTGCAATAAGCTAAAGTTCATTAACCATGAATAGTCCTAGAGTCTGATGACTGATACCAACACACGTGATTACATTCAGAAAATAGTGCGATAAAAATTGAAATGAACACCTCTAACTTACCTATAAAGTGGAAATATGTTATCCATATATTTAGATCTACCTTCACTATATAGAATATGTCTTGCTTGTATGAGTATACTTAGCGCCACAACGAGAGCAATTGCGCATCCAGAAAATAGTCCTGTTATATCAAATGATCAAATGTGAGTTTGAGACAGATTGAAGGTGTTGAAAATTGCGGTCAGAAACCACAATACTGCGGATTTTGAAGTCCCTAACTCACCTAATAAGAATGTGGTTCTATGCCGCTCCCTTTTCGTG